>WAAB01003757.1:0-2500 GCA_013389865.1 Piaya cayana
AGGGAAGGAAGTTTTCTAGCTAATTTCTATGTATTTAAACAAGTGGTCAGTGCCTCTAAAGAATGATGGGGTGAGGCAGCTTTTATCAGACAGAGCCATCTGGCTGGCTCAAGTAGTTTAGTGCATATCTTTTAATAATAAGTTCAGATGTGTATAGTGATTTATTTCATTTTATAGAACACTTAAACATAAGAAAGCTTCCTTCCCAAAGCAGTGCAGAGCTGGAATAGTTAATGCAATAGTTAACAGCAATGTTAGTAAACTCAAGCATGCAAATGAGAAAATTCTTCAGTTCTGCTGATGTTCATTGACAATAAGTACAGATTGAGTTACATAGTAATAGCTGTGTTTCTCTTTTCAGGACATAAGGTACACTTCTACGTGAGAGAATGGATGAACAGTCCCAAGGCATGCAGGGGCCTACTGCCCCACCCTTTCAACCACAGGTACTTTTTTTTTTTTTTAAACAGTAACTCATGAATGGAAGCTGTTGCAGCTTAAATAGAAGAATACAGAAATTAGAAAGCGTTGTTTCGTGTGGGGATAAAGAAGCTATAAACAGACATATTGTGTTGCTCTTGGAATTAATTGAATATTAGACCCTGTATTTCATAGAAAGTAATTACTTTCAACTTTTGCCTCCTACTGCTTCATCAACTTTGAGATTACATTTTGCAAGTTTCCTGTTAACTGTATAGGTGATAGGGCACACTAGGATGACTTCTAGCTTGTGAAATTCAGTAAATTTACAAGAACCAGCTTTCCTTAGCACCAGTGTTTTTATTATAGCATTGTGATAACAAAAGATCTGAATTTAATAGCATTGATACCAGTGCTAAACTGTTAGAGGTATAAGGCCAATGTGTAGCTGTGCATACAGATCTTTTGAGAAAATACATTTGTAGTTTCAAAACAGAAAAAATAACTGTTGTGCCTCACTTAATGATGGTATGTGGTTCTAGCCAGAACACTGTTAGTTGATACCATCCTTGAGTTGACCTATACACCTGATCTGGTATAACCTAACCTAACGTCAAGTAACTTATCTTCACATTCGTGTAATACATACATCATATAAATTATCATTAATTATTGAAATACAGGAATAACAGTACATTAAAAAGCATACTAGTACTATAACAATTCTGTAATGTAGTGTAATTACCAGATGCATCTAGCATTGAACTTTTCTGTCTCTTGTCATGTGAAGGGAGGCAGAGGGGTTAAGACAACTCAATACTACCACAGTAGGGGATGTCTTCAAAATGTTTTATATAAATCTAACACAGTACTGTACTGTGTTACACTATACAATTCTTATCCTGTTGAATACACCAAATCTAAATCATGTCCAACTCTATTAATGCTTTTTCTGTTCTAATGTTGCTTTATCACTTTTACCTTGGTTCCCAGGTCTATTGCCTTCCTTTGCTCCTTAAAGTACTTGCAGAAGCTGATGACTGTCGTTGAGGGGCCATATTGAATGAAGATAGGGTGTATATAAAAGCACTTTCAAGTGAACGTTATCATGACCACATTTGTTTACATTCTTGGTTGTTCATGTCTCTATGGAAGCTCCATTGTTCAAACCCAACGTTTTTGCAAGGCACAACAGTACTTTAAATTCGTATTATGAATATCAGAAAGAATCCCCATTGTTATTGCAGATTTTTTCTTTTCTGACTAAAGAGGAAATAGAACCCAGCTGATGAAAGCTTAGCTATTTCTGGGAAACCTTCCCATGTTTCTTCTGTTTGCTGACTACAAACGAGTTTCCTGTTTCAGCATTTATCTTCTGAATATTTTAATACCTGTTTCTGAATAATGGAATCAGCTTCTCGAGGACTAGTTCAGTTTTAGGAATATTGCTCTAACCTCAAGTTCAATTTATATATTCACTCTAGTGAAATATGCTTCTAGTTTTACTTTTCCAAGTAATTAGGCTCATCTACAGGTATCGGATTTCTCTGTTGTACACAAATGCTTTTTCTAAAAATGTCTACCTTCCTTTTTGATGGTGACTGACCAATAAGTTTAACTTTTCAGGGAAGTTCTTCCATGGTGTTTTGTAGATCTTTATCCTGTGTTGTAATAGTCATGATTCTCCGTCTTGAAGGTTGTGCTTTCTGATTGGTAGTCTTGGGATTCTTGAACTGAGCACCTATTGTGGTGGGGGCAAGTGAACCTCATGACAAGTCAATATGATTTCAGATGAAGACCTTTATTATGGGTTAACTCGTTGTTTATATAGACCAAGCAGGCCAAACATGAGGTAAACATTGATTGGTCGCTTCTGCCCTAGCAACCAGTCTTCCTTGGCAGCCACCCAACCCACATAACTTTGTTGCTAGGTTGCAAACTCCTGCCCTTCATCTTTAGGTTACTTTATTAACATAACACAACAGAGTCATTTACCACTTTTTTGTGATCCTCCCAGCTCCACCCTGCCAGGGTACTTAAAGAGGCAATTTCCAACAAGCACCAAGGTGGAAAAGTATGA
>WAAB01003757.1:7500-20714 GCA_013389865.1 Piaya cayana
CTTCCATTTGGACAGAAGGAGATCTTAATTGTTAACTGTGCTTCTTTGACCTTCCCTGAGATACCCTAGAAATATGCTTGTTAAATGTAATCAGAATGCTTAGTTTCAGTAAAAAAAAAAGTTTTCATACGTATCTTTTGGTAGGAAGTAATTGCTTTTCCAAGAAGCTCCTGTGGATCTTCTCTGTGATGATACTTCTTGCTTTTAATTTTAAGCATATTTTCTTCATATTAAAATATTGCCTTTTTTTCTGATGCCTCAGTAATGAAAGCTCAGCATGGCCAAAACAGGAGAATNCCTCTCCACAACCTCCTTTCAGGTGTAGAGAGCAGTAAGCTCTCCCCTCAGCCTCCTCTTTCTGTCTTGAGGGAGGAGCTGTATTTTCTCTATTTTAGACTTGTAAATGGATATATCACTTTCCACATTTCCATGTAGAGACAGTTTCTAAATTCTGTATTTTGTGTTAAATAACATAACTGAGATCTAGGGCTTTCATCTACTTCACCATGTTTTACCCTTTGTCATCTCATATCTTAGCCTTCCCCTCTGTTCTTGCAAGTCGAGTCTGTTCCACCTGCTCCTTGTTTTGTTTTTCTGGATGTGTTGGGTGTATAGCTATTCTCTTCATGTGTATTTATTCAGTGGTCCCCTACATTTGTCTCTACCTTCAGGGTCTGAGATGGCTTAGAATTCTTCATTTATTTATCCTCTCTAAGTGTTGCTGGATCTTGGGCCATGTTTTTTCCAAAGGATTGCCAGTTTTGAGTTCTTCTGAAGCTTACCAACAAAAATGTTTATTTTCTGCTATTAAAATTTTATTTGGCTGAAATATGTACAATATTGATAAATGTTATATTAGTGTGTACAGAATGTATGTTTGTGGAACTCAATGTGAGCAGAAGCAAGTGGCAGTAAGATGCTGTGGGAGGAAGGACAAGCAGATGGTGACAGAAACCACTCTTTCTGAATTTGTAGTTGCTTCTGAGTCCAGATAACATGAAGAAGTAGTTGGTTTGGTTTCCAATAGAATATGTAGCAGAGTGAAAAATGTTTAATTTGCAATTTCTTTCTTGTAATTTAACCAGAGGAATACACAAGAGTTTGCTGAGTCTTTTCTTCTTGCTTTGTGCTTCATCCTCCCATATGTGGTTTGCCATGTAATTAGGGAAGTGGTAGTTAAAATAATTGGGTTCTCTTTTTTTTCCATGGAACTGTGTTTCTGATATCCTGTTGAAATATCACCTAAATAAAATTAAAATAAGAAATCCCCAGAGTCTGAGGTCCAAACTATAATGGAAGATGATGTCTGAGAGGGCCGCAGTGCATCTCTGCTGCTGCCACCTGTGTAACCCTTGCAGAACCACTGACACCCAGACCTGTGGTGCAGCATTGTGAGCAATGAGCGCTCTAGTGGTTGCTTCCAAGGGGGTAGTAAGCGACTGCTAGATACTAGAATAAATGCTCACAAAACACTATTAAAGGGCAAAAGAGTTCTGACATCAGAGACTGTAAGGCTGTATGTGTTCAATTTATGAGCTATTTTTTAAGTAAACCTTATAACCTCAAAATTCAAAATGCTATATGAAACTGCATGTTTCAATAAAACTCTAGGTTCATTACATTTCTGCCTTACATTGTTCCACCTTTACTTCTCTTTCATTCCAAAATGGGAGACCCCTGTGTTAGAGATTCAGACAATGAATCCTTTTATCTAGCACATACATTCATTATTCATTGTGCATTGTCAGTGCATTGCTACTTTGTGCCTGAATTAGAGATAATTAATCTTAGGAAAGTACTTGTAATTTCACATGTTATGAAGCACTATTGTCTCAGCACAGCAGTGCTGTGGTGGCAAAATACTCTAATGCTCATAGTTGCTATGCTCTATCATAGCTCTTAATCTTTTGTCCATTCAAGTCTTTGTTTTGCTTGCCTGTCGATAGGTTTACAGCAGTCATGTTTGTGTTTTGCTTTGGAAATGGTTTTTGGTAGTTTTATTTTATATGGAATTTCAGGCAGAGATAGGTTCAATTGTTGTTTAAATGGTGAGGTTAGAAAGACCTTTTATACTTTTCAGTGCTGAAAAGGAAAACTTGGAAAAGTGATGGATTTCAGAGCAAGAGGAATTGAGTAGATTCCTTACTAGCCATGTTACTTCTGATGATTTACATTTATAGCTGGTATTTGATCAGATACAGTACACACTTAGAAGCAAAGGTCTGATGTTTTCCATCTGGTGTTTAAATGTTGCTAAACCTTCTTGCTATGCCTGCAGCTGTGTAGGAGCATGCGTGAGCATGAAAAGAACTTCACTTGGGAGCTGGTTTACTGTACTGCAGTTTACACACCTGCATAGGGAACAATTCCCCTGCTCTGTAGCTTACAATAGTTGAGAAACTATTCTAAAAATACCCGTATCTCCTGACAGTACTTACAGCTGATATTCTGAGAATGATGAAAGAATAAAATTACAATTCACACCCACATGAAGGTACTGGAGAACTAATTGAATTCAAAGTTATCAGTAGTCCCTTAGCTGCATAGTACACAGAGGGAGATATTTTGGAATAACTATCAATGTATGTTTGTCCTTCTGTGGGAGATGAAAACCTGAGAGCTAAAAATGGACTTTGTGTTTTACTTGGCATTCTTACTAAATGGAAAGAAAAGTTGCAAATGACATTTAGAATGCTCTCTGAAGTCTCTTCAGCTTTATTTGCCTGTTTTCAGGAATTTCACAGTAATTGCTTACTAAGGTATAGTTCTTACCTCAATGGGAATTTTTGATTATACTCTTCATGGAAACTGCCACATCATAAAAACATTTAATATAATTTTTGCTTATTATTAGGTGTTCCACAGCAAACAAAATTCCTTTGTAGAAATGTTAATCTTACCGTAGTTATCATAATTCTTAAAAATAGAAATTGGGGAAAAAATAATTAAAATTGTAAATAAGTGCATTACTCTGCAATTTGCACTGACTAGAGGAACACACCTCCGACCCGAATCACCCTGTGATCCGGACCTCATAAGTGGAGTCAAGAATTAGAATTTATTGTTAGTCTAATGCAGCAGTTTTTATTGTTAGCCAATTACAGTGATGCTAACACTTGTAGTCCAATTACTGCTGGTTCATAATAATCGATGTACACAAACTTCTTCACATAGACCTCGTTTAGGCTCACCCTTCCAGTGTACTGAGCAGTGCTGGGAGGAGGATGCTGGTGGTGACTCTGCATAGGATATGTTGAGTGCTTTCAAGTAGTCAATTGCTAATGTTTTGTGTTAGTCCAGAAGTATACCTGTGTTAATAATTTGTTTTCTTAAACCTTTACCGTATCTGCTCTAATATCCTTAAGACCGTTCAGTTGCACAAAGCTGAGGTGAATCTAAAAATGAAGTTAGATACAATTCATCTGACTGTAATGACTGCTACAATTAAGTCTCTCAACTGTAAAGCATGTGCTGCTACAGCTGAATCTGAGCCAAAAAAAATAAATTCAGGCCAAGAGAAGTCCAGCCAAAACATGGAAACTCTTGAGGCCTCATGTTCTTGAGGCTGTCAGGTCTGGCCTGTGTATAGCAATAGCAATAATGTCTTTATAGGACAAGATAAATCTATGTGGAACGCACATACTGGAGAGGGGGGAGTATAAGCTGGCCTTTCAGGTTGGCTTGCTGAGTGAGTAATAGTAGCCACAGGTGGAATTAGTCTGCTCACAAAGCTGTGACCTGTTACATTTGTGATGGAACTACTGACATCTCTTCATATTGGACAGTCTGCAGTAAACCACAAGTGAAGGACAGCTTCTCCTGCACTGTCATCTGGTCTGTGACAGCACCTGCAAAACAAGCATTCCGATTGCTGCCAGGTGCTGTGAGTAATTCTGACAAGCACTTGAAAGGACGTTCTTAAGCTCTTTAAATATCTAATTTTTCAGTGTAAGATGCTGTTCAGTCTTGAATTATCTTCTTGTGGTGAGCACTGGAGGTTTTCTTGTGTTTGCAGTAGCCTCCTTGTGAGCTGACATGGCTTATTACACTAGGGGCCTCTGATCCAAACTACAGTGGTTTGGCAAAATGGAAAGATAATCTCTTCAGAAAGAAAATCTCTGCAAGCTGTTTGAATCTGGTGCGATAGGGCAGAGGTTCTTCAGAAGCACTGGATTAGGTGATTTTTTTTGTTGCTGTTGTTTTGGGTTGGTTTTTTTTTTTCTTTTCAGTCTTATTGTTTGAGGAGGTTAATGTCTGTGAAACAAATTCTGGATTTGTGGGAAATACTATACATGTCTTTTGAGGTTAGATCTGGGCCAAAGGCTAACGGAGAACCTTAGGAATATACAGTAAATCTTCAGATTGTCTGTCTTTGTGTTTGTAAGCATCAAAAAAGACTCAGTTTTTCTGTCTTGCTTTGTATTGTTCAGGTAATGTTTGAAATAGTCCATTTAGCTGAAGCTTTGACTCTGCTGTATGAAACATAGTAAAAGTTATAGGAGTCATGTTGGTAAAAATTCTGACGTTTCCTGAGAGCAGCTGCTTGGCCTAGTCTAGTCCAGGCTGTTTAGTAACAGAATTGGAAGTACTGGGAATACCAGCCAGAATACACAAACAAAAGTTTGTTTTACTTTCCTGTGCCTTGAGCCTAAATCTATCACAGTCCTGAGTCTAGGGCTTTATTTTTGTTGTTTAGTTAATCCTCTATGAGTGGTACTGATTTATGTCCCTATCAGAAGCATAGCTTATATCAAAATGGCTTGCAAAACTTGCTTGTTAGGTGTGTAGGGAAACACTTCTGGTGTAGGTTAGTTAATGTGTTTGTTGGTGTATTGGGCAACAGTCATTAACATGTGCAAACCACCCTGTTTTTTCACACAGAATGACACTCTCTTGGTTTTGATTACTGAAATTTGTCTTTGGAAATTACTCCAGATGTTACAAGTAGATAATTTGTGTACAGTTTTCAGTCTCAAATCCTGTCTGCTGCTTTGATTAGGTTCTCCAGTGTGTCTGGAATTCTTCTGTCTACATCTAATCTCTGTATTATGAAGAATGTTCTTCTGTCACTCTTATCAAGAACTTAGAAAAAAATATCAAGCTTCAAGATGTGCCCCTTATACCTACCCCCTTTTTCCCTGCTCCCCAATATGAGCTTACATGGATTGTTCTTGGGAGAGAGGGTGTAAAATATCCCATTTGTGGGTCTCTTAGGTTACGTGGATGGACAGCTATGTTCTCTTGCCTTCCTCAGTTAATGTACACATCTGAGAAATTGAAGTGAGAAGGGGACTCAAAGGTGGTGAAAAAAAGGAGTGAAAATAGGAAGACATTAGGTGAAATATAGATGTGTAGAATACGGACAAGGGATCTAATGGCTGGAAAAAATTACTCCAGACCAGAATTGAAATTCGTGGAGAGTAATGTGGTTAATAGGAGGAGGCAAAAATGAGATATATTGCAAAGCAATTTGGAGCAGATGGGAGGTGGGGAAAAAAATGAAGAGCAGAGATGCCTAACTGTAAAAGGCTGTGAAAGTCAGGGTAACAGATGAGGGCTTAGAAAAAAGTACTCTAGTAAACAAATTACAGAATCCAAATCACTCCTCCTCTTGCTGAAAGGAGGGAAATGGGAAAGGAAGAATTGGAGGTGACAATTAAGTTTGATCCTGAGAGGGAAAGAGGAGAAGTGTGTCTATTATTTAGAATACAAAAGGAAGACTAGCAAGAGACTAGGAAGGAAAGGTATTCTCAGTACTAGAAAGAATCAGTTTGTGATAATGGTGTGGCAGGAATTGGAGAGAAAGCTGACATTTGGATTAGAACCAACTAGAAGGAAATGTGTTTAACAGTGCTATGTGTTTGAACAGCCATGAGGAGGTGGCAATTAAGTCATTGGAAAAGTTGTGCCTACAATGGACTTCTTTCCCATGAGCGGGCTAAAATAGTCAATACAGCAGTGAATCAGTACAGCAGGTCACTAGAAATATTACTTACTGCAATGTTACATCTTGCCATGAAATGCATAACTCAGGTTGCTTTATGAATACTGTGAAATAATGATAAATGCTCAATTTGCTATATTTTTATAACTTAATAAAAGTGCCTTATTTCTTGTGTATAGATATTTGATTTAATGGATGCCAAAGCCCGTGCTGACTGCATCAAAGAAATAGATCTTCTTAAGGTAAAATATTTGGTTAAAAATTGTGCATCCATCATCAAAGTATGTTAAGTTTTTCATAGATATACTTGAGGTATCCACTGTTTTGGTGTAGAGTTTTTATAAGCCTTACTTAAAGAATTCTGTAATCTTTATTGCTTTAAAAATTAACAATGAACAGTAAATCTTGTAGGAAATTGGGTAACTTTTCAAGTAGATGTTTCTGCTAAAGCCACAGTGTTGTAATTTACTTTTCTGTGTACAGAAAAGTACTGATTTTAAGAATTGACTTAGCTGTTTCAGATTAGTTTAGCATGTGATTGCATAAATTCATTGAAACAAAATTACTTTAAAATTGCAACTTCAGGCATTATGTTGATCCTAAGGTGCCATCAAGTTCTTGCAAAATGTTTGTGTTGATGTTTCTCATAAGCATATACTTTTTGTATTACACTGGAATAGATTTTAGGGTTTGTTTTGTTTTCCTAAAAATAATGTTTTGTATGTCAGTCTTATAAGACTTACTCTACACTAACACATGCATTATTCTGTTTTCTTAGCAACTGAATCATCCAAATGTAATTAAATATTATGCCTCATTCATTGAAGACAATGAACTGAACATAGTGTTGGAATTGGCTGATGCTGGGGATCTCTCTAGGATGATAAAGGTAAGAATTAGCTTATTTAAAAATTTAAAAGCTTGTAACATTCAACTTGTTTGACTCTTGATTCTGTGTCCTCACCACTGGGTGAAATGCAGTGAAAACGTCAATAACTGAAGTGGAGAGTTTAGGCTGACTTTTTTTTTAATGTATGCTCACTATTGGTGCTTATGTATTTTTAACATTATTGCCCAGAATGTAAGTGCGGATGGGGACATAACTAGACTGAGATTGTATTAGCATTAGGGAGAAGAAAAAAAGCTGTGAAGAATAGAGCACTGTGACCACCATTTAGAACAATCCATTTTAATGACATTCCTGAATTGTGGCACTATTTTGTTTTGTGTTCTAATATTCTGTTGTCTATAATAATAGTGAAAGCGGAGGAAGGCTGGTCTCCTAAGGCAGAAGTTTATTCGAGATCTTGAACTTTACATGCTAACCACTTTAGCTAACAAAATAAAGATTAAAATGGAAATAACTGCATCCATTTTTACATCTAGTTAAATACTTCTTTATCTTGAGACTGGTGTATTCTGAAAATAGATTTCATATTTTATTGAAATCACATTCAGTGAATTTACTGATATGTGGTTGTGCGTTATGGGTTAACTGCTTTCTTTTGCAGTTTTTAAATGCTGTTCTTCAGCTAATAAGAAAAATTTAATCAAGACCCATTTTATAAACTTTGGATTGTGAAACTTACGTTAACTTTAAACTGGCTTTTTAATCTTTGTTAGTCATCTGATGACTACTTCTCCTCTTTGCCTATCCCTTTTCCACTGAGTCTTGGTTTTAGTATGTTCCTTTAGTGTACTTTCTTTTGTGCACACCAACATTGTTCTCAACGCAGCATAACTCTGGGAACAAATAAGTTGGGCAGTTAGCATTCCCTCAGCGGCAGCCAGCACACAAGAGTTCTGCTGTTTTGTTTAGGCACTACATGAATAGAGAATGTTAATTTCTTCATTAATGACTTTTATGCTGATTTTTTTTTGGGGGGGGGCTTTTGAAGAATATTTCCTTCCAGATTGATAATTGTAAGGTAGGACAGTCAAAACTTGGTTCTAAACAGATTGACAGTGTTCTGTTAATATTTATATCCAAACCCGATATTTTTCTTCATCTCATGAATTATTAATTCTGTGGGCTTATACTTCATAAAACATAAAGGAAGGTTTGTCTCTTCTTTTGAATGTTCAGTTTTGACACAACAGTTATTAATATGAGTGCTCTGTGACAGATTGCCTTATGGCATGTCTGGTCTTATGACCCATTGAAGCTTTTTCTTTTTCCCCCTGCTTCCCCCCACCACCTCTTTTTTTTTTTTTCCCATTTTAAATCCGGTGTGCGAATCTTCAGTACAGTTGGCCTCATTACACCTTGCCCAAGTTGGTGGGTATTTTTTACAAGCTCATCTTGGAGGCACTTTGTGATTGTCCTCTTAACACAGGGATCATGTTTAATGTAACAAACTTAGATTGCTGTTTGATGTTAATGACAACCTATCAGGCTATTATTAAATATGTATGAGGTGTCACAATGCACTCCATCTTCATGCTGCTGGTGGAGGAAATGATTTGGTAGACTACTTGGATGGTAGGAGTTTAAATGTGGGGCACTTCTCTTATACAGCATCATCTGAAAGAAGTACTTTTAAAATTGCCTGAAAAATAAATGATATGTAATGGTATGGAAACTTCCTAGCAGAGTGACTGCCTGTCGTGTGTCTGAAGTAAATGTAATAACTATGTTGTTATATTAAAATACAAACTGGTTTGGTTTCCAGCGTTCTTGCTAGAATGCTATTTTGATTACGCTGAAAGATGTTGAGGCACCCCCAGAAGACTGTTTGGGTACCAGGCTTGTTGTGTAATTTGTAGAAAGGATCAAGCATGTTTTTGAAATTGTAAATGACCACAGCTTCAGTGACACTGAAGCCAATGTTAATGTGAAGGGCAACTACTTAACTAGTTTACTTGGGTATTTGTTTTGACATTATTGACACATCAGAGAATACTTGCAAAGCTGCAGTGCCTCACAATGCACCTTAGTGAATTCTTCAGTTTCGCAATGAACCATGTCTTTGCTGTCCAGCTTTTATACCTCTTGTTACCTGTGAATAATACTGTCTTTGTCCCCATTGAGTAGACAACTGAGAAAAATCACTTGGTGCACTCAGATGGATTGTAATAGAATTCATAGAGTCTAATCTGCTGTATGTCAGAAGGGGAAAAAAAGCAGCTGTGTGTTGGTGTTTACAAATTGCATGGTGAAATCAGATATCTCATATGTCCCCTCTGTGTGGTTATGTATGTACATGCACAGATTTAATCCATTTTACCTTAATTTTTTAAAAATTGCCTCTGTTTCAGGCTCATGTTTCAATAAAGCCTCCATTCTCAAAAACAGAGGATCTGAGATTTAGGGTTTATTGTCTTACAGCTTTTAATGGCTGCATAGAATTCTTGGATGTGGCTTGGCAGTAATACTGAGAAGCAAACATTGTCAGTGAAGAGGAGATACTTGCATTTGACTTACAGTTGGTTTTGCACTAGAATCTGTACCTCAGTGCTATGTAACCTGTAGGGATGGTGAAATAAGTAGAAATTCTTTATTTTCTGTACCGGTGAATTAGGTGGCTAGATATTATTACATCGAAGATTTTGCTAGTAATAATTATTATCTCTTACGCTGTTTCTCAGTTGCTCATTTTCTGTTGTTAGTAGATAGACACTGACAATAGAACATGATGACTGTACGTAGCTACCAAGGTTAAGGGTAGGTCTGGAGAACTCCTGTTGGTCCCTTGTAATACCATCTCCTTTTGTAATATAAAAATAGGTTGTGAAGGAGATTTGAGGCTTGATCTGTTTTCCTGTTAATCATGGTTCTTCACCAATACAGACAGGGACGGGGCAAAGATACTTCTGTGGCCATCTTTGGTTTGTATTTTTAAATATTTTTTTTTTTTAAACAACAATTGATAGGATGGATAAACAGAATACCATTAATACAGAAGAATCTACTAATTGCATTAATCAAGGAAATACATTACAATGATTTAGTAAAAAGAACTGCTTAGCAAAATCTGCTGAAGACGTCAAAACAAGAGAATTGGTACTATCTGGTGGAATAATCAGTGTATTATTTAAGATGAAATATAAGATTATTAAAAGGCATGTTATCAAGACATTGAAGTGAGGTGTGGTGTTTTTTTTTTTTTTAATCAGCAATAAGCTTCTAGATCTATTTAATTTCTGCAGATATTTTTAGTTGTTCTGGTGAATAATCTTAGCACACCAAAAAAAAAAAAGGCAAACTTTAAACTGAATATGTCATGCAGATCTTAAGGAAGTTAGTCATGTTTTGGGAACAAGCATGAAAGCTTTAATCTAAAAAAAATGAAAATATGTTCGCAGCTTTCTCATGATAGATGGAAAGTATTTTGAACTCTATGAAATGTCACCTAGGTACTTCACCCGCTCTGCAGAGAACACTTTTTGTTTATTTTGCTCAACTTTAAATTGAAGAAGATAAACATCCTGTCTTCAGCTAGCTAAAATAAGACAAATATCTTAAAATGTCTCATCAGTATGAAGATTGTATCAGTATCTCAGGTTTTGTTAAAAGGGAACAGTGAACTCTGTCTTTAAACTGACTTGTTTTTTATAGGACAGAAAACAGGGATAGTCACTTCTTTCCAAACAACTGATGCATATCCAAATTACTTGTTGCAGTAGCTGGAGCTCTGTTGAGGCTTGTTTGAAATCTCATTGACTATCGTTCTAATGTTCACTAGTGGTGGAGACTTCAGGCTTCGCTGTTTGCAATTGCATTAGGCTGTTTCTCCTTTCTACGTGGTGTGGAATGCAGACCCTCCTTTCTCTCCCCTATCCCAAAATATATTAGCAGTGAGGGTTTATTTTAAGTTATTTGCAGTACTCCATGTTGACCAACTTGCTGATAGGACAGCTTGCCTTTTTATGTAAGGGCTTGAAGAGAGGAAGCAGTTTTAACTTCAGTAATTGGCAGCTTTGCCTGCCCAGATTGCTGCTCCTGCCTGTGTGAAGCAACTACAGTGCCCGTTGCAGAATCCATGTGACTGCAGCCTGAGTGTGTTACAGTGTGAGATGGCTACAGGGTGAGACGACAGCCTTTGGGGATTTATAGACATGTTGTAATGACAGTAGATTTGGAAGGAACATAGAGGCACAAGGTAGTTATTAAAATTTGCCCTATTCTAAGTGGTCAGTGGTGTTTGTTGTGAGGCTGGACAGCACCCAAGAGAGGGTTATTCTAATAATTTCCAATGGGTGGTGATCAGGTGCTGGTCAAACTTCCACAGGGGTTTCTTTTGTGGACTAAGCAGTGCATCTTGCAGCACTGATTTTGCAGCATGGTGCAGAGAGCTGAGTGGGCACTTACTGCTACAGAAGCTGTTTACTTTTTCTGCCTGCAGACTAGCTGACTTGGATTGCAGGATGGCTATTAGCCTGCGATTAACCATTCTCTCACTGCAGTGATGTTGCTGAGTATGAATACTTGCCATGTGTGTTTTCCAGCTATTTTTGGTGGATTGACTATAGTTTTGTTTAATTGCAAGAGTTACAATTTTCTTTTGCTGTGATAATAGATTTTTGGGAGTAAGAAGTTAATGAAGAGGTGAAGTGTCAGAATTTAGCAGGTCGGGTGCTTACTCCTTCCCAGGGCATGACCCTTTTTTTTGGGGAAACCTACAGCTATAAATTGACTATATTATTTGGTTAACTCTCTAAACATTGATTTACAGCTTTAGCAGTTGTAGGAGATAGTTTGCATTCATGTTTGGAAGGCTTGTGAGACAATGATGATGTCTCCAATGTAGTTTGAATGGTGGTGTTGCAGAAGCTGTTTTTTGCTGTGCATGCATGTGTAGCAGGACAGTAGCTCTGTTTGCTGTTAGAGTTGCCAAAGATTTAGCTGTGGGAGAATGTGTGTTCAGTTTGAAATATCACAATTTCATACTAAAATGCTGCATGCCAGCTACCTGCTTGGAATGTATGTTTCCAAAAATGTTAGATGATTTAGTAGATGGCTAAGGAAAAAAGCGGTATTCTGCTGAGATGCATGTTGTTTGTTTGTTTTTAATCTATCTATTTTAAAATCTATCAACCTTTGTATCTAAAATATTGTAAGACTCTTGTGCCTTGAAACAAACTTAAAACTTGAGTAAGGGATTTTTCTTACAATAGTGGCTGTGAAATCTCACCTAAGGTTAAATTCTTCTAACACAAGAATTTGTATGTGCTTAACAGAAATTGCTGGAACAATCCTCTGCCAAAGCAGAGGATTCCTGTACATGTAGAGCTGTGCTAACCTCTTGTATGTCTCAGTGCTGACAGCATTGCATACTATCTGATACTTCAACCTATAGTTTGGGTCACTGAAATGGCTTTGCCAGTGATAGTGTTTTCCAGATGCTTTGGATGATCTTAGTATTTCCTGTCTCCCAGAGGGTATTTATTCTTTATAGCAACACAGGGAAGGGACTAGTATGAGATGAATGTGGAGTAGACAAATACTGGGCAGAGAGAAGTAAGATGGGATGAGCAGCTAAGTGATTTTTAAGGAGAAAAGAGGATCTGACTGGGAATAGGAAAGACAAGTGGACTGGGCCTAGCTGGTGGGCGAGCAAGTTTTGAGAGAATGTAGACCAGGAAGTAAAAACACAAGGCAGCAGAGACTGAGGAGTGCAAGAGAATAAGTGTGATGGATTGGGAAACTATGAAATGGGAGTCCCAATACTGTGCATGAGCACAGTGAGATTAGAGAACAACTAGTGTGTTGGCAGCGAACAGGACAGACTGGGCAAGGATCCTGGAGACTG
Organism: Piaya cayana; assembly: GCA_013389865.1. NCBI lineage: Eukaryota > Metazoa > Chordata > Aves > Cuculiformes > Coccyzidae > Piaya > Piaya cayana. Next base: position 20,197 of record WAAB01003757.1, read on the forward strand.
CCTGACTGCCAGTAAGGAGAGAGGCTGGATGGGATAACTCTTAACTGGCTGGGAACAGACTGTGATTGTGTATATGGAGAAAATGTAATGAAGTGACAGAAATAGGGAAGGGACAGGTCTGGGATGGAGGCACAGAAGAGGCAGGATGCAAAGGAATTACAATCAAATACAGGGGAACACAAGGAAGAACTTATCATAGAATCATAGAATCACCAGGTTGGAAGAGACCCACCGGATCATCGAGTCTAACCATTCCTATCAAACACTAAACCATGCCCCTCAGCACCTTGTCTACCCATGTCTTAAACACCTCCAGGGAAGGTGAGTCAACCACCTCCCTCGGCAGCCTGTTCCAGTGCCCAATGACCCTTTCTGTGAAAAAATTCCTCCTAATGTCTAGCCTAAATCTCCCCTGGTGGAGCTTGAGACCATTCCGTCTTGTCCTGTCCCCTGTCACTTGGGAGAAGAGGCCAGCACCCTCCTCTCTATAACCTCCTTTCAGGTAGTTATAGAGAGCA
>WAAB01003757.1:21158-113432 GCA_013389865.1 Piaya cayana
GAATGCTGTGAGAAACTGTGTCAAAGGCTTTGCTGAAGTCCAGGAAGATACATCCACAACCTTTCCCTCATCCAGCAGCTGAATCACTTTGTCATAGAAGGCAATCAGGTTAGTTTGGCAGGACCTACCTTTTTGTAAACCCATGCTGGCTGGGCAGATCACCTGGTTCTCTTGCAAGTGCTTCATGATAGCACTCAAGATCACCTGTTCCATGACTTTCCCTGGCACTGAGGTCAGACTGACAGGCCTGTAGTTCCCCGGGTCCTCCCTGTGACCCTTCTTGTAGGTGGGCACAACATCAGCCAGCCTCCGGTCCAGTGAAACTTCCCCAGTCTTCCAGGACTGTTGGAAGATGATGGAAAGGGGTTTGGCCAGCACATCTGCCAGCTCCCTCAATACCCTAGGGTGAATCCCGTCTGGCCCCATAGACTTGTGAGTGTCCAGTTGGGCAAGCAAGGCTCTGACCACCTCCTCTTGGACCAGTGTACATGCTGCAGTGGAGTGTTGCTTTTCTGCTGCTGTCAGCAAATGTAAATGAAGTCCACTGGTAGCACCCATCTGTTGCTTGCTGAAGGATGGTACTCTATGTAAAGTTACTCAGTCAGCATCAATACCAACTGTAGCTGTAAAAGTGCCGACTCTGGTAAGCTGTGTATAGCAATGTAATAGAGAGCCTGGGTTTCTGTAGTTATCTGTATTTTTTTTTATTCTAGAAAACTGTTTTTGTAAAATCAAGAATTCAAAGGCTAGAAAAATCCTACAGCTTAATATCTTGCACTCCAAAGAAGAAATAAACTTGTAGTTTGCTGAGGAACCTTCACTCTGTACAGTGCCTACTCTGGGTAGGAATCATGGTGGTTCATTGCAGCTACTCTGGGTAGGAGTCATGGTGGTGCAGTAGGTGCACAGCACTTCATGCCATCTGTGCTGCCTTCCTTGCTGCAATGTTCGTTTTCAAGGCAGGGAATTCAAGAAAGATGAAGGTTTTGTGATTAACAATTGAATGCTTTTCCAAGGACCATCCTTTCTTACAGTCTCTGGTACTATTCCTAAGAGATGCTGTATAAACCGCTTCAACCACTACTTTTTTTGGTGGAAAGTGTAATTGCTTATTCTATATTTCTGATCAAGGTAAAACTCTGGGGTTTATTTTGTAGAAGTATTGAGAGTTCACAGCTTCATCTGTTCTGAGTGGAAACTGTGCTTTGAAGATGAACTGTTTCATAAAGCTAAATACGTTGAAAAGGGTGCTTAAATTGGTGCCAGAATTAATTAACACTTTTGATCTTAGTTCTTTGCCCCATTCTCATCTGTAAAATAGGGATATTACTACCTTATAATTTCTAAGGCCATTTGTGAAGATAAACGTCACAAAATTTATTTTATTAATTTGATATTCTAGTGATGCATGCCAGGAAACTGTACCCCTCCATGAAACTTATATGTAATAATAGGTTTTGAATAGTGCACAATAAATAAAGCCTAGAGACATTTTCAAACTGCTCATTAGCTGAGTGTCATGAATGAATGAGAAAAGGGTCTTTTGACATAAAGAAAGAAAACAGAACTGAAAACTGTGTGTGTGCACGCACATGCTCTCAAGGGAGAGAAACTATGATGGCTTTAATTCTGTGATTTTTCTTATACATATATTTATGTCCAAATACTTGACAACATGATTCTGGAAAAAGTATATTTAAAGTAATTTTTCTGCATATTTTTCTTTTCTTTGCATGGTACTGGTTTATCATGATCAGAAAGGTAAATTTTAAAATGTAGAATTTGGTTCTTTTGCTTCTTGTCAGTCAGTATCTGTCTCTTGCGCTTTTTTCTTCTCTTTTCTGTGACTGCTGGATTCAATTTAAAGAACAAAAAACCCCACTGCCCATCCCCTGGCTCCCCCTCCAATGCCAAACCTCCTGACTCATAGTCTTTTTGTTTAGCTTAGGGTTATATTTTATAATATGGAAGAGTTTCCCACCTTGCCGAAGCTAAATCACTGATAGCCATTAAAAGCTTAAAATTATTTTTTTCTCAGTGTTTTTTCACATTCTTTCTGTGAGCTTTTTTGTGTGCTCATTTTTGAAGAGGCTTAAAGATAGTGTAGCTTGAAGAAGTATATAATGTGTTAAGATGCTGTAATGCAGTATGTGCTAATTACAGATCAAAGCCAAATTATTTTTATATGCCTTTTCCTAAAGGAGAAACCTGGGGCTTTGAACCAGTCAGGCTAATTTTGCCACTAATCTTTTNAATTAAAAAAATAGAACATTCTTATTCAGCTTTGTATCTGTGTGCTAGCTATGTAGTGGGTAGAAGAGGGGCCGAGTGTTCTTGGGGGAAGTGGCCACTATGTGGAGTCCTAAAATTAAAAAAAATAAAGGCATAGAATCCTGAAAAGGTGGGAGAGCTGCTTCTATAAGCTTTTGCTCCCTATAATTGTGTGTAACTGGGATATTTGACAGGTTCTCCTCTGTCACCTTTGCTCTCAACCACAGGAGAAGGACCAGAAGGAGAGCAGTAGCAGCAGTTTACCATGTGCAAGTTAGGTATATGTGCTGACTGAGGGAAAGCTGACCGGTCCTGCAGCTTATAACCTGAGGGGTAATTGGGCTGGGTAATTGCCAGGCGGCCTTGTTAGTTTTTTCTGTGAATTGACTACTGTTTATGTCTGCGACTGGAACAATGAGAATAAGCTTTCTGCTAAAATAATTAGACTTATCAACACTTTTGTCTTATGGATGTCCCCTTCAGACAATCACACCTGAAGCCATTGTGTGAGATGACTGTACTGCAGGGAGAGCAACCCTGTCAGTCAGCTATGGAGAGTTAAGTTGATGTTAAACTTCATGTAACTATTACATAGACTTGTCAAATATCTTTAATTGGGGCAGGAATGCTTGGTTATTTTATCTCCACGTTTGTCTACTGATGCTAAAATGGTCTGGCTCTGTGAACCTTTAAAGAGCAGGGGGTATAGAAAGATTTTATTGGATAGTTAAGGGTGCTTTTCTGGTTTGAAACACCCTGCAAAGAGTACTTTGAGATTATTTTTAATTTTCCACACAGTTGTTTTTGAAAAATTTTCAGTGTCAGTGCTTGTGCTCTATGAATAACTTGCTGTGAATAGAGAGAGGAGATTTCAAATTTGTCTGTCTTCTTTGTAGTAAAAAGAAAAAATTAAGATGGTAGCCTCTGTATTTACTGTGTCATGCTATTGCTTTTTATTAGAAAGTAGAGTTAATGATTCAAACATGAGTTTCACCTCTTTGTGCTGCACTAGTTTTCCCAATGGGGTTTGTTGGAGAGATGCATGTAAACAAATACTATTGAATTTGAACATGTGGCTGTGTGTTTTAAGAAGCCCTGTGCAGTGGTAATGGCAAAGATAAGGAAAATGATGCAGTATTGGACACTCTGTTTTAGTGGATTTGCAAGCAGATCTGATTTCAGTAGGTGATCTTTATCACCGAATACTCTATTTGCTTGCTTTTTTGCATGAATGAAAAATACTAGGTGGAACATGATGACTGTAGGTAGACTGCTCGGTAAGGAAAAATGAAATTAGTCTCTACAAAGGGAATTGGATAAAAATACATATAAACTGACTTTGTTCAGAGCTTTCCAAGGGACTTTATAAAATCTGATTAATAGATTAATTATCTCCATGAAACAATATATACTAAAAATGGAAAACATAACAGTTTTGGCTTGTGTTTTTCTTACAGGGCTTCATCTATCTTGTAAGTAGATGTATTTATTTTAATTGTGTGGGAAAGAAGATTATGTTTGAGAAGATATTTCTGTCTCAGTTCTGTGGTTTGTATATGTTGGGTTATTTATTTATTTTAGGAAAGACTGTAATTTCATTCTACTAATTTTGCCTTGTGATGCTAGCAGGTACTTCTGTTAGTACAGTTTTGTCCATTAGTTTTTGTACTGTGTCGTAGTCTGTTGTAGCTATTGCTTAAGGTTACTTGTGTACTAGAAATCACTAGTAGAGAAGGACTGGGGTTTTTTTTTAAATGGTTTTTTGTGGACTCTGGAAGGGGATAAATGAACGTATGGCATTTTCAGTAACTGGAAATATAAACAACTGTAAAGAAAAGTTGGAAAAAGAACCAGGTAAATATTTGTTTATTTAATATTTTTATTATTAGTCACTTTATGGGCCAAGTAGTTGTTACTTTATCTATGTTCAGTTGGTAGATGCCAAATTGTGTCATTTTTTAATTTGTTTGTTTGTTCTCTTTTTACATCTAAGAGACAGCTACTAGTCTTGAAATGTAGACAGATTTGGTCACTTCTGTAATCAAATTGGGTAAGTGAATCAAGATGTAGTGGAAAATTCTATTTTTGTCCTGAGTATAAAGCAAGGAGAAACAGCGGAAAACTTACCATTGTTTGAAGAGATGGGCAGCTGAATAAGTGAATGAACAGAGCCAGACAAAACTCCTGGAACACTGCTTTCCTACTAGAATTATCATAGAGTCATAGAACAACCAGGTTGGAAGGGACCCACTGGATCATCGAGTCCAACCATTCCTGTCAAACACTAAACCATGCCCCTCAGCACCTTGTCCACCTGTGCCTTAAACACCTCCAGGGAAGGTGAGTCAACCACCTCCCTCGGCAGCCTGTTCCAGTGCCCAATGACCCTTTCTGTGAAAAATTTTTTTCCTAATATCCAGCCTAAATCTCTCCTGGTGGAGCTTGAGGCCATTCCGTCTTGTCCTGTCTCCTGTCACTTGGAAGAAGAGGCCAACACCCTCCTCTCTACAACCTCCTTTCAGGTAGTTATAGAGAGCAATGAGGTCTCCTCTCAGCCTCTTCTTCTCCAGGCTAAACAACCCCAGCTCTCTCAGCCATTCCTCATAAGGCCTGTTCTCCAGCCCCTTCACCAGCTTTGCTGCTCTTCTCTGGACACGCTCCAGAGCCTCAACATCCTTCTTGTGGTGAGGATTTATGTAGGCTTTTAATTTAATTTAATTTTAATTTAATTTAATCTAATTAATTAGGTAGCCTTTTAAACAGAAAGTAAGACTTATGTAGAAACTTCATTTCTGTGACATGAGTGTCTGATCTTGACTCTGAAATGTAGAGATGTTTGAGGTCCATTTTCTTCATTCTGTCATTTTGACCCAGCATGCCCTTGACAATTCCAATTTGTTTCTGTTGTATTCACAGAGTGAGAAATCTTGTGCTCCCATAATTTCCTGCTAGCAGATGCCTGACCTCTTTCCTTTCTCTGTTCTTTCTGCTAGTTCATATGATAAGAGTCCCAAACAAACACAGGCAGAAGTGCTCAAGAACTTCATTACCTGCTGCTGAGAAGTATCTTGTAGTAGACCTTTCTGCATCATGTCCCTCTTGATGAAGTTGAGATTTCTTCCCACAAGAATCCTGTTGTTGAACCACTGTTCTAATAAGTCTCTGCAGTAAAACTCATAGAAAACCCCAACCCTTTGCATTTTTGTAAGCCAGAAGTGAAGTCCTGAGAACAGACAGATACGATTGAGATCCTTATCAAAATGTGAAAGAAAGTAAGAGAAATATATGTAGAGTTAAGTTAAATAAGAACGATCATTCCCTTTCCCCCAGATCCTCTTTTTCAGAAGGCATCTCTAGCCTAGAGCATGCACAGTGGAAGTCCAGGTGTATGTTCTTGTGGGCTTGTTTGACAGTTTCACACATTTTATTTATTTAATTATTTTAAATAATGACTCTGTAAAATTGTTTAGATGATCATTTTATCATCTTTCTGGAAGAGATGCTCTCTAAAAAGAGTTGTTCATGCTTCTGTGGGTCTCTTCCAACCTGGTTATCCTATGATTCTATGTTTGCTTTTTAAACACCTCCTGTTTTTTAAAAATCTTTATTTATTCCTGTTTTCTTCCCATTTAGTGAGTTCTATGAGACACTAAGTTCAGAACTGGTTGCTTTTTTTTTTTTTCCCAAGCCAGGCAGTCACATCTAATTGTATTGAAACAATCTGTGCTCACTATGCTTTACTCATGTGCAGAAAATCCTTAGCTTTCTTATAAAAACCAAACATAGTCCTGCATATTTCCTTTAAGAGTATTCTCTGAACTGTGCTTGTTAAGCCTAGCTAAGACCATTTGCTAATTGCTGTCAGTCTTGCTTTCGAAATTTGACCTTTAAAGCATCATTTTTAGAAATTCAGTATAATATAATTATGTGCTTTTATATTGACTTTAAACTTTTTTTGCTGTCTATCTTTTAGTTAGTTTTTCGTTATGCCTCCAAGAAACTGAACGGCATATGCTGTTTAGGTGCAGGGCAGCTATATTTAAGTTTACTAGGATGGAAATGTTTGGAGAATATCTAATTTTTCTTTTAGCAATTCATTAGAGAAAACCAGGAAAGCTCCACTTTCCCATAATGAAACTGCTCAGTCATTCTGTAAAAGGGGATGAAAAGATGAACTAGTGATATAACCTGCCTACCTTAAAGCTCTTTAAGGCATTTGAATAGCAAATTTGTGACCACAAAATTTTCCACTTGCATTAAATGACTGAATTGCAATTTTATCTGTACTGACATTGTGAAAACTCTTCAAAGGAATTTTTTTTTTGTGATTCTATTCTCAAAGACAGAGATGGAAATTTCATGAAACAAATAATTCTGACTGGGAGACAGCCTGCTGCCTGAGCATGCTTGGTAGTGTCTGTTTACCTGATTAAACACTAGCCTATAACACTACCCAAATTTTTAATGCACATGTACAGGCAGTTCCCTCTTTGTCCAGTTTCAACTATTTTGAGACTGGACTTTCACCTCTAACGGGATTGTGGTTTTGTTTTTTTCCCCCCCCCCCTCACCTCCTAGAAGGTCAGTGATCTGAAGGACATCAGGACTGTCCTGTGAGCATCAAATGGGTGGAAAAAGCGGTGTAGTAGAATGTGGCAAATGAGTAGTTTATAAAGTTGTGTGTCAGGCTGTCCGCCTTTGAGGTCAGTTTCGGACAGGTAATTGCAGCTTGTACGCAGTAGGAGATAAGTGTATTAAGTTAACTGGACGATAGGATGCATAAAACGTAACAGCACTAAGCAGTGGATTAGTTTTTATACTGTTTGTGGAGCTACTATGCTCTGCTATGGGAGAGGTTAAAAGTTATTCTTTTTGTACTGTGTCTTCTGCATTTTGGCTTTCCTGTAGGAAGGGACAAACCCCACAGCCATTAGAACTGCATTTTGCATTGTGGGCTTTTTTAAAATGGAGGAAAGAGAAAAGGATGCTTCTTTGAATAGAATTAATGTGCTATATTCGATAGGAATGGTTGGATTTGGTCTGGTGGGTCTTTCCCAACCTGGTGGTTCTATGATTCTATATGAACTTATTTATGTTGTTAGGCATAAAATAGGTTTGACCATGTTTTCCATCAGTTTATATTTTCTGTTAGGAGGTAAGTTTCTAAGCAGGAATGGGATGCCTTTTTCTTACTGACTTCACAGAATTACCACTGTCTGTTTGGCTATTTCCTAGAAACTTACAACTTGTTTCAATAGCTAGTTTTGTATAATCAGTCATTTTGGTAGTGGAGGCTTTTTGGTGCTAATTTGGCTATTGGTGGACATCTGCCCAAGAAAACCTTGAGGATTTTGATGTAAGAAGATAGCGTAATTCATTGCTACAGAAAACAATGTTCAGTTATTTTAAAGATGTCAGATGTCAGAAGCAAAAATGGTGCCTGTTTCTTTGTTTAGTTAGATCTGTTAGCAAATCTAGCAGCTCTCTTTTGCATCCTCTGTAGGTGGATAAAATTGCAGGGTTAATTATTGGTGCTTTCAGAAGTGTTTACTATCGTGCGAAATTATTAATGCCATCAGTAGAATGAGGCTACATTTAAAAACTGTTACGCTGTAAGAACTGAAGCCCATTTTGTGTATGGTCAGCTGCAGTGTTATAGATAGCAAATGAATAAAATGTTAAAACACATACTTTGAAAGTACACCGATGTACTTTAAATACATTGGAATGGAAATCTGTAATGGAAAACCTTCTGATTTCAGACATTTTGTGAATGCTGTTTCATCATTGCTTATGTTTAGATTTGAGTTAAAAAATAATTCAGAATGGTTAAATAAAGTACCTAGTTATAATTATGATAATTCCAGAATACATTTTAAATCAAGGAACTATGCTTTCATGTGTACATACTTACATGTATTGTGTATTTGTTTTTAAATGAAAAGAAACCTGGTCTCCATCTTCCTGTTGACATCAAACAATCCTCTGATATGCAAATCCAGCTATGGGGAGAACAGATACACAGGGTTTATTTGGATTCAGTCCAAGACTGAAAGAAAATTATATTTAAAGTAGTAATTTATATGCTTTGCCTCATTTAAATGAAAATACATTTTGAAATAGTCCCTGTAACTAAAAACATTTCGGTGAAATGTTATGATCCTTTGTATGACTGATGCGTTTTGCTATAGCTAGTTTAAAAACATCTTTCTGATACTCCTGCATATCTCTGTAATGTGTAGATGCAGCTGTCAGCTTCTCAGTGGCACATTTTAACATAGTACATGAACATATTTTTATTTTTCCAGAGTGATAAATGTTTGTTATATGAACTTTTCTTAGGGTGTGCGTGAGTGTGAAGTGTGTGTATATGTGTAACATTAAATTACATCTAAGTACTTTGCCTTCCAAATGAAATTTTGCTAGCATAAATGTTGTTCATGTATTTTCTTTGTGTGTTTATCATCTGTTGAAATACAAATTCTTTAAAAAGAGAAACTAAACGAGCAAAAATTTTTTAGTCTTTTTGCCTTTAACTGCAAAATTTATAATTATAAAACATGCATGTTTTTGTATTGGCTGAATTCCAGGTTTTCAGTATGTTTTTTTGGAGGACTGTGTTATTCCAGTCCCTGAATGTACTTGAAGGAGATGTGCGTATCAGAGCATAATTGTTTCACGTAAGCTTTAACAGGCCATTGAACTGTTACCGGTGATCGGCAGTGGTTGTTTACACTGGATGGAAAATATTTGAATGGGAGTTAGATAACTATGAAATCTTTAGAAATTGCAGCACTTTTAGTCCACTTTTATGTATTGCAGAAGTTTCTAGGACCAATCTGATCATCTCTTGTTACGTGATTTTTGATTGTGTTTGTCTCACTATTTGTTTCTATTTAGAAAATTATGATCTGGAAATCAATGTTGGTGTGAGGAATTATTCCATTTGGAAAGTTCTGTGGCACATATCTTTGTATCTGACCTTTATTTGTCCTGTGGCTGCTTACCCTATGCTAGACTATTCTGACCACATTAATCCTGCACTGAGAATTACTAAACACTTGTAAATCCTCTTTTGGGATAGCAGTTTTTTTATTAGCATAATTTGTGGCTCTGTGTGTTGACTGAGTTAAGCACTTACATTGATGATATGTGTTTAATATTTAAGGGGAAAGCTTTCTGCTTTCTGTGTCAAGAAATTATGTTAAACCTTTCTCATTAGCTTGTGAGACTCTTGTATTTGTTTTTTAAATAAAGGACTTTCTGTCTTCTTCAAGCATTTAATGCAAGTTTTAGATTTTAATATTCTGTGCTCATCCTTTTTTCTTCAAGCATTTTAAAAAACAGAAGAGGTTGATTCCTGAAAGAACAGTTTGGAAGTACTTTGTTCAGCTTTGCAGTGCCTTGGAACACATGCATTCTCGTCGTGTTATGCATCGAGGTAATGAAGGACTAAAGATGATTTGTCTTTACTAAACCTTTTACTACAATTAAGCTGGTTCAATGCAAATGACACCAAATAACATCATAATGGAATCAATTTTGACAGCTGACAGTGTATGTGTCTATAATGTTTTATAAGTAACAGAAAAGCGTGACAGAGGTTTATGGTTGTACATTTGTTGTGATAGGCATTTGTTTGCAGCAGTGGCTTATGATTTCAGGTTTTCAAAATAAGTGATAGTTCTGTAAGAAAAGGAGGCCCTGGCACTGCTTCCTCTTTGCTTGCTCAGTTCATTTTGCTGGCTCTTATTTTCTGTCCTGATCTTACTCTTCTCTGTTTGCCATTGTCTCTCCAAACTATTGTTAACTGCATTCTTGCACAGCTATGCATCAATTCTTTTCACCTCTCACCCTTTTTTCTTACAAAAATATTTGCCTCCTGCCATGCCGTCTGGTGATGTAAAGGCCCTTATCCCACTCCCTTATCAACTGGAATACATACATCCATGAGCATTTTCTCCCCTTCCCCGCTCAATTCCACTATTTCCAGTCTCTGTGTCAAGTACTGTGTCCCAACAGCCCTTGTAGTTGCCAGATATCTCTGTCAGGTACTAAATCTCTTAAACCTCTGTACTGCTGTTTCCTCTGTATGTTGTCTTCATTTCACCTTGTTATTCTGAGTTGAAGAAAACAGATGGTACATCTGAGAAGCAGCTATACAACAATTTTTTTTGCCTTGGATATCCTGGCTATGAGTTTCAATTTGTATATGGGCTGTCTGTGTTCTGGTGGAATTACCTGTTCTAGGTTGGTGGCTTTGTTCTGCTGGGATGCAAATAGCTGCCTAGAAAGCAAAAATTTCTTGATCTCTGCTTAGCTTTGTCACTTGCATCTAGAGATGTTGCACCTTTCAGCAGATGAATTTCAATGCCCCTGCAAATGGCTTTCTCTTGACATTCTTCCTTCCTCCTTGCCCTCCTCCCCCTCTTTAGGTATTTGCACAGATATCTGCAAGTGCAAATAATAGAAAGAGAAGGACATGAAATTGCAGATTCTTTCCATAGGGTGAAGGCATCTTCCATTAATGCTTTTTTGACTAAAGTAGTTTATTTTAACATATTTGAGCTCAGAACCAAAATAAATTCAAACTCCTTAAACTGAAATACTACCTTCAAAACTTGTGGCAAACCTATGGCAAATCTAAGAATTCCATGTTTACACTCCAAAGCCAATGACAATTAAAGCTATTTTTAAAGTGAGCTGATATTCATGTTGGATTGTTTCACAAAGGGAGATCCATACTTCTGAAAACTAGGTCAGATAAGCAGCATAATGTAATTGGTTCTGTCTTCCTCTCTAAAGCTTCTAAGTTTTTGGAACTTTTTATTGTAATCCTGATATTGCTGGTGTTTTGAAGGACTGTTAACCATTCCTCTTTCTGTACCCATATCTTATGCAAAATGTCATCCCCTCTTACCAAAGTTAAATGATTTTCTTTAGGTTTAGAGCTGCAATGCATTGCTTTTGAGCTGAGTAAGAGCTAAACACACTTGCCAAACAAATACCCGCTCAATTTATTTACAACATTAACTGGATAGGTATCTTGTTAAAGATCGTAAAATAAAAACGTTTGCAGTTGTCTCTAAAGGGTTGGATTAAAACTTAAACTGAATATTACTTGTGAAAAATAAATGTCTGGGGTATACATCATTATTTTTCTTTGTTTCTTCTTGGTTAGCCCAATTCCATTGACGAGTTCAAATAACCATTCTCCTGAGTAAAAATTGTTTCTTTTTTAAATGCCTGCTATTAAAGAGAATCAGTTACCTATTTCAAATAAATATTGTCATGCCACTGTGGGTAATCTGATCAGCAGAAGTGATGAAAAATGTATTTTACAGTTCTTGAAAACATTTTTGGTCTGTTACCTAAGAGACAGTAACAGTTTTTCTAGTTTTAATGGAAGTCCTTAAACAGAGCTTGTACAAAGTAGTAAGGAACTCCTTGTGTATGCTTCTTTGGGTGCAGGGTGTGTGTGTAGTGCTTTGTGTTGTTTTTTGTTGTTGTTTGTTTGCTTGTTTTTTAAAACACTTTCAATGGCTCTTAATTTTTTGCTTGAGTGACATTTGTACTACTAAAATAGTTAATTTGAAATTCCAAATCCCAGACTCGTTCTTTATGAACAGCACAGTCAAATTTTGTTAGTATTAGCTGTAAATATATAAAAACCTCTTTATTATTAATAGAGCGGTATCTTTTCTTGCAACCTAATTGTGACTTTTAACTGTCTTTTTAATTTTTTTTTCCAGATATAAAGCCAGCTAATGTGTTCATTACAGCAACAGGGGTAGTAAAGCTTGGAGACCTTGGTCTTGGTCGATTTTTCAGCTCCAAAACCACAGCTGCACATTCTTTAGGTAAGCTTTCCCTGAGGTACAGGTGTTGGGGAGGTGGATTCTTTTAATATGATGGCAATAGTGTCCCCAGTCATGAGCATGGAAAGTTAGATGCAGCTAAAGCTGTTATTAAATAACAATTATATAACCCAGTGATCAGCACCATGGACAAATACAGAGATGCTTGAATGCTGGGTCACTTGCAGCAGCACAGCTCGTTGGGGATTTTTTGGGGTGATTTTCTTTCCCTTTTGTTTGAATTATTTAATATACATTCCTGGCTCAAAATGCGTCTCCAGGACAGTAGTGTTTTCCAGAAATGCTAGGAGAAGATAAGATCAATAATATGGATGCGTTTTTAAAAATTCATTTGAACTTTAATGAGTGTTGGAAAAATTCTGGTAATTCTGTGTGCCTGTAGGGGTAGTATTGATGAGATGTTGGTTATGTGCTTTGAAAGGGCTAGCAAGGGAGCTTCCCTGTTTTAAGATGGAGTATTTCAATATAAGCTAAATAAGTTGAGGATAGATGAGAATTTAGGCTTTTTGAAGCCTAAAGACTTAAACAAATCAAAACCCCAAACAAAAAACCAAAAATATTGGAAAACTTATTTTTTTGTAGAAATTTTGTAAAAAACTTTCTGAAATGCTTATTATTTTCTTGCAAATAATTTTTTCATATAATTTGTATCTTTTGAGAAGCACGTGGAGACTGGGATGATTAAAAAGCTTTTAGAGAAGAAAAAGTGAAAATTTTGCGGGTAGTTTAACTTTAAATGTAGGGAGTAGATAAGTAACAGAGTCTAGGAAGAGCTCTATTTACAAAGTTTTTCTCCTTTGAAGTAACATCTGCTTAAAAGGGAGGTGTAAGAATTAGTGTTTATACTACAGTTATGTAGGTTTTTCTAGTTAAGAAAAAAGGTTCTTTTGCCCTGCTAAGTGACCATGCTTAGTGGTTGCTGAATTCAAGCCTGTTCAGCGACTGCAAAGGGTGTGAAACGAACTTGTAAATACCTGAAGAGCAGGGCCATTGATGACAGCATCCAGAATTATCTTCTGTTCCTTGTAAAGAGTATTGAGGCAGGCAGAACACCTTAGTGAGACTTGAATACAGATAGGTAAAATCAGTTCAAATATTGCTGAGTGAGAATTTTTAACAAATGGGCAATTCTTTAATTAGACATTTGAATAATTTTGTTTGACAAGAGTGCACAGGAAAGAAGATAATAGCCAAGAAGACTAAGAATGCTTTAGCAGTAGTTACAGTCCATGTCTTAGGACTATGGAAGGATACACAAAGAATGCTCAGATGGTGATGTTTTTAACTAGACAGTTCTTTGTGTACCCTTGCAACATCCCTGAGCATGTCCAAAAAATGTGTAGACACAGCACTTCAGGATATGGTTTAGTAGATGCAATGGTAGTGGGCTGATGGTTGAACTGGATCATCTTAGATATCTTTTCCAACCTTGATGATTCTATGATCAGTAGAGTGTGGAAGAAGAGAGATGACTGATGCTTGGTATGGATATTCCACATTTGAGGTGTGGGTGTTAACAGTCCAAATACCCCTATTTTAGAAAGGGAATTTTTGATCTGATCCTTACTTCCCTCTCTTCCAGAAAGCCTTTGGTCACTCTTTTGTGCTTTCCTGTTTTTATCACATTTGGTGCATACTGATACTGGTATAGTCAAAACAATGACATCTTAGTAGGACTGAGGTGAAACTTGGACATGGATATGCAATCTCGCATTAATAAAAAAGAGGAAGAAGGACACAGTGGAGAAGCAGGGAGACCAGATTGGAAATGTGCTTCAAAGTTCAGATATAACCCTAAGGATCTAATACCATTTCCTGAGTCAATGTGGTATGTAAAGTGCTGCTGTTCATAGAATCATAGAACGTAGAATCACCAGGATGGAATAGACCCACTGGATCATCGAGTCCAACCATTCCCACCAATCTCTACACCCCTCATTACCTCATCCACCCGCCCCTTAAACACCTCCNGTGGTGAGGTAGCTCAGTGGCTGCTCTGGCAGCACTGTGGAGACCTTATTTGTCATAGCTGGGTTCTGCTACTGCCTGCAAATAGAAGGAGGATGTAAAAACAGTGTCAAGAGGGAGTTTCCCCTGGACTGTATTTGTAGAAAGCTGTAAACCCTAATCTGTGGATAGGAGTGTGCAAAGAAGACAAAAGTCAGTTGTGAAGGTGGGAGACCTAGACTTGTGTTCTGAGGCAGAAGTCAGGAAGTGAAGGAGGAAGAAACTGCTTCAACTCTGTTATTTTGGCTCGTTGCAGGGGAATGGTTACAAAGGGACTGAAGTCTGAGCTAGAGGTAAAAGCAGTGTGAAAGTAGAGGGTAGGGGGATGGAAGGTTTATTCCTAATGTTGGGTGCTGTGTCTTGGTAGAGTTGCTGTTATTTTTTATTTTCTTATTTCCTCATCTTCTTCCACTTCCCTCTTAATTGTGACCTAATGTCAGAATTCCTGCAGGAAAAAGGTTTTGTTCAGCTGTTAACTCAGGCTACAGTGAAGACAGTGACACTCTGATTTATGTCACTAGCAGAGCTCACTTCTTAAAATGGATTTCTCATGCAGTTTCTGATGCTGGTTTTCCTGAATTTTTTTACGAAGTTGTATGTTTTTTATGATTCCATAAACCTTTGGTGTGCAAAACCCAGTGATTTACAAATGTATTATGTATAGCAATTTATACTTGTTTACAGGCTTTATAAAAATTTCAGTAGCAAACTAGATTCAGGCTTTCAGAGATAAAGAAATGTACTAAAATTTTCATTAGCTACAGCTTCTAATGCTAATTATGAATAATACTGATTTAATTAGAATACTTGCTGATGGTCCGGTTGAAACAAATGATAATACTGCACTGGACAGGGTTCATGTTTTGTTTTTAATTCTTTCTGTACGGCTGTAGTAAAACAGTAGAATTTTCTGTTGGGGTATGTATATACCTTGTTGAAAATAGAAAATGTGTATTAAAAAATGCAAAGGAAATGGATGTATTTGGAGTTGTTGATTTCGTACAAACATGACAAAATTTCTTTGTTTCAGAAACCAAGGTGTTAGTAAAGGGGAAGATGATCCAAGAAAGGCTTCTTATTCCTTTCCTTATGACTGTGGGGTTTTTTTTGTGGTGGTTTTTAATGGCTGAAGGCCAGGCCTTATCCTCTTTGAAATATCTATTCTGAGGACAGCTCATGGAAATGTGCATTTTTTAAAATCTTTGTTAGCCATTCAGTGGATTTAAGGATAGTCCATATTTTAGTATTTCAGTTACAAAAAGAAGAATTAAAAACACAACACTTTAGTTTTCTGGTGTGTTTGTGCTGTAGGGTTGCACAGTGTCCTGTCCAGGCAGTTGCTACTGCATGATGTGAATCTCTTCTTGCAAGGCGAAGTTGCAGATCAGCAATCTGAAAATGCTTGAAAGCAAAGCATCATCGGTACTGAATTCTGGTGTCTCTTCTGTGGTTTGACAACTACTGTCAATTCCACGGTGCTGCTGTCCCTAGCACAGAGTGATGTTATGAGGGATTTGACTGTAAAGTTATGCAGATACTGGGCGATAAAATATCTTATAAAAATGCATGCAAATGCTCTTCATTCTTCTTGCATAGGGATCTCTAACCCAGCAGAGGGTATCAAAGCCAATGCTGAGGTGGTGGCATGCAGCACCATTTTGCTGGGAGCAGAATAAGCTCCACTTCTGTGCTCTCAACCAAACTGTTCTGAGAACCTGCATCCTCAGTGTACAGGAAGGTTAGCAGACAAGTTTGCAGCTGATTCATCATAGTCCTGAAAGAAGCTGTATTAAAACAACTCTTACTTTATTACAAAACCCTGAGTTCTCTTACAGGAGTCTGAAAGCTGAAGATAAATTATTGTGCTGTTATAATGCAGCATTATAAACTAACCCCAGATATTTGATTTCTGAGGATGGGCTAGGTTGAAGAATTACTTTGGGTAAGTGCAGTATTTTAGATTCTGTATCTGTGGTTGAAAACAAACCTATGACTTAGAAATCTCCTACAGCTATACTAAAATAAGTTAAAATAATAAAGTTATGGAGAATTTGTCCTGTCAGTGGTTGGTTACCCTCACTGTACTATAACTGTAGCTTATTTGTAACTTAGTTTGTCAGTCTTCAGCATCAACCATTCACCTTGATAAGCATTTGTAAATTGTGTTGGTCTCTGTATTATAAAATTCCTGTGATCTCATGGACATTAAGTTATAAACTATCTTTTGATTGCTTAAATAAATTTGACCTTTTTTTAAAAAAAAAAAAAAAGGTGAAGCATTGTTTTAGATTTCTTTGAAAATCAGTGACTTTGGCTCCCTTCCTGAATTCTAATAGTTATGTATTCCAATGCAGATTTTTCTCCCAGTTTAAAACTGCTTCTTAGTACTTATAACTAATTACTGTATTTTATTCAACTCCTCCATGCATTGCTGATTTTCTGGTGAACACACTCTCCTCTTTCTCAGCTGCAGTGAGTTATGCCTTTATCCAGGTAATGAGATGAACTGTTTATAACGTAACTTCCATTATCTGAGTTTCTTTGTCATTGATCCTTTAGATCCAGCTTCCTGCCCCCTGATAACCACTGTTTCTATTGTGTCTGCCTCTCCCAATAACAGAAAGCTCTGTTAAAGTAGCAACATTTTTCTGGATCTACAGCAATTTTAAAGGGAGGAAGTTCCAGAGGAGCAACAGATTCTGAGGAAGCAGTTTATTTGACTTGGGCTGTTCTCAAGATTGCTGTTCAAACCTGCAGGTTATCAGAGATGTACAAATGCAGCGAAGAGAAAGCTAAAGTTATAGATGTTGTTCTTAAAAACATGTGTTACATCTTTGTTTTGTATTATCCCACATCTAATACTGTAGATGTACTGTATTTCTCTTAATATATGACAGTAATGATCCAGGGAAAAAAACATAGCCTATAGTCACATCTAGTAGTTGCCAGCAGTACAGTGCTATTTACTGAGATTGCTCACCACTTTAAAGAATTGTTGCAATGCCTTTAGTAGTTCCTTAGTGTCGGAATAATGAATCTTGTGTGCCATGTTTTGTTAAAACCAATTTATAAATAGCAATGATGTCTAGATCTTTAGGTTGATTTTGTGATTCAATGCTAACGTAACTGTAATTGTAATTCCTTTCACTTGTTGATCATTGTGGGATTCGGGTTGTATTGCAGTTAAGGTGTTATACTAGGCTAAACACTGTAAAATGGTAGCATTTGTTCTTCCTTTTCTCTATCATCAATCTTTCACAGTCATATCAGACCCCTAATGTATCAGCAGGCTTCCCAGAGCTACTGGTTAAAATTACCTTTGCTTTTGGTAAACTATGAACCTTCAAACCTCTGTGTTTTCAGCTGCCCCCTGTGGATTCTGTGAAGCCGCTTTCTGGCACATTACTCACTGCCAGCTACTTGTGTGATGTCTCAGAGCAGCAAAGGCAGTGCTGCTGTAACCAGCTAAGAACCAGATTACTGTTAAACTGTTCTTCGTGTGTTCTTCTGTCAAAAAAGCATCAGAATATACTAAACCAAGTGCATTAATTAATGGATGCAAAATACATATGAAAGTTTTCAGAGATGTCCAAGCTCACAAGTCCTCGGGATAAAGAAAAAAATAAAAATCAAGGGGGAAACACAACAGTAAGGATAATAAAAATATGAAAGCTGTGTAATGCCAAATGTTGTTTAGTTACAGCTTCCGGTTTTAAGATAGCTGTCATTAAACACTCCTTAAAGTACTGCTGTTGATACATTAGACTAACAGAGTTGCTTCTGGATATTCTAGTGGCTATCGTGGTGTTGAAGTCTGCCCTATTCAGTGCCTCTTCTTTCACAGGGAAAAGACCATCCTTCTTGACTATTTCTTTGTTGTGGGTGAATTTGAGTATCTCATAAGAATTAATGGTTTTCACAGTACTCCAGCATTTTTAATTGCCTTTCCCCAGCCTTTCTCATTGTAAGCTCTTGATCTTTCACAGTCTTAGTTCCAAGCAGTGGTGACTCCTCAGGCTAGTGCTAAGGGAGCCTCTGGGGAGAGGGACTGTGGCACCCTCTGCTTTCCTGGGGCTGGAAGTCTCCCCCAAATTATTTAAGAGGCCAAATCAATTGTAGAATGCTGTATGGGACCTCAGTCCTTGCATATCTGTTTGAGAGGCACCTCCCTAAGAAAGTCTGGAATAGTTGGAGATGTCAGCCTTTCTGAAAGATGGGGCACATTGTCAAAGGAATACCCTCAATTTTTGGAAACTATTAGAGTAAAATTATTAATCTTATTAATTAGATCTGTTAACCCGGTGATTCAGATTTGTGATTGCATAACATATTCACTATATCTTCATTTCTAATATTCACAGAAATGAATTTTGAATAGATGAGTCTCAGAAGCGTGAGACTCATAATCTTTGTAATTTGCAGTGAGAATGCAGATTTTATTCTCTGGATGTGTTGCAAATCGTTTAGTTTCAATATAAGGTCAACTTGTGTGGAATTGACAGAATTTAGTTGGTTTTCATCTTCAGGATTCAGTGCTTAAGAAAATATTCCACACGAAGTTAAAGTAAAAATTAACACAGGCCTTTGACTCTTTGTTATTAGGCAGTTGTCTGTGGGGATATAGGAAGAAAGTTCAGAGGTGATGCACCAAAATTGCCTCTACTGTTCTTTTTCATAATTTTTTTCTTTGTTAATCTGTCACATATGAACCTATCACTCACTTTTTTTTTTTTTTAATATGGCTTTTTTTACAGATCTGAAACATCCGTTTGAATTTCTCTTTTCCAAGTAACTTGTGACACAGATGGGTAGGGTCTGATTAAAATCAAGAGGAGAGATGTCCTGGAGTATTTAATGCTTTTACAGAGCTCTGAGGCAGGATTAAGCTAGGACAGTCACAGATTTGGGAGCTGAAAAGCCCTCACAGAGTCTAGTCCTGCAGCAGATGGCCAAGTCACTCTTGGGAACCTTGGCTTCTGCTGGGCTTGCAGGTTTTCTTGTTTTCCTCTCTGGGAAGCTTGAAGATCCTGGATTTCAGGCTCAATCTTAGTTTCAGGTAGTCAAACTAAATTGTATTAGTTTTAAAAGCAGATTTTTCAGATCTGTATGTTCTCGAAAGGAAGAACAGACATCTTATTAAAATAAAAAACCAAAAAAGAATTCAATCCCTGGAATAGAACTTCTAGTTGTTATTTCCAGCCACAGTGATAACAGTTTGGAAAGGAGCGGGGGGGTGTGTGTGTGTGTGTGTGTTTGTGTTATGTTTCTGTGTTTCTCTTCAGAAGGAAATAATTACTTTCCAGCTTGTTTAACAGGAAAAATTGTAAGTATTCTACAACTGAATAATTCTGGTAATTGGATATCAGAATTGAAAACAAAGTTGCACTAGGTGAAATAGATATCTAATTCATGTGTATTTCTGTACTGTAGAGTCATAAGAATGAATTGAAGTTATATGCGTGACCAAATGAAAAATACAGAAGATTGAAAAAAGGTTTTTTAGCCAGGAAAGCTATACTTTTACTGCTATCTAACAAAAGAAATTTTCATTCAAAAATGTTTCTGTATTTTATTGTAGTTGGTACACCTTACTATATGTCTCCAGAGAGAATACATGAAAATGGTTACAACTTCAAGTCTGACATCTGGTCTCTAGGCTGCCTGCTGTATGAGGTAATACTGTTATATACTGTGAACTTAATAACATGGTTGCACACCCACCTTGCCAACCCTCCAAATGTATTGAGTACTGTTTTAGGATCTATTTCTGTATTTTTATTTTTATGAAAACTATATAGCATTGTGGAAAAGTTACTTTTCAGTTATTACATGTCTATCTTTCATATTAGCAATGAGAACTGCAATGCAACTTCAGCATATGAAATACTCTTGTTTGTGTGTTACTCAAGACTTGCTTTTCAGTGGGCTTGCTACAAAGCTTTTACAGCAATATCTTGAAGATATAGAAATGGATAATGGCAAGCACATCTGAAATTGTTCTAGGTGTTTTTAAAGTAAATGTGTTGAGAAATAGAAGGAGAATACACAATTAATGCTTTCAAAAACTGTAATATAGTTATTTTAATTCAAGTTTCATAGAATCGTAAAGTTGGAAAAGACCTTAGAGATCGACTCCAACCGTACCTGTCTACTACTGAATTATGTCCTCAAGCACCTCATCTGTCTGCCTTCTAAACACTTCCAGGAATGGGGACTCAACCACCTCCCTGGGCAGCCTGTTCCAGTGCTTGACAAACTTTTCTGTCAGGAAATTTTTCCTAATGTCCAATCTAAACTTCCCCTGATGCAGCTTGACAGCATTCCCTCTTGCCCTGTCACTTGTCACTTGGGAGAAGAGACCAACACCCACCTCTCTGGAACCTCTTTTTAGGTAGTTGTTGGTCTCCTCTCAATCTCTGTTACTCTGAGCTAGACAACCCCAGTTCCCTCAGCCGCTCCTCATAACACTTGTTCTCCAGCCCCTTCACTAGCTTCATTTCCATTCTCTGGATGCGCTCTGGCACCTTGATGTTTGTCTTATAGTGAGGGGCTCAAAATTGAACACAGTACTTGAAGTGAAGCTGAGCCTCACCAGTGCTGACTATGAGGGAAGAATCACTTCCCTGGTCCTGATGGACAGACCTTTTCTGATACAAGCCATGATGCTGTTGACCTTCTTGGCCATCTGGGCATGCTGCTGGCTCATGTTCAGTTGGCTTTTGACCAACACCTTCAGGTATTTCTCTGCCAGGCAACTTTCAAGCCACTCTTCCCCAAGCCTGTTGTGCTGCATGAGGTTTTTGTGTCCCGAGTGCTAGAGTCTGCGTTTGACCTTGTTAAACCTCATCTCATTGGCCTCACTTTATCATTTCAGCCTGTTCAGATCCCTCTGTAAAACCTCCTTACCCTCCAACAGATCGACACTTCCTTCCAGTTTAGTGTTGTCCACAAACTTGCTAAGGGTGCACTTGATCCCCTCATCCAGGTTGTTATTAAAGATGTTTAACAGGACTGGACCCAGCACTGAGCCCTGGGAGACACCACTTGTGACCAACCTCCAGGTGGAGTTAACTCCATTCACCAGAACTCTTTGGGCCTGGCCATTGAGCCATTTTTTAACATAGCAGAGGGTGCCTCTGTCCAGGCCAGTGGAAGCCAGTTTCTCAAGTTGGATACTGTGAGAAACAGTGTCAAAGCCTTTACTGAAGTCCAGATAGACTACATCCACAGCCTTTCCCTCATCCGTCAAGGAGGTCATCTGGTCCTAGAAGGCAGTTTGACAGGATCTGCCTTTCAAAAACCCATGCTGAGTAGTGGGCCTGACTTAGTTGTCCTGTTATTGTTGTGAGATAGCACCCAAGATCACCTGTTTCATGACCTTCCTTGGCACTGAGGTCAGACTGACAGGCCTGTAGTTTCCTGGATCCTCTCTCCAGCCCTTCTTGTAAATGGGTGTAACATCTGCCAGCCTCCAGTGCAGTGGAACTACCCCAGTCAGCCAGGACAAGCAAAGCAAAAAAGTCACTGTGTGCTTATTGCTACTAGCCGGGGTTAACTTTCAAGGTAATGACTTCTGCACAGGCTTTTTCCTCTCTTCCAGTTCAATAAACTATTGCTTAATTTCTTTATTAATATGGTTGAGATTGGTAGGAGACACATAATTTTGAATGATAGTATATTCTGAGAAAAATGAAGGTATAGGGAAAATTGAAATTGAGGTGAGTGAAGATGTGAAGAACAGGTAGGCTTCTAAGGCAACTACATCTTCAAAGTTCTTTGCATATCATTTGTTGATCAAAAGACTAAACACTTGTGTTGAACGATGCTGGAAAAAAATTCTATCAGCAACAGCAGTGACGTTTGTCTAGTTGTGCTCTAGATAAAAACTAATATACCCAGCTCACTTCTTATTTACCTGAAAGCCACCTACCCCAGTGAGTCAGCAGAACTCATTTAACACATTAAACATGATTTGCATTTCCTGTTATAATAGGACTTTGTAGAAAGCATTGCCAGCCTGTTTAAGTTGTATGTTACTATTAGGTGAGTTGTTTCTGGTAATATTAGTTTACTTTCTATCACTAACATGTTGCTTTAAATATTAAAAGGGAAAATAGCTATACTGCAGTTCTGCAATGTTTACACATCTATGTATAGTGGTTACTTTGAAGTCTTGGGACAATTCACTGGAATGAAGTCTTGATACCTGTTAGCAAGCATTTAGAATCCTGAACTGAAACCTAATCCCAAACTGGGATTCCTTAGTACTGACGATGGCAACTGCCATCAGTTTCAATGCTCTGCTTTACACACTTGCACAAGCAAAAGCCTAGAGATAGCGTAAAGGTAGATAAGGATTTTTCAGTTTTACTATTACTTTTCCCTTTTTTCTTGAGGATTTTTTTAATCCAGAAACAAATAAAATCCTTGAATCAATAATTATTATATAAAATAAAGCTGCTTTAAGGTTAATTCTTCTACGTATGAAATAAAATTACTGGATAGAAATCTGTACCACTTTTCTGAAGATTTTTTTTTATCTTGCTGCTTTGATGCTGGTACAGTTTATTAAATACCTTTGTGAATATTAATATTTTCTTTGGTTTGATAAATAATTTCAGAAGAGCCAAATACCTTAATTTCATTGATTAACTGAGCATAGTTAAGTACCATTCTTTTCATGTTTGAATTTTTTTCTTGGTGTAAGACCAGAGTAATTATTAGGATAGTTATTGTTTCTATGTATTCTATAGCTATTGTATATGAAAGTGTATGCATCTATAACTTTTCATTTTTTTAGAGGAGCATTTATTCTATTTAGTTAATTCTGCAACATATTCAATATTTGTGGTGGGGTTTTTGGAGAGATGGGGGTTTTTTTTTGTTTGGTGATTTTTGAGATGTAATTTTAAAATTTTAGGTATATTAAACTCAAAATGCATGCTTAGCATTTTTCCTCTTTTTCTCTTTTATTTTTTTGTTATTTGAAAATGGTTACTTAAGGCTCTTTAAGGCATGCATAGACTAGTGCATGGTATTTTTGTTATCTGTGCAGTTTTATGATGGAGATCTTTTTTTGTGATCTGTCTATTGCCTGCTTTTTAGCATGTTTTCTTATGTCGATTTCATGTTGATACGTGCTCTGGATTCTCTCCAGCTTAATTGGAGAAAATCTGTGGCACGTTTATCACTTCTTAATAAATGCTTAATTGCTGCTAAACTCTTTTTAGTTATATTTTAATTTAAGTTTAGAGTAATTTGTTATATTGTTATGTTGTTTCTAAAAATTATTTCTAACCTATATTAGAGTTTATTATTCAATGCTAACGGTGTGGCCAGTAAGATTTTTAAAAGCATATTTTAAAGTCTGATTTTTTTAGAGCCCCAGGTATTCCTGAAACCTCAAAACCACTACCACTGGAGTTTTAATTGATATGCAACAAAGTAGACTTTACTAATTAAAATCAAGATGCTGTGCTTTTGCTACATGGACCTTTACATGGAAAAGTAGGTTTTACACATTTCCTTTTATTGTTCAGCGTAGCAATTGCATCCTTACAGGGTTGTAGGTTGGTGGCTTACAGTTCAAAAAAAAAAAAAAAAGGAGAAAAAATAAAAAAAAGAGAGAAAGAGAGCTGCCACCAGCCCTGAAGACAGACAGTGGGCTTTCGTCCCTCAGACACCCCCAGAATACTAATCAGGAAAGTCAGACCCTGGAGGTCAGGGAGCAAGTCAATCATTCTAGCGATCGTCTCAGTGTGGAGGATCAAATTAGCCTGAAAAATTCAGCTGCTGGGAGGAGAGGGCGAGCAGCTGTCAGGGGCAGCAGCGAGATGCACTAATGAACCAGATGAATAGTGCAAAAGCTTGAAAATAAAAACAGGACAGTTGACATTTTTCATCTGTCAAAGCAGGAGATGCATGAAAATATAGTATTCCTGTTTTAACTCCTTAGGGGACATTCAGAATTTTTTTAACACTCCACAGCATTCAAACAAAAGTACTTTTTAATGAACACCTAGAGTACGAAAATGAGGATCTATGCATTTATCTAGAATTTCTACATGTATATAGATCCTGCAGTTGATTTTTCTTTTTTCTTCCCCTTTTTTGGTTTTTAACTTGCATTTTTAACATTTTTTTAAGGTAAGAGAGAATGTCATGTAAATATAAAAAATTAACATTAATTTGGTAATACAGAGTTTTTGGGAAGAGTGTAGGATGGAAATGTAGTATGGTATTTGTTTTGGGAGCTTTAATATTGTTTATTATTACTTGAAGATAATATGAAGAAGTACTGAACCATTTGAGAGTATTTTTATCAGATGTAAAGTAAATGTAAGAGTTTTCATAATTTTATTAATGTACTTACTTCCAGTGATAGCAGTGCATAGGCATGAAAGAGTTAAATTACTATCTGGAAGACCACAAGACAGATGAGAGCCATTTTCAGCTTGTCCTGTCCCTGCTGAAGCTCACTGAGTAGCACAGCATGGACTACCGTGTTTCACACACACTCTGCCTGTCTAGGGAATGTACACATTGTCCTTCCAAAATCAAACTTATTAGCACATGTAGAAAAGGGTGACTGACTTTGGGGCAGCACTGCACTCAAAGCAGCATTCGTGCTGCTGCAGTTCAAAGACTTAGAAGGCTTTGAACAGAATGGAGAGATTTTAAATGAATTTTTAAATTTGTAATCCTGCTAACCAGAGAGTTTGTTTCCACCTTAAATGTCAAGTTGTAACATTGTCTGGAAATAAAACATAAGTTTGCTAATGCTGGTTTTAAGTTTATCATTTATTTAAGTGCTCTCCAACAGATATTCTTTTTTTTTGTGTTACAATTGTAAATGAAAGTCATGAGTACCAGTTCTACACTTATGATGTTTTGGGATTTTTTTTTTTTAAAGTCTTTTTGAATAACAAACTGAGTTATGAAGTATTGGCTGTTTTGTAAGTCCAGATGTTATTAACCTTAGTTTTCTGTTTTTTAAAAAAAAGCACTTTATTGAAGTGTAGTGTAATAGATGTGTAAAGTTACAAAATCTGCTACTGTTGTCCAGCATTTTCACCATACGATATTACTTTAGATCAGATAGTGTTTTTAAATTATTTTTTTTTTCCTAAAAGGTCTTCAGAGGAAAATTACATTGTGGGTTTAGGGTTTGTCTCCTTCGTGGTGCAAGGATGCTTAGTGCTCATAGCACTGTCGGAAACTACTCAATTATTTCTTACATTCTATTAATGAAACTATTATGGCATAGAGTGTAAATATTGCAGTACAAGGACCGTGACAGGTATGACTATATGACATACCATAAATGCACACAGTAGTTACAGTAATAGTTTTGGAACTTCTCTTTTTAGCACTGTGATGGTTCCAAGCAGGGAATCAAAAGTCATTAAAAATCACTTTTGATTTGTTAATATTGTAGGGTTTATGACAAACCAGGTTTACTAAGCATGAAAGAAAACTGCATTTTCTTTAAACAGATGGCTGCACTGCAGAGTCCCTTTTATGGTGATAAAATGAACTTGTACTCCCTGTGCAAGAAGATAGAACAGTGTGACTACCCACCTCTCCCTTCAGATCACTACTCAGAGGAAGTAAGTAATTTTCCTGTTCATGGGCTAGATCCTTAGTTTATGTAAGCTGGCACGCTTCCAGGGAAGTAAATGAACTTGTGTAGTTTTATGTTATTTGCAGATTATGCCCATAATGTTTGCGTGTTGAACTTGCTCAAATGTTCTTGTCAAAACAAGTT
The DNA here is from genome assembly GCA_013389865.1 of Piaya cayana. Classification (NCBI taxonomy): domain Eukaryota; kingdom Metazoa; phylum Chordata; class Aves; order Cuculiformes; family Coccyzidae; genus Piaya; species Piaya cayana. Next base: position 47,082 of record WAAB01003757.1, read on the forward strand.
TCTGATACGATTTTGAATTTTGGGGGACTACTGATGGAAACCTCATACTGTTATCTTGTTAATTTCTTTGAGCTGCCTTGCAAGTAAGAAAAAGCTTTCCCAGAATGCTTGTTCTATGTGCCAGAACAGGATTGAGTCTTAAATCTGTAGGATGTTTTTTCTAAAAGCACAACTATACAAGTTTATGTTGCACATTAAATTAGTGCAACAGCCTTGCTTCTCTAGGGGCTTGCATTAAAAGAGATATAATATAACCCACTAGTAAAAATGTGTTGTTTAGTTCCCATTTGTTTGCATTATAAAACTGCAGTGTGCTTTTGATACAATTGAACAGCAGTTCATTTGCAAGGAAGAGTGGTTCTTGACAACACTAGTAGTAAATTTTAGAGAAATATAGGCAGACATAATATAATTGAATTTAACAATATACTTGCGCATATCATGGCACTGTTTGTTTTAAGCTGATTGGTAACAGTTCTTTACTGTCATTAATGCATTTAAGGGGAGGCACTCGCTTTTTTAAGCTCTAAAATAAAAAAAAACCCTAAATAAAGTAAATGTTTTTCTTAGTGTGAGTAACAGAATGGGAAAGTATAAATGCTTGCTTGGTAATGTTTTGAGATGCCAGCTTTGAAATACTTTCCTACCTTGAAAAGAACTGGGGAAACTGATAGAAACTGTAAGCCAAAGAACAGGTATTAGTAACTAATTCTAATTGAATTCAGCCTACATGAATTAAAGATTACTTTGAAAATGCAAATAAACATGAGCACTGAAGTACTTCTAATAAACGATGTTGTGCAATTTCACTTATAGAATAGGGGCTGTAGTTCTGAACCTTAATTGTCTTTTACATTCAAAGACAGTGATTGGACTATTAATAAAAGATTACTGCCCAATGTTTTGTTTTGTTTGGTATTTATAGTGACAATTTTCCCCTTTTATGAAAAAAAATAAAGGACCTGAAAAGATAATTTGGTGATGTTACAAAGAACGACAGAATAAGCTATTGTGCAATTTATGCACTGTACTTCTTTGTAGGTTTTCCAGTTAGTCATTTTACCTGGGCCGTTTTTAATTATTATTTATTGTAGACTCTAAATACGGCAGTTCATATAACCAGTTTCAGAACTGGAGGCCTGGAAATACAGTAGGGTGTGAACAATAATGCAAAATGATAGCAAGAATGTCAGGGGCCGTTCTTTGTTGTGTCATTCATACTGTCTTCCTTTTTCCATGAAGCACATGAATATTTCACATATCTGCATCCTCATCCTCTATTCTTCTTGACTAATTTTCAGACTGTCTGAATTTGCATTTCACATGGTAGCTGATTAGGAAATGCCGAGTGCAGCAGTGAAGCCTCAGCAGGCGGTTTCCATGGTGACCTTCAGCAGGATTTTAATGATGATGCCACTAGTGGTTCGTTGAAGTTGGCCTGCCTGCAGGGCTACTTCACTGCAGCTAAGTGTGAAGTTGGATATGCGGATTCCCAGCCAAGGGGCAAATATCAAAGTCTGGCCCAGATAGAAGGTCTGAGAGTTTGGATGGGGAAAGAGATTCCACTTTTTACTTACATCTGTGTAGTTTCTAGTATTGAAAACAGATGCAGAGCACACAACGTGCTGCATTTTCTCTATTTCAAAGCAGACACGTACTTCTTCACCTTGGATAAACCAGTTATTTGCAAAATGCACAAGTTGTTTTAAAGCATAATGAGAGAATCAGAGTGATGATAGGTAAGGTAAGGAGAAAGTTAAGAAAATGGGAACAAATCAATTTTGGAGATTGCAGTGGGGACATTTTTAGGTTTTGGTATGAAGACTTGTGTCTTCACTAAGGTAGAAGGAAAAATAAGTATCTTTTTTTAGTTTTTGCACTAAATTATACCCTTTTTTACTTGCATGAAAATAACACTGTGCTGGGATGAACTGTAAAAAATATGACAGGTAACACTTGTTTGTTTATTAGATTACTGTCCTAAATGTTTCATCTCTACTGGAAATGTAGAGATCAAAATTTTGACCAGGTTGGAAGCATGCTCACCGCGTAGTAAAGATCAGGGATCACTGAACAGTAAAAAACACTTCATATTTTATAACAAATAATTTTATGAAAAAAAAATATCACTGAGTGTTGATCTCTATATCCTCTAATATAGGAGTGTGAATACTCTTGTTACAAAATACAACACGAGCTTTTTAGGGAAACTTTTTGTAAGGAGATTTTAATGGGTTTTAATATGTGACAATTTTCTAAATTTTGATTCTGTAAGGCTCATGTTTTACTAATGCATCACATCCATGTCTTCACTGAATAGTGTGGCAGAAGGATGTGCCTTAAGGTAGATGGACAGGTGGATATTTTTTTTTTAAAAAAAACCCCTTGATTAGTAATTCTAATAGCCTAAAATGCATTTTCACAAACATCCTTCAGCAGTAGTCATGAGCCAAGTTTTCAAATACTGAACAACTTCGAATGTCTCAATTTTTGAATATTCCTAAAGGATGTCTGGTATTGAAGGGTTGCATACTCAGCATTTAGTGAAAGAGGTTCTGATTTAGGGAATTCAAATGGGACTTCCTTGTCACCCCCAGTCAATACTCTTAAAATACTGTCAGCCAGTATTGGTATCGTGTTGTTTTCATGATAGATGAAGTTTTTCAATCTTTCCTTTCATTAAGGTGAATTTCTTCAAAAGTTGACAGCCAGATTCTTGCCCAGATGTGAAGCCTGACTGAGCCAACAGGGCTAGAATGGAAGTGTTAGTTGCCAGCAGAAAGGCTTGAGAACAGCACTGGAAGAGTACTTCCTTCAGGTCTCTTACTCAGTTTAAGAAGAGTTTGGGGTTTTTTCCCTATCCAAAATTTCTTGTAAGAAGTTTTTTTTCTTTTTCAGCTGGCTAGCATTGCCAAGTACTTGCCTGTCATAGTTCTCTTTCCACCCCTCCTCCTGACTTGAGTGATAGTTATTTATTTCATAGCTGAAAAACCTGCTAAAGTTAAAGAAAGTGTGTCCTACTGCTCCAATGTCTGTCTAAGCTCCAGGCTAAAGACAGTGATTGTGCTAAGTGCCCAGAGGAGAACAATAAGCAGCTGAAGAAGTTTGCAGGTTGGGGATGCAACAGGAGGCCCCTCCATCTCAGTCACAAGTGTGCTCTGCCTGTTGGCCCTTTTGTGCCAGATAATAAAAAAAATATCTCTAATGAATGTCTGACTTTAGAATCTCAGTGCCTTTTCCCATGATACTGTTGAGCTCTTCTGCTACATTAGACATTTTATTATACTAGAGGGGCTGACAAATGGATTTTGGGTTTATTGAAATGAATATTCCTGTAGGAGTTAGAGGAATATTGGTATAACCAAGTACTAACATCCAGCATGGTCCCAGTTTCAGTCCTGAAAGGCTGTCTTCCTGTGTGACTGTTTTCATCCTATAGAGCAAAATTAATTTGCCTTCTCCCAATGATTTGCTGTTCAATAGCAATTTCAAAATCCTTGAGCTCTTCTGAGCCTTGCTCAGGATCTGTACCATTGTTGTGCAGTGTCCCAAGCATTGTCAGGTCAAGTGTTCCTGCATTACAGCTGAGATTCTGGGCATGGGAGGAGTGGAGCTGATTTTTGCAGTAATAGCAGCGACCAGTATTTAAACACTCATAGCCAGAAGACATCTGTGACTCTGGTTTATTTTATTACAGTAAGCGAAGGTTTGTCACTAACTGAGCTCACCTCTTGCACTGTGTTGGGAAGGGAATTTCTGAGTACACTGATAAAGTGACCATCCCTTACTGTGAATGCAGTCTTGTAGAACCTTTGTTGCATCCTAACAGTATTAGCTACATATACATTTTGGTTAGAGCGAAAAATAAGAAGCTGCGAAATGCCACCAGTCAAGACACCGTGTGGGTGAATGGATTTTGCAAGTGTACTTACAGGAATGAATAGGACCTAAAGCCTTCCATGCATTTAGACCTTTTAGTAATGACTATGTTTTGCTACAGTGGCTTTCTTAGTAAGGAATCTTCTTGGTCATTTCATTGAATCTTTGAATTTTAATATGCTGTAACAAGTAACGATGTAACTTGAAAGGAAGGTCTTCTGTTTAATGACTTAACAGTTTGAGCCTGAAATTGATTTTAACATGATAAATTTCAGTTTAGAAAACAAACCCCCCAGGCCTGGATTGAAAAGACATGGAGTAGCCTACTGCAAGTAAACGAGGCTTCTCATGCTTTTCACAGGTAAATTTTTTGAAGTCTGCTTCTGCTATTCTACCCACAGTCAAGCTATCAGTGTACAGCTGGTAAAAATAGGAGAAAGAATGCATATTTCCCCTCTGATGATAGCTTTATAGGTGTCAATCTTTCAAGGTCTTCTAGTGAGACTTTATGTACTGTATACAGTTCTGTTGAATGGGTGTATACACACAAGATGCTATGTCATATTCTCCAGATAAATTACACTTGTATTCTCTTTGCAAATTGTTTACTTGTTTGAGTCTAGTTTCAGGCTTGGGTTTTTTGGTTATTCGTTAGTCTTTCCTGTTTTCCATGCAGGCTGCCTGAGATGTTGCATAGCAAGGTGCTCATCTCTGCTAATAAATTGTGCCTGTTCCTTACACTGTGTCCCACCTTATTCTTCTACAGGAGATTGTTTTGCTTTGCTTATTTGTATTACACATTGGCAATTATTATTACTTACAGTAGTTCATGATTTCCAGCATTCTGTTCTATATATGATTGGGAGTAATTACAGGCTTAGAGTTTTTCCTGACAGTGTTATTGTATTTTATTTATTGGCTGCCAGAAGCAATATGATGGCTTTTATAACTCCTTTAGTCAAAATATACTTAGCATATTTAGGATTCAAATAGCAAGGCTCATTTTGATTTAATATGTTTCTTTTCAGTCCAGCAATCTGACCACTACGTTCAGAATTCATGATCTCATTTTTCAATATTAAGTTCTCCTTGCTAAAGAAAGGAGATGTCTAGTGACATAGGTTTTGTACTGTTAAATATGAAAAAAACCGATGCATTGTATACAATTTACAGTGTTTCTGCAAGGGCTAATGGATAAAGCTTTGAATAGTAATATACAATGATTCTTGGTTAACTTCTGGTGTTCCGGTTTCTGTGCATTTAAATTAATCTCTTGAAAAGTTGAAGGAGTGTAATTATAATTTAAAATCCTTCTTGGTCTTTCTGTTAAAAGCAGGAAACTCTCAGATGGCAGATTTGAATAGGCTATCTATGTTACTTTTGAATAATCATGGTGATGAGGTTGCTCTGCTAGTTGTGATGATCACAGAATTTTTCAATAGCCACACCTAATTGTACTGGGAGGGAGACTCAGTCAAATTTGACTATTGTCATGGAAGGGCAGACTACAAGGTGTTGGCTTTTTTGTGGTTTCCCCCCCCAATGCCATAAGAGATTCAGGAGGATTTGGCAAAGCTACTCAAAAGAAGCAAGAACTGCAAGGTTGGTTAAGGTGCTCTTACAAAGAATTGTAAACATTTTAATACGTTGTCATGTCCACATTAACAAATGCTTAGGAGATATACAGTTTAAAAAAGGTGACCCATCAGAAGGCTGCCCAGACAATGTTAAGTTCCAGTATCACCTCAGGCATATCAAGGGAGGAAGATAAACCTGTAGTTGTTTTACCAGTTTGTGGAGGCGATGAGAAGTGTCCAGGTGGTGCAGAAGCTCTTTGGGGTTGCTTCTGCTGAGTATGTACACTGTAGAAGGCCCAGTAAGTTATGGTATTTGTGGATACATGGGATTTTCTAGTCATATTTGTTTGTTTATTCCTAGATAGAGGCTTCCATGAACATATTTGTTGGTTATGTGCTGCTTTCTATAAAGAAAAAAATCAGTAACCTAATCCCAAGAATGAGTACTGGGCCATGGACCAAAGGTTATTTATTCCAGTATTATGTTTCCAACATTAGACAAGTGGACTAACAGGGCCAGCATAACATGATACTTCCCCAGAACAGTTTTCCAGCTTCGCGTTGGAAGTTTTCCTTAGAGGTAGAGGCTTTATATTAAACAGTCCTCGGTTTGTTTTGCTCAGTTGTTTTCTGCCTCTGTGTGTATTGGTAGCTTCTAGTGGGAGAAGGTTCTTCAGGTTAACCGTGCAATACAAGGAGAGTCGCTGTCTTTTGCTTGTTGGAACCTGTCATGCAGCAGTGCTGTTTATTGCCAGCTAACTCTTGTATCCGGAGAGAATGAGCAAGCAATCCCCATTTACCTTCTGGGTACAAAAGCACATAAATTTTCATTTAAATTATGTATATTGGGACTAAATGCATGTCTAAAGTTGTATGTTAAAAGGATTAGAACTGAAATCTTCTCAGTTTTTTTTGTACAACAGTGCAAACTAAAAAAATCCTGGGAGTATGTTGCATAAATGCTTGCATAGAACTGTGTGCAGTGTGTGTCGAGAGAGGGTGGGCTAAGTGTGTGTGTTTATGCAGATTTGCTATGTTTAGCTAATGTTTGCCACTCTAATTAATTTGAATTTGATAATACTCAAATACTAATTTACAGGATTGTTGGCTTTCTTACATGTTATTTTCCTTTCCTAGCTGCGACAGTTAGTTAATATGTGCATCAACCCGGATCCAGAGAAGCGACCAGACATAACCTATGTCTATGATGTAGCGAAACGTATGCATGCACACACTGCGAGCAGCTAAACAGACATCAGATCCTGAAGAATAAAGCAGAGATAACCAAGTATTTTAAGTAAATCAGCCCACCTCTTTGTTTGTGTGTTACTGAAATGTAATTATTTGAAGCATACTGTTGTGCTTTGAATTGTAAACCAATTTATATGCAAGCTTTGTTGTTTTCTGTTAATTTGTTTTTTGTATTTTTACTAACTTGCAGTTTTGCAACAGGTTTAAATATGTAAAGTATAACCTTGAAAGATACCAGGAACCACTGTTTTCCATGTTAAGTGGGTTCAAGTATATTTTCTTTAATAATAAATTTGTGTTCAGTTGGGCCTCAGTTCTAAAACACAGTTGCACTTTTGCACACGATACAGATATTAGGCTTGTTATCCAGAAGCAAAATGTCTGAATCTCTCACCTTTGTAGTAATTTATGGAAAGTATGAATTAGCACAGTTAACTTTATTTTAATCTTTTTTTCTGAGAGGGACATAATTATTATAGAAGGTTATTGTATTTTATATTGAATTGTAGTTTGCAGTTCTTACTGTAAGAGCAGACAGTTGATCGGATTAGTTCTCTGCTTACCAAATGTGACAGGAAAATAGTTTTAGGAAAAATTATCCTGCTTAAATTTTTGTAACATCCCTTTTTCTTTTGCTATTCTGTCATAATACACATTAAGCATTTGTTGGAGGTTTTCTGGGAAAATCTGAGGTGTTGATTCTGCAGTCTGATCATTTTCAATACACTTGTGTAGCGCTGCCCTGGGGCAATGGGAGTCTGCATAGTTAAGCCTTAAAATCATGCAGATGCTTCTTGTAACAAGTGGGATTCTTTTGAGGGTAGCATTTATGAGATGCCCTGATTAAAAGATACGATCTTTAAGTCACAACTTCCCAATTGTTTATGTCACTGTTTGTAGATTTTTGTGTTGAAAAATAATTTGAATCACATTACAGTATATTAAATTTTAGAATTTTTAAAATACAGAAACGCTTTGTTAAAAATAGAGTAGTGTAGTATAACACAAAACTTATTCTTCCTGAATATCTGGGTTTTTATACCTATATCCTGAGAATTAGTTTTATATTTAGCAAAAGTAAATATTAGCTTTTATATTTAAAAGAAAGTTGCCACTCCTTCATTTGGGAAATTAAAATATGTATTTGCCAAATGTCTTACAAATACTTTATTAGTTGAAAAGGAAATTCAGAATATTCTTGTTAGACCTTAATACCTTTTGGGTATGCTTAAATAATATTTTTATTATTAAGGAAGGAAAATGTCTTGTTTTTAGATGTGGTAAAAATGGAGAATGAACTGAAATTGCTTGTGTTTTAAAACTGAACTTTTTATACAGAATTGTCAAAACATAATTATTACTGGTGATATTGGTAAGACACTACTACAGTCAGTTAAATCTTTTTTTTTTCCCCTTCTGTGAGTAAAAAGAAGTTAGGTTAAATAAAAGCAGTGGTATGTATGTACACATTCACATATAGATTCTAGATGCAGTCAGTTCCCTGCACACTCAAAATTTTTTTTTTGTTTGTTTCTCTGTGCAGCTTTAATTTTTGATTTCATATAATACTGAAGAATAAAAATCCAGCTGTATGGTTTGTGGATGAAATCTTCAAGCTAGACCAGGAGTTTTTCTCTTTTTGTAATTTTTAAAACTACAAATACCATGGGAAGTTGTGTTTGGCAAAATACAAGATGTGTCAGATCAGAGCTTATCTTAATACTTTTAAAAAAATTTCTGTTACCAGATTTTGTAGGACAAATTCTTAGTTTTCCTTCTAGCTTCTGTAGGACTTCAGTGGAAAAAATCATAGGGAGGAAGTAGTTGAGAAACTTTGGTTTGTGTCTAGCAACCTCTAGATTTGTTTTCATGTAATATCTGATTATTGAGTTTTAAAAAGATGGTTATATTCTGTAACAATAGTTCATGTCTCATAGAATGTAGTGGTTTGTAGCCACTACACAGCACAATACTTGCTTGACTGCTAGGATTAGCTCTTAATATGCACAAATCCTCAAACAATTTTTTTTCCTGAAATATACTGGAACGTTTAAAAATCACTGAAAAAAGCCCAACACAGTCAGTCTATTTTCATCTAATATTATGCATCAAGTATTGACCTTTTCCTGAAAGAAACCAAAATTAGATATTTTCCCACACACACTTTCTGTCTAGAAGGATACATTGGGTAAAGAAATCATGAGTTAAGAGTCAGCAAATGTGGATACTTAAGCATTTAAACTGTTATTGCTGTTTTTAGTATTTATTTTAAGCTATAGCATTACATATTTATTTTCTTTAAAGTGATCATGTTACATTTCTAACCAAAATGTCTGACTAGCTCCTCCTTTAATCTCAGTAATGCTGCAGTATTAACTTGCTTCATAAGTGAAGTTTGTGCTTTGAAATACATTGCATAAAGTCTTTGTCTTGCCTTGAAAGCTCCCTTGCTGTGCAGTAGTCTAATGGAAATAAACCATACAGATCTCAAATAGAATGTAAAAATTGATAGTGTTTCTATGATTTTTTTCATACTTTTTTGTTATATATATATATACACACACATGTTACAGTAGATATTACCTATCTTGTGGACAATTTACTGCTTCCAGTAGTTGGTCATAGGTGAGTTTCCTTGCCTGTAACAAAAGAAAGTACATTCAAAAAATCTTTTTTGTATTTGTCAAAAAAACCCTAAAAATACTTAATCAGATATAGTCACAATTAACCTAAATTTAATCTAAATTTTAATTTAATTTTTAATCTAAAATCTAAACACAAATTATTTTCAAACCATATGAAGATATCTAAAAAGCATAAAAATAACAACTCCCGTTATAACCCCAGTGCTGTGAGCTCTTCTTTATACACAGGCTGGTTTGTACGTAATTTTGAGCAAACCTCATTTATATGCAGGAATAAAAAGTAGTCAGTAGCATATAAAGAAGTGACATGCTCACTCACTTTTTACACTTTTTGTATGTCACTGATTTGGTAGCAGGGAATAATATGCTTCCCCCCTTCTTCTGTTGCACTCTAATGATCCAGTTATCAGCTGTATGAGAAGGCAATAGAAGTAACTCGTCATTTTGTAACGAGCAGAAACTTTAAAAACATGCCAATGTACTGGATGATGAAATACAGTATTAGAAGTGTCAGAGAAAGCTGGTGTTTACTTACGATTTAGAAAGCCATAGAATATAATTCTTGACAGAGGCTTGGAAATGGAGGACTTCTTATGCCAGTTGTTCTTAGATATCTCTGATTGGGACCTAAAATTGCAGTATGTTTGTTTTCAACAATCTGTCCACTTAATCTCTGTCTTTGCTGCTATACAGCAAGATGAGAATCTTAAAGGATGAATTTGAATGCTGATGGTGAATGCTGCGTTAGGTACGTGAGCTTCTAGGACCAGGAGGTTGATGCAAAGGCAAGTCAGCAAAGGCCTTGAAGTGTTGACTTTATGGAGAGTTAAATTTAACCTTGGCAGTAAAAGTGCTGGTTAGCAGCATTCACTTCTGCTTCATTGTTTTTAACACTTTAGCAGCTGAAAGTTTTTCCAACCTTGCCATACCCCCCATGTCATCTAGCCAGTGGCAGTGCTGGTCTTCTGAATTTCTGATCCTTAGTTTGGTCTGAGTGAACAGCTAAACCTTCCTGCCAAGATGTCCCAAGGAGGGAAGCACAGGTGCTTGGCCTACCCAGTGAGGTGTTATTTATGTTTCCAAATATGACTCAAATACAGATTTTTAAAGTTCCTTTTCAGACTTCTGTTACCTTCCTTGAACCCTGTTCTTCAGTTGATGCTTTTAAAAAATGGTTTCTCTTTCATATTAACTTCTAAAGTCCTGTGATTCCTGTCTTGCACAGCTTCTGCTTCATCTGCCCTGTTGTCTGCTCTACTGTCTTCATGACTTGAAGTCCTCTGTCTAGTTTTCCTAGTGACCATTAGTTTGCTGCTTTCTTTGTAATTTTGCTAAACTCAACCCATTTCTGTCTTATCAAATTTTATCCCCCACCATGGTCAAGCCCTACTTTTTTCCCCCCAATAAGTAAATAATTCTGTTGTTCTTCCTTCTATTTTCCATCCTGATGCTTTTGATTTCTAGTTTTAGACAGATTTTCTCACTGTCTCAATCATTCCTGTGACCTTGTCTTTACTAAATACTGTACACTTCATTATCTCTCATTTCGAAGTTCCCTTTCTCTGATCACTACCTGCTCTCTTTCAGCTTATCTGTCTTTCTCTCTACTCTATCCTGTCACTCACTCCTTTTGGGATCTCCTGTCTATTAACCTTTCTGACTCCTTTCTTCATTGGCCTTACTTCTTTGACTCGGTGGTCTTTATTTTCATCTCTCTCCAGTTTTCTTATATGTGGTTTCTTTGGTTGCTTCTCCACTACCCTGCCTCCATTCCTCTCCCCAGACGGTTTTGGTTTTGTATTTTCTTAATTTCCATTCCTGCCTTTCCAAATGTCTCCGAAGACCATGTCAGCACAACACAGCTTTGGACCCAGCTCTGCCTTGCCTCTTAATTCTCCTTCCAAATGGACTTTTTAGCAACCTTTATCCCACTTTTTGTTTCCTTTCCTGCACATGTGCTGTTCTTTTTAGTTCTCTGTTTATTCTTGATACAAAATGTGCCTTCAGAACCAATCCTGATTTTTACATGATGGGATCCTTTTCAGAATTGTTCTACTTGTCAGAAACTGTTTCTAAACTGGACATTTCTGCCTCTTAAGGGGCAGGAGATTGCCCCTTTTATTTCTATATCTCTTATGTTTCTCTTCTTCCATTGAATTACTTCTTTAAAGCCTGGTCTCATTTCCTTCATTAGCAACCATGTATCTCTTTCCTCTGTCGCAAAGGGGTTGGTACATGTCGTCCTAATTGGTTCTGTTTTTTAAAAAACTCTGCTCCTTATTCCCTGTTTGTCATCCCCTAATTTCAGGTACCTGAGTATCCTCACTCAAGTTTGTTTTCAAGTTTTTAGTTTTTCGCTTTTAACTGAATGGACAACCCCCCAGTGCTTCCTTCCCCAGTTTAGTTCTTGCCGAGTTCTCTCTCCAGATGATTCCTTGAGTATCCAGCCACAGCCTCAGACCTCTTCAGGTTCAAAGATTCAGTTTTTATTCCTAACTTCTCTAGACTACTTTCTAACATCCCTGACATTTTACCTGCCTGTTTTCCAGGGCTGCAACCTTTCTGTCTCTGACACTTCTCCCATGCTTGTGTATCAAATGTTTCAATGTTATTAGTACCAAATTCCAGCCCTCTTCACTATATCTGTGTTCTTTTATCTTCACTGTTTTAACCTCTGTGTCATTTTGACTTCTTTTCAAGTATCAAAATTGACAAGACTAAACACTGTCTTTGGGCTTTAGCTGTTTCATGTGCTGAAGAAGGAACTTCTCCAAATGACTTTTAAAAATTTGTTTTTAAGACACTTGAGTCCCACAAATTTTGTCTTGTTTCAGGACTATGGTGCTGGAGTGGATTCTGTTCCTTTAAGTACTTCAATGGTCCTTGAATTTGAGTCTTGATTTAGTTTTCTCCTGCTTCAGAAACAAAGTTTTTATCCTTCATTTCTTTGTATTTACTGTATGTAACTTTGTCTTGTCTTGTTTCTGCACTCAAAGCTAACACTTGTTATAGCAACTTGTTTTCAGGGCTTTTACCATTGCTTGAATTAAGAATGTTCTTAAGAGATTCACTGGCTGGAACCAGAGTGTTGTGCGCTTTGTTACTGTCCCACCCTTATGTTGACTTCTTTTTTTTTGCTGTCCTCTGTATCTTGCTTAACTGAAGATACACTATCCTACACTGTGGGGTAGTTTAGATACAGTGGAGCCAGCTGCAAACAAGGTAGCTTGTATACTTGCTGCTATATTGCAAGTTCTTATCAGCAGCCAAATAGTTTTTTGTCTTTTAGGTCTAGAGCTGTGCTCTGTGCTGTACTACTTCTCTGTTCATGCTACCCTAATGTAAAACCAAATCAGATCTACCTGCATTGTGGACTGTGTGTCTTTTTTTGTGTAGGTGCACTATTTGACTTCCCAATTTTAGCAGTCTTTCAGATTTGGAAGACGTATGTTTCAGAGATTCAGCGTTGGTCAAGTTGTCTGACCTTTGACTGCTCTTAATTATCTTTACATCTATGTTGAGATTGAAAAGCAAAATTCTCCATAAACAAAGTTTGGGGACTGTAAGATGTAGAGGTGAACATCAGATTCAGTTTGTGTGTGAGTATATGCACATTTAATTGCTGTTTATTTGTGGCAGAATAATTCTTTTCCCTTAGCTGCTTGTTGGCACTAAACAAAGACTTTAATAGTATTTTTTAGGATTAATATTTACTTTTTTTGTTGCTAATTTGTATCATGTCATGCCATTAATTAATTTGTTACTCTACAATTGCCTTAATGATAAGTAGAGGCCTTATAACTTTTGTCTAATTGAAATTTTCTGTTCATGTGGAAATAAGAAATTAGGTGCATTGAGTCCTTCTTGATAGTTCCACTTGCTTTGCATTTAAATCCTGGCAACAGAAGGAGGTTCCTTGGGGTTCCTTGCTTCCTCCCCACTTCCTAGCTCTTCGTGCTTTGGCTTCTCTGGTGCACTTGGTGGGAGCATGGCACTGCCAGTGTATTGAGGGCTAATAGAAGCTTGGAAACTAAAGTGTTTACCACCTTGCATGTCTTCCTGTAATGTCCTTTCTCAGTGTGAATTGGAAGTCTGTTTAAAAATGACTAGGAAGATCTTTGGTATTGTTATACAGTCATTTATTGCTCTTACACACTTGTCATTAAAACTGTGTGTTTGCTGTTACAAAGAGAATTTTAAATCATGCAAAGACTTTTAATTTGCCTTTTAATGTGATGTTGGTACTCTTCTGTACACTTCATTTGCTGGTTATTTCTTTGATATCAGTGATGCTGGACAGTTAATTGTTAAAGATCAATATTGCATTTTCTCATAAGATTTTGTTGGGAGAGGGGAAGAAGGGAAACATTCATTGATTTGTTTGAATTTGACTGCTGATTTCACTTGAATGAAACTGTAGAATCATTCACGTTGGAAAGGACCTTGAGAGAGATTTGCTGCCCAGTCTTCTGAGGGCAGAATCAATGCTGGATTCAGACCAGGCTCGGGGCTTCAGGCAGCTGAATCTTGAAAACCCCTAGAGTAGAGATTGTGCAGCTTCTCTGGGCAGCCTGTTCCAATGTTTAGCTGGCTTCACTGCAAACCTTATTTTCCTTCTGTTCAGTCAGAAACTCCTCAGTTACAAATTATCACTGTTGTTTGTTATCCTGACACTCCTCCCAATGTTCTTTGTATTGCAAAAAAGGTAAGTGAAATATTGAAACAAGCAGAGAACATATGATGTTTTATTTTCTGAAACTGTTGTTATGAACACGTAAATGTTTCTGTACTTCTGCATCCTGTAAGACATATACACTTTATCCATTTACTACTTGAGTTTAAAATAAAATTTTTGGCAGTAAAACTTGATTTAGAAGTTCTGTGATCTTTATGGCTTGGGTGGTCTCTGTTACCTTTTAAATCTGCTAGATATCTCCTGGCGGGATATAATTCTGCACGCCTTGTTGCGGCAGAGAAATAAGGGTCCTAAACTTATCTTTGCACTTATGTCTTCTGGAGCCTACCTTAAGGAAGGTAGCTTACTACTGGGGGTGGAATGTGAAGGAAGCTAACGTGCATTAGATTAAATGGTAGTTATGTGAACTGTACTTTTAAACTCTCATGTACTGGGGGAAACTTGTCAAATGAGATTTATCAAAACTGAGATTTGAGGAGGAAAATGACTGGTGGGGGGAAGTGAGGAGACAGTTGTCAGAGCAGTAATAGGTTTTGGTACATTTTCTCATGGGTTAAATCAGAGCTTAAAATTTCAGACTTCTGACCACAAACTTCTTGGAAGTAAATAAAGAATATGATGAGTAAATTCAGTTCCAAATTTGACAGAAATTCAGTCTTGTCAGACAATTCCCATAAACCAAGAATAACTTCTTGATCTTATAAAAAAGCCTTTAGCAGTTACTGATCTGGCAGTGTGATGGTGGCTGTGCACAATTTTTGTACTGAAACTTTTACAAGGCATGTGTTTCCCTTGGTGTCACAGCTGTCTGAGCTGTCTGGCAGCTGGAATCCTTTGCCTGCCTCATTCCACATTAGTGCACAACAGGCAGCAGAGGGAATGTGGTGACAGTATGTGCCTTGTGCAGAATTCACTTCCAAGCAGGTCCTTGCACGAGGTGGAGCTGCGTATGCTGCTCCATTCTTGTGCTTCCCAGCACCAGCCATCTAGGTCAGACCCTCTGGTGCCAGGAAAAGGGGAAGTTAAAGATACTGTATAAACTCACATTTCTTATGTACATCAAATCCACTGTGGCAGAACTTCTGATTTTCATTAATTTTAATGACTTAATATAATTCAAAAGTTTAAAGAAAAAGAGTTGCAAATGATTCAGAGCTTTTACTCTTGCAAGGTAATTTCATTTTGTAGGGTTGAATATACATTTTTAGCAATGATTTTGTTACTCGAAAAAAGTAATTATTTGTGTATGATTTCTCCATACTGTGATCTGTTAGGACTAAAATTCTTCCTGCTATACTATTTCTCACTGGATAGAAGGAATTCGAAGCTTGTTTTCAGAAGCACAGGAAGAGCCAATGCAGTTGCACCAATTTCAACCCCCAAAAGGAAGACTTGCGCTTGAGTCCCAGTGTGAGCAGCTGCAATGCTTACACTTGTAGCTGAGAGGGAATTCCCCCAAAGCAGAAGCTCTTCTATACAGTCACAGATAGCTTTCTGAGGACCATCTGAAAAAGTTTTAATGAGTTTGCAGGGATGAAAGGGATCTTAAAGCATCGTTATTATTACTATTATTATTATGGAGAGTGTTTTTAATGCTGTGGCCTCCATGACAGGTTTTGGAAATATGGGGGTCTCCAGCTGGAGTATGAACCTGGCTGAATCCAGAGGAAATAGTTTACCAAATCACAGAATCACTAGGTTGGTAAAGACCCACTGAATCATCGAGTCCAACCATTCCTATCAATCACTAAACCATCCCCTCTGCACCTCATCCACCCGCCCCTTAAACACCTCCAGGGAAGGTGACTCAACCACCTCCCTGGGCAGCCTGTGCCAGTGTCCAATGGCCCTTTCAGTGAAATTTTTTTTTCTGATGTCCAGCCTGGTGGAGCTTGAGGCCATTCCCTCTTGTCCTGCCTCCTATCACTTGGGAGGAGAGGCCAGCACCCTCCTCTCCACAACCTCCTTTCAGGTAGTTGTAGACAGTTATAAGGTCTCCCTTCAGCCTTCTCTAGACTAAACCCCAGCGCTCTCAGCCACTCCTCATAATACTTGTGCTCCAGCCCCTTCACCAGCTTTGTTGCTCAAAGGAAAGACTGTTTGTCTTTTCTCCATTAGCTGAGAGAACTGTACTGTGTGTTTGGGGGCTAAATCATTGTCTGACTAAAAAATCCTGCCTCAGGTGGGAGAGTCTCTGTATATAGTTTGCATGGAATATCCAATAATAAAGTAAGTCAGTACTTATTTTCAGACGTCTTGTTTCTGTAATTTAGTTGTTCCATAACAGAACTTGCATGGATATGAAGATTACTTCTATGACTCTGTCCTTGTATAACAGCAGAAGCAGGACAAGGGTTGCCCTGTATTGTTTTGGTATTTTCCTGTGGTGTGTTTTTGTTGTTGGTTGCTATTTTTTGATGGTTTTTGATTTGTTTGCTAAAGATGTCTTATCTTTAAAAGTGTAATAAAAAATCCCATATATATGAACAATAATCTTGTATACATTTTAATATATATTAGCAAGGCATACAAAATACTGCATGCTGCTTTATAGGTAATATTTGTAACCTGATCTGTGCTCACGCTGATGTACTTGCTACTAGCTACCCTTAACTGCTGCGTTGCACTGTTTTGAATGTGAATGTGTTTTCTTTGTTAAAAGACTGATCCAATGAAAGCAAAATGCAAGCTGTACACCTTTAAAAAAAAAAAAAAAGATTCTGCATACTGCAAAATAAGGCAATTATTTGGTCTTTCCAGAACCCTGTTTCCTGTGTGTGGGTATCAGTGGTAAGTGTGGCCGTTAGCAAGGCTGGTGCTGGTTTGAGCATCATTAAATAGAAGCCTGCTGACACTGGCCATTGATCCAACAGCCAGCACAGCGCCTCTAGGCCACAGTATTTCCTCCCTCATCTCTTACTTCTCTCTAGGGATAACCAATTGGAAGAAATGACCCACTTGCCTGGAGTTTTATGAAGCAATGGGCAATTCAGTATGAATTGTTAGCTCCGGCTAGAAGGGCAAAGGATCATGCAGTTGACCCTTATCTGTTGTTGGCGTTCTATTCCAGTAACACTTGGCCATCCCTCACAATGTCACAAATCCCAGGAAGACCTTGTGAAATTCTACCAATGCAGTATTTGGGAAGCTGTTATTTCTTAAAGCTGTTACAATACAAAAGGGTGATGATTGTTCCAAGAGATAACACTTAAAAAAAAGTTCTACCTATTTAGTAATGAAATGTTTATGATGCTAAGCAATCTGTTTATAAATTGTTTTATTTGAGAATTGCTTTATTTTCTATTCTCTGAGAATGTGTAAGTTGACAATGGTCTGAAATGGGCAGAAATGTATGATGTTCAGGTCATATACACAAAATCAGGTGTGCTACTCATAGATAACATATTCTTTTATTTGTTGGTGTTTTCAGTCTTGAATGTGTTCTTTAAATGGCATTAGTAGTTCTCAAAATTGCCACAAGCTTTATAATTATAAAGACAGGTAAGGCATTCTAATATGGTGTTCTATGAGAACTTTGCATATATTTTGTGATTAATGATTTATGTGTCTTTTCTGTAAGAACTTTAAATTAGATGTAGTATGATTTTGTTATTAGAGCAGTACCCAAATGCCATAATCACTATCAGAATCCCATTGTAACTAACTGATGCATCTATTGGAGAATATGCCCTCTGTTGCATATAGTCTGTCATCTCATTAAATACACTTTTGCAGTAAGTTGCCTCACGGGTTGGTTTGGAATGCTGGCAGTGATTTGCCTGCAGCAAAGTGCCTTCCAAATGTATAAATTCTGCCCGCTTCATGAGGCTCCTGTTGGAGTTTAGCGTTTTTATTTCCTCCTGATTTTTAATTTTGGTCTTTGTATAGGACCATCAAGCTGCAAAAAGAACTGTAGATCATAGTTGTAATTTATTTCACAGTAATTGAGCATAAAACTCTATGCTTAACATGTAGTCCTAAAACACAGCTTCCTTTTATATCAGATACTCTGTGGTTCTGTCAAAATAAGGTCAGTGTTACATCTTTACATAACTTCCTAATTTTACATAATGAAAACCTGAAATAGAATTCTTTTTGTTTGACTGCATAAAGACCCTTAGAATTGAAATAGCGAAGAAATCAATTGTCTTCTTCAGACCTCTCCATAATTGCCTTTATATTCATTCTTTAAGGTCCTAGCTAAGTTGAAATACAATATTTCATTCCTGACATTTAATCCATGAAACTGTCCTTGGAGATGTATTATTCCCTTAAAATAATTTACGTGTACCCTACAACGAACACGTGCTGCTGGAGGTGTAACAGAGTCATTTTTGCTCTGCTACACTACATAAACAGGAAGCATATATGTGCCTCATTTGAAATTGGTTTATCTAATTGTCTTATGGCAAATGTGGTGTAGTTTTGGGGCTACTTTTTATTAATGTATTAAAAAAATACGATATCAAACTTAACAGGTGATGATTACATGAGCTAGCATTACGTCTTTGACTAGTCTGATTTGTGTAGTGTTTTGTTTAGATTGTAAATGAATAAAAGTGGTACTTTTGAACACAGTCTGTCCAGATAAAGTAAGGTACAGTAGACTTGTCCATCTGTACTTTCAGTGTAACCAGTTGCTTGCCTACAAGTTTGTTGACCTCTTGAGTGAGCCAGTCTTGGGGAAATTGTGGTATGAACTCACCCTCTGGCTGCTCGTGCAGTGTCTAAGCACACTTACCTGGCCATTTGGTGCATTAAGTGCAAGGTAGTGTCAGCTTAGTGAAATAAAGCTGACTTGCATGTGTGCTAGCATTTATTACTGAATGAGTAAGGTTGTGGTCTTACTTCTTTGTGCTCAACTCTTTTGTATGCTGAGTATTGCCAGTATTACCAAAATGAGTGAGCATATCTAGCATGGAGTCATCTTTATAGGAGTTACTCAATGACTGGAGCTTTCTGCATCCAAAACACTATTAAAAACCACAATAACTTATTACTTAGGACTCGTATGCTTCTCATACACCTCTGCCCATACTTATGTGAATCAATATTTTTTCCTACTAGTTAAGAAAGAAGAATGAAGCAAGAATTATTTCTATCATGATAGTGCCTCCACTTTATATTTGTAAAGTAGCTAAAGGTCTTAAAGATGTGTGGCATAGGTATATCTATTCTACTGACCTCTAAGGGTGTCCATCTTTGGACACCACAAAGGGACTTTATTTACATGAACTGAGCATTTATTATGTAGATGTAAGTATCATAGATGCTTTTAAACTGGATATCTTTGACTGTTATTGAAAAGCCTGATCTGCTTAGTACAGAGAAACATGGCACACTCTACCTTAAGGACCCTGAGTGTACAGGTTGACACTAATTATATGTCTGTTTCCATTTTATTTTTCCATGCAACTTGCTCTATATGGGTTTCCATCATGTACCAGACAGGTGTTCCCAGGCAGAATAATTCATAGCAAATTGTGTAAGTGAGCAGGAGTCCTAGAGGAGTTCAGCAACTTTGGAGCAGCACGCAAACCTCACAACTTCTGCCCTCCTCTTGTATATTTGTACCTCTGGTTTCTGCTCTTTTTCTGAAGCATAGCGAGTTCCTACAGTGCTTCTGGCCTTTTTTTAGCATTCCCACTTTCTGTGGGATTCTGCATTTCACACCATGCTTATCTCTTAGTTCTGCTTTTTACCTCTTAACTCTGCTCCATTCTGTGATTTTCTTTGCTTTCAGAATCTTTCCTTTCAAAGTTATGCCCTTTTCACAGCATCTCGCTTGGTAACCTTCTACTTCTCTTATTCTCCTAGTAATTTTGTGCTTGGTTTCTCATGTACTTCTGCTGTGATTTGAGGATGAGAATGTTTTGTGGTTTCTTTCCCTTCTCCCTACCAGGACATTAAAATCCCTTTCCATTCGGAGAATCTTGTAACATCGTGAACTACTTTGCTACAGCCCCAGTTATGCAGAAGTTGGACTAGGAGACTCTGAGCAGGCTTTGTGTTAGTTCTGTGGATCACAAAGGATGCATTGCAAAACATAATTTGCACATGACAGCTATTGAGAAAACTAAGAGGCCACAGTATGCAGGATTTTGAAGGAAAACATTTGTCTGAGAGATCTCAAGTAGTGCTCCGTATAGTACCGGATTAGATCTTTAACAAATACTCTTCCTAAGAGTAGTTGTGCAGCATCGCAAGTAACAAAACAATTACACAAAGTATAGCAGCTTTTGAAATGATTGCCGTAATTTGGCAAGTACTGGTAAACTTGCTGTTTTCTCTGTCTGTATTGTGTCCATTCATATTCACTGCAGAGCGAAGGAAATAGTGATTTTTTTCTTTTTTTTTTTTTAAAGCCAATTTTGTTGATAGATATGGACTGTATAAAAATGAAGGAATTTCCTGTGACTGCATGACAAATAGACTTCTTTTTGATTCAGCACTAAACTTAAAGAACAAGGGATTTTTTCTTTTTAGTCTTTTTAAGGACAGTTGCTTCTGTTGTTGCCAGCAAAAATAACTACATGTTTAATTATGTTCCATAACATTGTCTTTAATTAAAACTTTCAGTTGCTTTACCTTTTCTTTCATCACAAGATATGCTACCCTTAAAGAAAAGTATGAAGAACAGCAGTGTTTTGCAGAATCATATATGTTCTGAGATGGATGTTGTCTTCCACATAGCTCTTGATGCAGAAGTACTGAAATGCCTTGAAATACTTGAATCTACCTATGAGATTGATACCTACATTACTCATACTCTCTTACTTTTGTAGTTCAATATTTCTTGGTCTATTTGCTAATACAAAATGGCTTTCTATTTTTGGCTAAAATGTGGGGTTTTTTTTCTTTTCCCAGTTTCTAGCAAATTGCTTCTTTTGATTTCTCAGGCTTGATGGGCCACTGGCATTGGCAGGTGGTGGAATGACACAATGCAATATGATATGCCAAAGTAGCTGGGCATCACTTGTCATCTTGTAGACAAGTGAGGCAGAGGAAATAAGAGAATGCATGAGTCTCTCAAATATGCAGGCGCAAAAAAATGACATTTTCCATAGGATAGAAGTCTTTTTCTGTAACTGCTTCTTTCCATCTCATCCCCAGAGTGGTTCAGTTTCTCATACTATTTGGTCTACACCATATTTAAAGGATTGTAAGTGAGTATGTGAAATGTTTTACCTGTAATAAGTACCTCTATGTATAATTTCACGTCTTTTAAGATTCTTGCTTGCTTTCTGTAGTGCAAATATGAAGCCATTAAAGGTAGTAAGGATATAAATAATGATCTTTAGTCTTATGGCCTGTGCTAAATGCAAAGTATGTAAGCATATATCTTGCTATAAAGTGCTGCTCAGTTCACTGTGATTTCATAGTGATAGCTTGTGGGGTTTTTTACCACACAGGATTGTTCTCTTTGTTTCAGGCAGAGGCATACCTAAATTCATCAAATTGTGCAAGAGCACAAATGCTTTTGCATGGATTTAAGGGGGAAGCTATATATGAACACATTTCTCTATTTTTGATCATGGTGACAAGTAATTAGCAAATTTGCCCTTCAGATTATCTGGTTTTGCTGACATTTGGAATCTACCAAAGCTTTACTAAATCCATTATGAAATACAAAGAATGAAATAGTTGGAAGAACAGATTTTGTTGGTTTTTTGCCTACCCCTGAGGATACGCGGTGGTGCTCTTCCTGTGTATGCATGCAACAAGGATGAGCAAAGAAGCAAACGCAAGGTTAGTAAATCCTATGAAGTAATAGCGTAGCTAATTCAGCTCATTCTGAAAAATTTCCACAGATCCAAAGGGCCTCTTCCTCATCTTGTGAGCTGCTCAGCTGTATCACTCCTCTTTTGCATGCTCCAAAGACCTACAGCAGAGGTTCCCTCCCTTGTTGTGAAGGGATATTGTTAACTTCTCCCAGGTTAAGGAAAATACAGTTATGGTGTTGAAGGAAAGGAGTGGCCCAGTTTGGATGGGGAGTTTCCTTTAAATCCTTTGTGCTGCGAGCAGATAAACCTCCCAAGGATGATTTTGACAGTGAGCATTACAAAGATGGCTCTAAAAGTTGACGTATAACTTTTTCTCCTAACTGCCTCACTTTCAGATTAAACACGCTAAGTTTGGTATTTGAGTTTGATCAGGATCAATGTCTTCCAGATTGTCTCTACATTGCTCAAACTGCAACCTGGCTCCTTTATTGGATCTTCCTTTGTCTAATGCGGGAATTTAATACTTTTAAATATCTGTCTGCAGGTTTGTCTGCTTCTGTAGTTAATTTATAACAAATTTCAAAACAAACTTAATTTGAAAGGGCAAAAAGGATGCTTTCCATTATTTTTACTGTAGTGCATGATCTTGTGTTTGACCATAGTGAAAAATCGTCAGTTATTTGCTTCCTTTTGGTAAATGAATTTTGCAGTTCTTCCTAGTTTTCTCCAAGCTTGAGAGTTCTTAATAAATCTGTAGTATTGGCAAGTACTTCAGCCTATTTTAATTACAACGATACTTGCACAAAAGCTTAGTATTCATTTCAGGTTTGCTGTTACATGCTATCTGATCCTATAGTTGCTTTATACTTTGGAATAGTGCTAATTTAGAGAGAGGTGAATGCAGTGCCCACTGCCATTCTAGCTACTGGGTAGTCACTAAGGCATCCTCGCCTAATTCCAGTTTTCTTTTAAAAAATAATTCCCAGAAGTAGCGGGTGTTACTTCCATGTACAGGGGACAGCCATCATGCAGCAATATACGTATGTGTAAGAGCGAGGCAATTTTTAAGAGATTTTTTTTCTTTGTGGTTCATTTTTTTTTAGCGAAGCTTGGTTACAAATAGTTTTGACAGCACAGGATGGGTGTGTGTTGGGTTGTTGTGGCTGAGTGACTCTCAATGCTGCTTGAATATTGACAAGGTTTGAGTTTTTTTACAGCTCATTTAGTATCAAATTATAAAACTTTACTGGCTTCTTTTGACCTGAAGTTCAGTTTCCGGTATAGCTTTAGCAGTAGTGTTGGGGTAGAAGGAGCTGGGACATGATAGTCTCTAACTAGCTTTGTATCCTTGGTTCTTTTTGCTTGCACAGGAGGGCAGGGCATCCCATACCATCAGCTGCCAGGCTCTCTCCTACACTGGCAGACAAGTGTGCGAATTTTAAATGTGTTTTGATAACCACAAAGTTTTCTCTGGTTTCCATGCTGGCCTCATTTTCTCCTTAGCTGCCTAATGTTTAATCTATATCTATCCACATTTATCCCTTTCTGATAAGGATATGGTAAGAGACAACCTTTGTATATATGTGCGTACTGTCCCTGCTGAAAATTAATGCTAAAAATGCTCTGAAAAATTTATAAGCAAATGGAGGATTTCTAAGGTATTCTTGAAGTAAGCTATGAGTCAAGAATTAGAAACCCTATGGCCTGGTAAGAAATTTTTTTTGTGGTTTCTTTGTACTGTTAAAATTTCTTTTGGAAATGAACTCCCAAATACCATAGCATTTTACAAGTTTCAAGAAGATGAAAATGTTACCAGATGTTAAGTTCAAGGAGGAAGTTAACTACTGTTGTCAGACGCAACAGCTTTTGCTGTTGTGCTGTTGGGTTACTCCTTACATTTTATCCTTCTCTTCCCTTGCCCTCTTGGTTCACTTAGTCATGGCTGCTACCAAACTGCCCATCCCTTCTGCAAATAAAACTATATTTCACTCATATGGGTGAAGGGAAAAGTCTGTGTTTGTACAGGGTCTGTAATGAAGCTGAGGGTTGACGGGATGATTAAAGTCTTTTATTGAAATGATTATCAAGCTAAACTGCTGTAGTTAAATATAGTTTACTATCAAATGCATATTCAATAAGCAAAAAAGTCAGTACGAACTCTCTTCATCATGGCAAAAATCTGTTAAGGGCACATGAAGAGGATTGCTAATATCAGGCAGGCTCACCTTGTGCTGCTACAATGCTGCTATTTTTGCCATAATGTGCTTTTTCTGTGATACAATTCAGCTATATAAAAGGTTTATGGATTTGAAGCACATCAGAAGTAATTTCCTCCTGTGACTCGCTAATCAGCTCTGATGCTTTCATATATATACAGCAGGAACTTGCAGACAAAGGTAAGATTAGTAGCTAACCAGACAAAGAGAAAATGGAGGAAAATAATAGTAGTGGTTAGTACATGCATCAAGTAAATGTGGCCCAATATTTTTATGGCCTTTTTGATAGATTGCTTTGGATGCTTCTGGGCAACATTGAATGCAGCATTTTTTTTTAATCTCTATCCCAGAAGGATTATTCCAATGGTTCACCTTAGATTCCGCACAGAATATTACTTTGATACTTTAATAGCTTTGGAAATGCTCTTCTTTGATGTCAAGAGCTGTATGGAACTGTTCTTTTGATTAAGAAACGCTTACACACTTGAAAAACCTAATAATAGATTTAAAAAAAGGAAAGAAAAGAATGATCATCAATTGTGCTTTATTAAACTGGATCTGTGGGAGAGATGCAGAACGTGTGAGCATCTGTATCTTCTGTCTTGGTCTGTTATCTTTCTGTTGGAAATCCTCACAGTATGTCTGTCTCTGTCTTGAATAGCTCAGGAGCC
The DNA here is from genome assembly GCA_013389865.1 of Piaya cayana. Classification (NCBI taxonomy): domain Eukaryota; kingdom Metazoa; phylum Chordata; class Aves; order Cuculiformes; family Coccyzidae; genus Piaya; species Piaya cayana. The sequence goes on from WAAB01003757.1 coordinate 71,741, forward strand.
TATTTCTTTTTTTCCCCCTCTCTTCATTCTAGGACTCCCTCTTCTTGTGCCATTGAATGCTTGCAGACTGAACAACCTGGCTGGCAGTTGGATTATTATATCCCCCACTTCTGTCATCCTTGATAGAATGTCAAAGTTTTATTGCATACAATCTCAGTTTGAAACATAGCTTAGTCCATACCAGGAATATTTCTTTTTACTAGCAAAAGGCAGGGTTGAACTAGTGGCCAACAATTTAACTTTGTTTTCTCATTTGCGATCAGTGCAATTTTAGGGAAATAAATTACATACAGTCTTGTGAAGATGCTCAGCTGATGTTGGCTGTGTCTGCAGCTCAGGGTAAGTGTCTAACACAGTTCAAGGCTTATAGGAAAACTACTTTGCTGCAGTATGGCTGTATGATGTCATGTCAATAGAGCAGTGGTTTTTAGGTCAAAGTCATTTTACAAAAGAGTTTAGGAGGTACTAAGTTAATTTGGCAGATGAATGTGTGATGAAATTTGCTCTGAAAACATGGATTAAAGCTGTTTTAATTCTTTACATTAATATATTTACTTTGAGTTTTGTAATGTCTTTGCCCCACATTTAGTCTTGGAATGTATTGCTCTATTTTTGCAAGGTAATCTCTTATTTACTTTTAAGATAAACTTTTAAGAAAACTTACTGATCCTGCATTGATGGTAAAGAAGGGAGACTGCTCCACTCTTGAGCAAGAAAACCTGGTTTTCTGTGCCCTGCAAGCAGGCTTTTGTTTGTGTGTTGCTTTTACATTAAATCGAGAGTCACTGCCTGAAGATGGTTGAGAAGTAACTGGGTGAACATTTGCATATTATATGTAGGAAAATACTGTACATCGAAGAGTGCACTTTTGATCATTTTAACTAAGGAAAAAAGAGCTATATGGAAAAAAAAATATGCTCAAGCATATGAAGTGCTTCTCAGCAGAGCAAAATTGAAACGGCAAATGTGGCAGTGGACATGGGACAATATATTGATGTGAGATATGGGTTAGGAAAAAAACAGGTTTTGGGCTTTTGCTGCGTAGAAAATGGAGAGGAAGAAGAATAGAGAGGACTAGTGAAATAATTATATTTTGTTTTCTATTTCAAACTTTACATGCCTGTCAGAGACAGTTTCAGCTATTTGGGCTAAAACTCATGCTTTGCAGGCTGTTAGATCCTTGCTGCTTCTTGTGGAAAGCTTTGGGTGAGAGGAGAAAAGTCAGAACATGGGTTTATATCTTCACAAGAGATGATGTGATTATTTGACTGCCTCTTCATCCTTGTTCATGGGGCAAACCTCTCAGAGAGCCTTCACCATTCACTTCGAGTCCTTTGTATCTAGCACAGTTGCCTTTCCAGACTTTGAGGTGGATGTGCATCATTCACCCCAGTTTTGGAACTGTGAAGTAGACTGAATTCAGGCTTTCCCTGGTGGATAACTGTCAGGGATAATCAGATGCTATATTCTCAAACACCCAAACTTGCCCTAAGCAGTGTCTGGGGCTTCACTGAACACCAGACAGCAAAGGAGGATTACATATCTTGAGAGTCTGCTATCAGGAAATATATTTTGCAATGCTTTCTTTGCAGCATTTGGAGGAGTTTTTGATGAGGCATAGCTCGATGATTATTTTTGCAAAGATTTGCTTTCTCTGAAAAGAACAACTTTAGGTTAGAAACTATATGGTTTTTCTTCCTGGTATGTAGCACATACTGGATTTTTATTTTGGTTTCGATTTATTGGGTGTTTTTTGAGAATAGTATGATACAACATACCAGGGAAAAATTTGAAGGGGGTTTCCTATTCTGTCTGTACTTTACTTTTGCGGGCACTGTTAATCGTTCACATGGCTAAAAGAGCATCCTTTAAATCTTTAGTTTTTGGGTGCTTTTGCTCACAGTTGAGAAGAAACAAAGTGAGAATTGAACAAAATTATTGGGAAATAAATATCAAGAAACTGTAAGATATTAATCCTGTCCTAAAGGAGGTGTAACATAAAATGGAAGAATGATGTGAAGGAGACCAGGAAAGACATAAGGCTTTTGAAAGATCAAATTAGTTTGAAGATAGTCGCAGGCCAAAAAGAATAATTTAGTAGCCTGTATTGGTATATATGATAGGTGATCCCAAAATGGTCACCAAGAAATGAAGCAGGCAAAAGTCTAGAAGATAAAGTATGAAAATATATTTGCTTAGGAGACATTTAGCTAATAGCTTGAAGACTGACAAAATTGGAGGTAAGAACTGATTGGCTGCTTTATCTCTTTGGATTTTATACATACAAAATGTCAGGGATTTAAGATTTGTAGGTCTAAGAGATCACCTGTAGCCTCAAAGCACTGTCGTGTTTGTTTAGCCTTGCCTGAAGATACTACTTTTTTGCAGAAGCCATAATTTTGTGAAGAGTAGAGTATGTATTTACATACTCATATGCTGTCAAATGGTGATGGAAGTGGGATTGGCTCTGCTTTGGTGCTTGGAAGTGGAGAAACATCCTGTGAAGTGCTCCTGTCTCAAGATTTATTGCAGTTTTATGTGCAAGACAATATGTGACATTTTGCTGTTTGTGATGTGTCCTCCTGCTGCCCCTCCTTCTAAATCTGGATGTGAACTTGCAGCATTTAAGAAATGCTTGGTATTAAGAATGTGATGGAAGACTTGTCAGCGGCTTTTATTTCAAATATAAATGTGTGCTTCATCCTTCCTCCTTTGGCTGGTCCTGAGGCTTATCTGTCAAAACCTACTGTCACATCAACATTAATTAATATTCCATTTAGAATATTAATTTGGTACATGTTTAAGTGGTATTTTTTAATTGCTAAATATTTTCTTCTTGCCAAAAGTGTATGTATTGACATGCATCAGCCCTAAGCTTCCAGTAAGACAGAGATGAGTGAAGCTGAACTAGATCTGTGTGTCTGATGGGATGAGAATTAACCAGGACAAGGGCCCTGCCAGGAACTAAGTGTTTTGGGGGGAACAAGGGAGTTATCCTGATTTGGGTGCCAAAATTAGCAAATGAAGTTTGGTATGTTTTGGCTGTGTAGGCTTCCCAGAAAACAAGGTATGATACCCTCTTAAGCACAACACTAGTGAGTAACAACCTCAAGTCCCCACTCCTGCTTACTGCAAGATATTAGCTGTGGTGTCTTATCTAACTTTCTTTTCTATTTTCTCTGTGCATTCAGGATAACTCTTTTGTTCCATTTTCAGCCCACACGCTGACACAGCTCTCTCCCTCTCTCTCTTTCCCCTTACGCTGTTGTTTAAGCATGCTGTAAACTTATTCATTCCCTAAAGGCAAGAACAGCTATCTGAGCAACACTTTGTCAGCATAATACATTTACAGAATGCATATTTATGAACCTTTGAGCCTTTATTGTTCCAGAGGGCAAATAAAAAACATGAAAAGTAGCAATATAGTGTTTCAAAGGTCCCTCAAGGAAAACAAAAGTAGTTGGAAATAAATTTAGGGGAAAAAAAAAGTTCTTCTCCAGAAGAGAACCTTGAATTAGCACGTAGAAAATATGGGCTGGGTAAGACAATTCTTTTCCTCCACCTATCACAGACACTCCTAATCCAAGTTTTAAGAAATTTTAAACTTGAAAAACAGTTTTAAGCTTTGCAAAATAGAATACATAGCATAGATCAAAAATACATAGTAGCAAACTAGAGATATTTAACACAGCATGTTTTTCTAGATGATAGTAAATAGGGCTCTTAAATGGAAATGATCAGCTTCCTTGAAAACTGCCAGATCATTGTGTTGTGAGGCACAAAATTCCTACAGATAAAAAGTAGCTGGAAGATGCTGAAAAATCAGTAAAATGCCCTAATTGTTATTTCAATTGACTCTAGATTCTTATTAACTTTATGGTGTATATATTAACTTCTAAAATAAATGGGTTGCTACTCATTATTGCTGATAATAAACTAAAGCTAGTTATCCAGTGTTTGTGTTCTTAGATGTGTCCATTAGCTCAATTTCAATTAAAAAGTTATACCAGTTGTCCTAGATTATGCAGCCTAAAAATTAAAACTTGTAGTGTAATTTCCCTGCATTAACAGTCTCATATTTTAAAATGAGAGGTGTGAGTGTGGCTGCCTGTAGCTTTCATCCAAAGTAAAGACTGGAGTGTGTGCCCAGCAACAGAGCTCATGGAAGTTCAACTTAACCACAGTCTGAGGTACTAAAAGAAGGTAAAAGGCTTCAGCAAGCAGGAGGAAATAGATTATAGTTCCAAACAGTAAAAAAAAAAAATTGGATTTTTTTCTCATCAACAGTCATGGAACTAGAGGGATTTATTTGTATGTTTTCCTTCTGGGATAAGAGTTGGTAATTGTGCTTTCTGTTGTAAAGACTTGAAAGACAAGCACAATGGGACACTCAAGTGGACTAGAGTTCTCTGTTACTTTTTATTGGCCCAAATTAGGGAAGGGCACCCATAGAACTCTCCATGGAATGAGGCAGAACCCTACTGACAGCAAAAAACAGCCCTTGGGGTGAGCCAGAAATTGTAGCACCTCTGCCTTATGGTACCAGATGATTTGTGTGGAGGGAACTGGTGGGGGGAGAGGGAAGGTTTTTTTCCTGAATCTGTACAATTTAACTAGGGGAAACTTTCTTCCAAAAGGGGTGGTGATGAGTGGCCATAATGGCTCTCCCCAGTGCTCACAGGCACACTCTAAAAGGTTGGGTGGCTCTGATAAGTGAGGAGTCTTTCTGTGTTTGCGTGATGTGCTTTTTCTTTGAGCAGGAACTCTGATCTAGGCAGTTTCTGTTGAGTGTTTTTGGGTTTTTTTTCCCAGAGATAATGTCTCCTTTACAACGGCACAAAAAGGGGAAGTGGTTCCCATGTGAAAATTCAGCATTGCATAGAGGAGGCAACTTTAACTTTTATGTATGTGTTTAGTTATTTTTCCATAGTCAAAATGCAAGGGAATTCACAAATTTCTCCAGTGCCTCCAAAGCTGTATTTTAAGCCATTATTTACAAATTACAGATTCTATTCCCTTCTTTCCTCAGAATGACTCTGTTCTGCTTTGTGTAATTCCTGGACACTGAGACACTCCAGAGCAAGTTTACCCCTGAATATAATTTTCCAGTAGCCGTTTGTAAAACATAACATGAGAACAGCTTGATATGTTAAGATCACTCAGGAGTAACTGCATGGGCAAATCCTCACCTACCACAGTGCAATGACTTTAAAAATTTAAAAAAATTGAATTGCTATTTAATTGATTTATGACATCTCAGGTGTCACTGACAATTTTTCTTTGCAGTAAGACATTGGAAATATCAAATGGTTATTTAAAAATATGGAAGAAACCAAAATTAATTTCTTCCGAGTTCTACAAACACGTTTGCCTCTGTCATGTTGCTTATGACATGGGGAGGATTCATGCTGCCAGGTTTCTCCTAGCCCTATGCCTCTCTGTAAAGGACGATGTCCTTTAAGTATGTGTAACCTCATTTATGAATGTGCTGTTAGCTGATGCTTGATACCCACAGTGCCACTTCTCTTTTTAACTTTTAACAAGCTAAGAAAAGCAGAGTGTAATGTTGTCTACCCCAACACATGCCTGTCCCTCAGCAAACTGGGCTCATGCATCTGCCTTTGCAAAAGTCCTTGTGCTGTGTGGGCAGTGCTAGTGCCCAGAATCTTTCGCAGGCCTGCCCTCTAAATATTTTAGTGGAAATAATTACATGTACATAATTTTCTGCAGAGTACAAATTAAAGTTTTGGAAAGCAGTATGGATTGTGAGCCAAGGGAGGCAGAAGGAAGTGCAAGCAGAAGGAGCTGCCTGTGCAGATCATCATGATGTAGAGAGTAGAATTAAGCCCCTCTAGCCCTGTGGTACTTGTCAGGCCCCCCTCCCATGGTGTGGAGGCCTGGATACCATGTTCAGAATGGGCTTAGCAGCACCTACTGTCCCCAAACTCCATGCAGAGCAGCTCCATCAGAGAAGGTAGTAATGAGGAACAGAAGGAAAGCCTTCAGCAGACATGTATTGAAACAAGATGTTATCAATTATCAGTGTTCCAAATGGCTTAGCTTCAGTGGGGTTATGTGACACAGAGAGGGAACTCAAGTGAGGTGAATACCCAGTTCCTGTTGTCACTCAGATTCTCATAGACCCTTTAAAAAAACCCAAACAAAAAACCCCAAACCCATAGCCATTATGCTTTAGTTAACTGCAGGACTGGGGACTTTCTACTCAGTCTTGCTGTTTTTCATCCCCAACATGACTGTATTTGATTTAGGAAAAGAGGAGGCTCCTAGAAAACAAATGCTGTGAGCTTACAAACCTTCCTACTATATTGAAAAAGCATCTGAGGTCATCAAGATTATTAAATAAAAAATAAGAAAGAAATCTTAGTTTTCTGTTTTCTAAGAGCTTTCAAAGTTCACTTCACCAATGTGAAATCAAACATAGATTATTTACATTCTCGACTTATTGTGTGAAAAAGACTGATATACAAAAATATCCGCAAGCTGAAAACCCATACGTGACTACACTGTCATCTTTAAATTCTTTATACATAACACAACTGGCAGGATGCAAATATGAGGTATTCTAGATCAAAGCAGTAAAAAATGAAGATATTATCCACAAAATATACAGTGAGTGATATTAACGATAAATATTTCAAATTCAGTGAAAGGAAAAATCTATAGGAATCTGTTTCAGTAGGACTTGTACAGTGTGTTTTCAGAGTTCCCGATTACACAAAGTTTTGTTATAATTAGAGGTCTCTGACACTGAAAAAATGGAAATAAAACATGTTACATTATTTCTAGGTACTAAAGAAAGGGAGAGATTGTCATCATCTTCATTGTTATGATTTCCTTTTCATAAAAGAAGAGCAAAAATATGCAAAAAGAGCCACATTGTCACTGCAAATCAGATTTGTACTGGTTTATTTTCTTATAAAGAACTTTGCTGTCCTAGGATGTTTTCTTATGTACTGTTTGTAAAAATTTGGGGTTGGGGGCAGGGTTAATATTTGTCTACCTTTCCAGGTAAGATTTTTCTTAAATAATTAAGGAAAATGAGATCTTGAATACTGTACTGGAAAGTGAGGGTTGAGTCCAAGCCGCAGAGGCAAAAAAGCAGAAATTGAGTTGGGATAAATCAAGGCCTTCTAATTTTCCTAGTATCTGTTTTGAGAGCTGCTACATTATTACTATATTTAAAATCTTGTATTGTTAATATTGTACCACACTCGATAATTTAACTGATACCTTAAAGAAAAGCTTCTTAAACTTCTCGATATGATTGCTTGTAAAATTCCTGTTACCCTGAATGAGTGCTGAAGTCTGCCCCTAGTCCTGGTGTCTGGATCTTGAATATGGCCCATGAGATCAGTGCTTTTCAGCCTGTCCTGAGCTGTGGTTCATGATGCTCTCACATTCCCTAGTTCTGTCTGTATGAGTAAGCTGAAAACTGAACCTTTTCAAATGTTTGTTTCCTAAATCCAATCCGTACCAAAAAGGCTTACTCCCTTTTAAAGGGATAGTTTCTCTCTGTTCATAATTTGACTGTCTCTCAGTGGCTCTGCTGTAAAAACAACTAAGAAAGAAATTGATATGAGAGACCAAGTCCTAGCACTGCCTACTTGTGCAGAAGCAACAAGTTAAAATATTCTTTGTGAATGATATGTTCCTATCCAAGAGAGAGTTGTGTTTCAGAGACGTGGTATCTCCAGTTGCTGCTCTTCAGGCTGGGTCCTGCTTTGCTGCCCCCTTATTTAGAGCCGTTTGGAAGAACCAAGATATGGACTAGTATTAGCAAGGATTTGCTGGAGACTGTATGCCAAATTAAAGGGGAGAAATAAGAAGAAAATTAGTTCAGAGAGAACATGTTTATTTAAGAGACTGTAGCTTTTGTCTTTGCTGAGGACATGGTAATATGAATAGTGAGAGTCTAAGCTTTGAATAGGTTATGTGTCTCAGATATTAGAGTCTCTAAGTGTGTCCAGCCTTAAAAAATAATTTTCTTAGTGGAGCTGGTACCAAGATAAATGACAGCTTTAAGTGCTTGTCAGCTCTGTGGGCTCAGTTCTCTGGAGCGCAGCTGGAACTGCCGCACTAGGAGGTTGATTATTGTCAATAGTCTCTGCTGTGCATCTTGCTTTTTTTTGGTGATTGTTGCTTTTCTTTCCCTTGGTTAGGTCAGTGCCTGCCTTTTTGTCCCCTTCCTTCTCTGTTCCTCATTTGTGTGCTGTAGGGATACATATTGAATGAACTGAGGAAAAACGAGGAAGAAAATCAGTAATCTTGACTAATATCCCCAGAGTATCACCAACAGGTTAGCCAACTTCTGTGTTAGGGGATCTTAGGGAGTTATTGTGAACTGGTTGCTTTTACATATCCTTTATTTTTTTAAGTTGGATTAGATGTAAATATGGAGATTAACATTCACTGGTTTTGTTTTGGGGAGGGTTCACCAATTTAGCTTCTTAGGAAGAGAATGTGTTTGGTTAGAGGGTAGAAAGCCTTTTGTTGCAAGATTTCCATGAGCAGGTCAGTAATACTACCCATAGGCTAAACCAAAAGCATGATGCTACTTGGTTAATAATTAAATGAACTCCTCGTTTCAGTCACAGTATCTAACAGAAGCTAAATCCTGTGAGCCCACCAGCTGTGTGCTTTCTCGTAGAAAGTTACTGCTATGATATTGTACTGAATTTCTCCCAGTCATCCCAGTCTTATTAATGCCTTAGTGTGGCATAAAGCTTCATTCATTATTCATAATAATCCAGTCAGAGGGCACTCTGAGACCTGATAAATTCTCACCTAAATGACAACAGCTGACAGGGCCTAGGGTTTTATAGCCTTTCTCTTGCCATAGCAAGGTGCTGTGGGCAAAGGTCCAGAATGATCCTCTACTAATGACCAGTGTGATATATGAGCAGCTGCTGATTTTCTGACATGAAGTCTACTCTGCTGAGCATCCAGCCCGCCAGCCGTGAGTAGTGGATGAATATCTGACAGGCAATATACTTCAAGAACAGGTCACAAAAAAAAAAAAAATCTGTCTCAGGTGGGAGGGAATAAAGGGTTAATCCTGTGCTGGAGCACTGCAACATCAACAACATAAGTAAGCTGGGGGCAAAAAAAAATAAATAAATTCAGAAGTCTGTAAATTCTGGCCATGCTGATGTGCAAATAAGAATATGATTCCCACTTCTGAAAACTCTTCCTTTCTGGCACCCAGAGGGTAGAATAATCATAACTTTAGAAGCCTGTAAATTGCTTTGTAAAAATCGATAATCATCTGCTGAAGGATATTAATTGTGCTTTTTCACAAAGGAAAAAAGCTTCATAATTTTTATTGGTTTTTAATGAGCTCTCTGATGCCACAGGAGGTAAGTGAAAAGCCTCTTTCTTTTGTTCAGGCACAGACTTAGCCTTTCAAAGGTATGTACCTATTTGAATTTTAACTTCTCCCTTGTGTTGTGGATTTAAATTAAAAGCAGGTGGAGTCCTCTTATTTAGCCCTTCTGTTTTACTTTCAACAGCGATTGATTCTCTACTCTATCATCTTACCTTTCCCATGTTATGTTGATAAATGTGTTTTCCTGTTTCATTGCCATGCAAATTTAGGGGTTAATTCTGGAAGTTTGACTTCGAGATATAGCATAAAAATGATGCTCCAGGAGCTTTGAAATGACTCTGGACTAACAGGGTAGTCTGATATTTGTTGTTTCTTGAAAGAAGTGTAGAGAGTACTCACTTTTCAGGGTATCCCATCCTTGATTTGGCAGAATGAGCCTTTGAGACTCTTCAGAGGTGCTGTTATCGTGTTTTCCACATCCACAGCATGTTGGGTCTCTAGGCCAGGAGGACAAGCGGTTTGTTCTGCATACGGGCTTTGCTCACTATGAATTTCTGTCTGCTTTATTTAGCACCACTCAAGTGGCGACAACAGGTTCCCCTGGCTTGAAATCGTAGACAGATGGAGATGAAAAGGTGGTCCTTGCATGACTAACGTCAAAGGTTGGAAATTATATTTGTTTGATGCTGTGTTTTGACCCTGTTCTTTGGAGTTTTTGTGCCACAGTAACTGAGAGATCCATGAGATCAATGAGAATGTTTTTCCCTCTTCCATCCCACTGATGCCTTCTTGTTAAAGAAATTGATTCTGCCTGGTTCCCAAATTGAACCAGTAGATAGGGTGCCATAAGGCAAAAGTGGAGATGGGTCAAGTCCTCCACTGATTCTCATGCTCATGCTATGTATAATACATTGTGGCTGTAGGAATAATTCAAGATTCAATTATTGGTGCTAATTCCATCATTCTAGTGCTGCAGTTCTGGGACTTGCTTTTGGGGCCTGACTTTCAAGGCTGAGGGCTGCAGAAATCCAATATCTACTGGAATTATGGGAAAACTTGATTTTCCTGACTGAGTAATTCTGACAGCCTTATTTGGATTTGTTTTGAGAGCCAGTATTTCTATTAAAAGTGACACAGACTGTTTGCAAATGAGGTGTGCCTGATCTATATGAAACCTAAACATATTCCAGACAAGTTTAGGCTTTGTTATGTGCAAGAGCAGGCTGAAAACATTCCTGGAATCTCCCACGGTTGCCAGAGCAACCTGCAACTGTAACCAAAACATTTGTCACTCATGCTGGGTTCCTCTGTTGGCCTCCTAGACTCTTCCTTCTTTCACGTATTTTCCTGTAGAAATAAACAAAATATGACATTTGCTTAGAGTGACCTGCACCACTCAGAATACTGACTTATTGAACATGCCTGATGTGCAATCTGTCAGGCCAAGCTGCTCGATTTTGTAGTCATCTTCTATTGCCTCCACTGATGTCTTGGTTCCTCCTTCTTGTAGCTCCTCCCCTGGATGAATGCAGTTGGCCGATAAGTTCTTTGCTTTGAGCATTAGGAAGGTGGTGAGAAAATGTTATAATGGGTGTGGTAGATGATGGAGGACTTTTTATTTTTGTGGTTAAAGTAGACTAGAAATATATATCATTAATACTCATGGACATGGTGAATCTCTTTTTTGATTTTTGTTGACTCTGCAGGTTAGGTTGCCTCTCTCACTCAAGTGTTCATCATTCAATACCTCCTAATTTTCCAACAACTCCACTTTTTGTCTGATTTACTATTACAAATTTTCAAATGTTTTTCTACTGGAGTGTGAAAATGGTGGTTTTCTTTGTGTTTTTGGTTTCAGGTTTTTATTGTTTAGTTTGGTGTTCTGCTTTTTGTAGAATGTTTCATCCCATCTGCTTGAAGGACCTGGACATCACTTTTGTTTTGTTAACTCAAAATATCTCTCTTCTGTGAAAGCAAGTGTAGACAAAATATGGACCTGTTCTGCAAAATACTCTAAAAAACCACTAAAAAGTATGGCAAAAATAACTTTAATAGAAGGTTAAGCTGGGTTTGTAAATCCATTAATTGTAGCCTGTCCCTGTGAAAATCAAACTATGTATTTAAATGTGAGCGTTGTGTTCTATTGTTAAAAACTTTGTCCAAAGATCTTAACTTTTCATGTAAAGTAATTTAATAAAAATGAATGAAGGAAAACAGAGAGGAATTTACACCCATCAAAGGTGTACTCGGAGGGAGAAGACAGTTCCATCTTTAGTGCTTCCTTCAGAGTGAAGATTTTAGTCCTGTCCTGCAGACATCTTGTACACCATGGTGCAAGAAATAACTGACTTTAATTCTCTTTTTTTTTAATTCCTGATTTATGGTAGGGGTCACTGCAGAGATTTAATAGTAAATATTTAACAAGAAGACCTCCTCCTTTCTTTCTACTATCTCATATTTTGTAAACTGATTAATTTAGTAAGGAAAATGTTTCCCTTTGGTTAAGGCCCTCAGTTCCTCACAAATGGGAGTTCTGTTCCTCAGCTGATTACCTGGCAGGGCTCTCCCAGTTGGCAGTGGAAGACAAACCATTTATTTGACAGGAAGTCTGTTTCACAAGTAGTGCTCTTACAGTTAAAGGGATAAAAAGGGCTACTTTAACATGCTGTAGACAATACTTTTAGCTTTGGTCAGTTGTAGAGCTCCTGCAAGACTACTCTGCCCAACTAACAGAGTTCTGTAATGTGCCTGTGGAATTAACTCAATGGTTGCCACCTTTACAAGCTGTCAGTAAACCCAAGTAAATACAATGCAGCACCTGGTAGCGTTGCATCACTACTAATCTTCATATAAATTGAAACATTTGAGTGAGACTGCCATGCTATGACAGAAATCAAGTGTTTCTGGGATGTCCCTGGGTATCCTTTTCCCTGTACAGACTCCTCATGTGGATTTTTGTGTTGGAGGGGTGAAGTTAGGAGCTTCTAATGTGTGTTCCCAAACACACACTGCTGGGAAAGACATTGTTTTCATAGCTCCATCTTTCTCATCTTGGTAGTTAAAAGCTGCAGCTAGTTAAGAGAACAGAGAAACTCTTGGCACTCATAGACTGCCTGTTACCATTTAAAAAGCACCTATGTTGGTGTGGATTTTTTGTTGTTTTCTGAGAAGCCATTGCACAACCTTCATGCCCAGACACTGCTGAGTTGAGCATTTTAAGGACATAACATGATGTTGCTTCCAACTCATTGTGGTGTGCAAGCACTAGCTTGTACCCTCAGCCCACATGGATCCATGTGTGCTGGTGGACAGAGAGCTTACACCAGGCTAAGCTGAAGCTGCAACACCCATAGAATTGATTACACATGGATGAAATCATTGCTCACATATGGATGACACATACTTGGCAAATAGCATATTCTTCTCTACCCTATGGAAGAAAATATGGAACAAATACTCAGTTCAGTAGAATTGCCCTAGATTGAAACCTAATCAGTCTGAATGGGTTCTTCCCTGGCTCTTGGTCATTAGCAGAGATGGGGTTGCTTAAAGTTATACTCTGTTGCACTCTGTGATACCATAGAGCCTATTTTGCCCATTGGATATACCAGCATCTCCCTTGGGTGCTTTTGAGGGGGAGTTGCTTGTCTTGTTTTCTGTAGCATGGTACTGCACAGCACTGTGATTGCCAAGCTGTATTTTTTGTGCTGTGGGTGAATGGGGACTTTTCATTTTGAATTCAAGGTTCTGGGAGATAAAAAGGAGAGTGTTTTTTGACAGTTCTGTGGTTTGTCTCTAGGCACATTGGGTGCTGATTTTTATTCCAGTACATCAAGGCAACTGTCTGAACTACAATCCAAATATAAATTCCTTCAACAACAAACCACTAATATCACATGTAGTTCCAGTTGTTCACACTTTCTTGTGCTCTGTCTTTCCATGAAATCTCACTTCCCCAACCCACTGCCTTGGGCTAATAGTTTGTAACAAAGCTCAATCTCTAAAATGTCCTATATAAATGGAGAAGGGAAGATCATAAAAGAGAAAGATGAAAACATTTACCACTCCAGCTCTCACACTCTGAATCTCTCTTGAGTTTCCTGATTCATCAGCTAGTTATGAGGGCATGCAGTCACCCATGCTGCCTGGCTGCTGTTGCTCTCTTCGATGCTACTGGGTACCATTCATCACAGCCTGCTAGCTGAAGGATACAATGTCAATGCTGGCAATTGATCCAAGAAAACCTGCACATGTTATTGTACCTCACTAAGGGCCCTCTTCCTTTTCTGCTTTTTCCTGTAACTGAAAAATTAACCCATGAGGTTTTTTTTCTGTTGAGGTTGGAACAGTGAAAATAATATCTATAGGAGAAGGAAACATTCTGTGCTCATTCCATCCCTATGTCCTAGTCTTTATTTGAGGCTGTAAATTAGGGCAAATAAAGAATATTTGCTCTCTTCTAGCGTATCTGATTCAGAAGAAGGGAGATCTGTCGGGATTACCAGCTTGTAACAGTTTGTATTGATATGATGAATCTGAATTACCCAGAAGACAAAAGAAACATTGGAGATACAGCATTCATCTTTTGTATCACCATGTGCATTCATGTGTTACACCTTGGGGCAAATCCAGGTAAGGGCTAGTTGGGGAGAGGGATGGAAATCTTGCTTTTTCTAGATCAGCAATCCTAGATGTAATTATTGTTCGCAGTAACATGCTGTGCAGTAAGCTCACTCATTCAGACCCATAAGGATATTCATGATGTAAAGTTCTATTAAACAGAGACTTGCACTTTGACCAGAGCTGTATTTGGAAATCCATGAGAGAAAAAGGAAGGCTCCATTGGTAATTTGGACTCCCTTAGAGAGAGGATAGGAAATATGGAAGCAGACAGTCTATAAGGCACCAGTTTAAGTCCACTCCAAGTCAACCATATCAATGCATGTTTTGATGTCCATTGACTGAGGTATATGCTTACTTTCAAGTCATTTGCTGAATCAGGACTATAGGCAGTGTCCAGCCACTGATCCCATTAGGTACAATGTAAAAGCAGGAAGTCAGACAATTTTGAGGGGTTTTCTTTATAGGAAACTTTATTTTTATAGGCCTTTTCATTTAAAAATCTCAGCAAGCTAAGCTACAGTGATTAATTAAATTTTATAGCTACCCCATGCACTAAGTAAACACTGCATTATTATTTTTTGCTTTAATAAGGAGCAAATACAGGATGCAGAAAGGAAAGGATTTTGAAGTGTGCCCAATCAGCTAGGGTGGCTCCTTCCCTCATTTGTAATCGCCCCTCTGACGCCTGGTAGGATCAGTATTGCTTTTTTTGATAACTAGAGTCAGATGGACAGTTTCATCTTCAGTGTGCTGTACATCAGAGATAAATTCCAGGAAGACAATCAAAAACATGTATAAATCCAACCTAAAAAGTACCTTTGTAAATTTAAAGAGATTCTTAGTTTTACTTTTCTGTCCTGGTCTCCCTAAAATGAGATTTTTGGAGTGCATGACTATTTGGCCCCAAGGATACAGACCTGTGTAGCAGATGCTGGGGAAGCCTTTGTGCCTTGCTGGACCTAGACTGTACCTAACTATAATCTTCCCTTGCTACTTCTTAAAAAGAAATGGGATATCCTTTCTTGCCTGCCTGGGTTCAGGACATGAAGGGTGCATGAGACAGCTCCCACATAAAGCATATCAGAAGGAGGTTGGACATGGGGGTTCTTTTTCTCAGCAGATTCTATGCATACAAGTCCTTGAATAGGCTGTGTTCCTCCCATCTTGGAGAGAATGCAGGAGATTTAAAAAATAATACAAAAGAACAATAGTGAACATTTCAGAAATAGAACTTTTGTAATAAGACAAGTGTACAAGGTTGGAAACCTGTCCTAGCTGTGGGAACAGTTCCTGTACTTTGTGCTCTTTTGTGTGATTCATCAGGAAAACAGCAGATTCTCTAAATGAGCACGATGATTCTGGAATGGGTGGGTATCTGGTGATGGGTATCAAAAATTTGCTTGGTGTTGGGGAGGGACTGGACACAATGGTGGAAGAAAGCATCACTAAAGGCTATTGAAAGAAAGGGCACAAAGGATGCTTAAAGAAAAAGAGAGGTTGGCCCTTCATCTGATCAGATACGATTGTTCTTTGTGTATATAGACAATATTCTGTACCTTGTAATGGACTCTGTAAAGACCTTGCTTCCTTGAAGGAAGAATTGTATTTTTAGTTTAATCATTGTAAGGAACAACTTGATCTGAACTTACATGACAGAGAGGGGCCAGTGTAGTGGAGCTTCTTCACTTTTTTATTTACTAGCCGCCATTCCCTCCTGCTGACTCTTTATGAGATGTTGAAAACAGAAGAAAAGCAAGGTTCTGCCCCAACGTGTACTCTTAACTCAGCTGCAGTGACCTTTTGATTGACTTTAGTCTTTGAGGAAGCAGGCGCCTAGTTGGACATGATCAACCCTCATTTAGTCACTTTGTCCCTAGGTCTGTGCTGCAAATTGTCACCCCTAATGCTGTTTGTGGGATGTTGGTGTTTTGCAGATGGCATTTTCCTCTGTCAGCCAGAGGGAAACCTCTCCTGACTGAGCCAGCAGAGCTGTGTGAAGTGTGTCATAGCTGGAAGCTGTTCTTGGCATTATTTACATTTAGCTCATTGAAACAGCATACTTGTCATTGGGGGAGGTTTCTGTGAAACTCTCTATCATGGTCTGTTCATAACCAGGCCAGCCTGGCCTCTCCAGATTGGCTCCTTTCTTCCACTATGCCTACAGGGTTTTACCCCATTTGTTGGACTTCGATGTACTTCCAGAAAGCCCTATGTGCCATGCTAGAGAGAGACATGGAAAGATGCAAATGAATTTTACAGAGTATAAGAGAGGTAGGTCCTTTACCACAGTTGAATTCAGCTTTGTCAGTGTGTGGAAAGTTGGTTTTATTCAAAGTCTTGGCAACTCTTACAGTTGCATGTTAATTGAAGTAATGGAAATGTATAGGGTATGGCGGTGGTTCAAATTGTACTTGGAGCTGCAGTCATCTTTTAGGCAGACTGGAGACAGAGGGGAGGGGGACACCTGCAGCTGGCTGTGAGAGAGAGGCTTTCAGGTGTGACTGTGGGGTAGAGAAGCAACCAACAAGGAGTAAAGATCTGGAGTCAGATCCTAGTTTCCATGGGGCACAGGTGTGTGCAGGCTTCGGCTTCTGCTTCTGCTTTTTTTTTTTCTGCAGCGGAAGTGAGGGGTTGGTGTGATCATGGGCACCCGGATGAGCATCCCCCAGCTGGCAAAGGACTAAGTGATACTGCAAGTGTGAGCAGTTGGTAAAATCAAGTTCGAGTTACAATTCTCATTCGTCAGAGCCCTGTAACTGAACAGCTGGAATTTAGAATGACTGTGCAAATACAGACTAAAATGTGAAAGAGCACTGGAAATGCAAACTCCAGCTGTTAATTTTGACTATCAAGACTGCTTTTTGTGAGGGGAGGGAATTTTTCAAATTCACTGAGGTCATCCTGGCCATGATTTAGTATCTTGGATTTACCTGAGATATTATTTTCCACTTTAGTTTATTATGGTCTTATTCATCCAGTGTCTTAATATGGTTTTGAGGCTGAATTTTACTAATATGTCCCCCCAAGGTAACTGATGCTTAGAACCAAATAGAATGCAACAGTCCTTTGCATTTTCCATAGGAAATGTGAGAGTCTTAATTACTGAAACCTAGAAAATGTCACAGAAATGCATATTAAAATTTGTGTATGAAATGAAAGATGATTCTCAAAGTACTGGTAGCATCTCTCTCCTGTATGTCTTCAGTTCACGTGCTGCTTTGGGAACGTGACTGCCCATAAGTTTCACTGCTTGCGGGCACTGCAGGACTGAACCTGGAGAGAAGCGTTCACTATCACGAGACCATGGGACCTATGTGATTTTTGGATCCAGGTTTTCTGGGCAGCTTTTGGAATGCCACACCAAATTGTTTTACTTGTTTTGAATTGGCTTTGGTGGCTTGGAGCCTGGTATGTGGTGCCATCTGCCTTGCTTATTGAATGTGTGAAGGTGTATTAGCCTCTCTGGGAAAAAGGGACATATGGAAAATGATAGTTGGTGTATCCCGAGAAAGAAAAGTCACGGGAAACCACCTAATTAGTAAGGCTTAATAGCCAGTGAATCGGCAGTAAGGAGCTTGGTCCTGAGGTCCCGTGGCATAAATGTGTGATTATGTTAACGCCCCACTGCTACTGGGATACTTTTGTGTTTACCCAGCTTTCTCTGTTATTGCTAGAGGCCTTCAAATCCCAGATAGTCAAAATCTCTATTCAGTGCTGCCTGCTGGGCGTTTAACAAGGGTCCTTGTAACGGGACCCAGTACAAGTACAAACATGAATGAAGAGTGCAGGGGCCACCATAGCACCACAGGCTGCAAGGTAGCCAAATGGAGGCAGCCGCAGAAAAGCAGGAAAAAGTAGACAATGACCCTCAGCGCCTCAAGGCATTGCTTCAAAAGGTGTCAACACCAATTAAATTGTAAAGGCTCTGTCAGCTTCTGAAAAGTTATCTAGGCAGGGACAGAAAGTACAGAATCAAAGGGGCTGCAGTGCGGTTTTGTGTGTCTCGCAGCAGAGCGGGTGTACACATGCTCCTGACACTGTGGGATCCGGCCGGGGGCCTCCTGAAGGCTCAGAGCCATGCTTGGCATGGAAAAGAAGCAAGACAGCTAGTGTGGGGTCTCCTGCACCACCGGTTTTTATCAACACCAGGGGGAGTGTTTATTAACACAGAACCAGGGTTGGTTAAAGAAGCAGCTTAACGTTCCTCCCCCATCTCAGTCAGGGGTTATTAGATTTGAGAACTGGATGCAACGTTTTCCCCAATAAATTTACTTTCTATGTGCTTTCAGCATTTTTAATTTCCTTGTAATAAATAGGAGCTCTCAAATTTACTTTATTCATTGCTGTATAAAATTGCTCATTAGAAAAGAAAGTGGTGTTTTGGTAGCTAATTTCTTTTGTGGTATGTGTAACAATGACTTTCTTGTGCTATCTTTCCCCTTTACTCTAGGGACTGTGACAGAATCTCATCCCATTTTTTGAGATTAGAATGGTTGGAGATTCAGCGGTACACAGAGTTCTCTGTGCCTTATGGTTGTTGTGATGCGCGCAAATGAGTATCATGGTCTTTCTGATGCGAAGGTCAAGGTGTGGAGTCTGAACACAGAATAAAAGGCATTGAATGCTAAGTATGATGCTCATATGTGGTGGTGGGGGAGAAGCCTGTGTCTTGTGTAGTGCCTAAATTTCCATGCAAAAAGGTAAACTGCTTCATATAAAATAGATCAAATGTTTCATACTAGAAGAAAGTTGCTAAATATAATGTTTATTCTCCTCTGTTGCTCATTAAAAAGCTGCAAAAGAGAGTTTTTTCTTTTTTTTTTTTAGGAAAAAACCAACAAAATGCTAATTAAAACAAGGAATTGAAATTGTTGCTTGTAGTCTTACAGTTTGCTTGCAAAACATTATTATGGCAGTTCAGATGACTGAGTGATGTTCATATGAAGTCATCTTTTTGATTTGCTGTGCGTACCTAGAGAGGTAATTTGTGGGTTTTGTACAATGAGACATAAATACTGTATTTTGCCAAATCTCCCTTGGTATCATAACAAATTACTTAATCAAATATCAGCTTGGGTTGAGGAATCTGATTTAGAAGATTTGGGAAAGCTGTTTAAATCAGCTGTTTGAATGTTAAAGATCACTTTGACAAAGTTGAAAAACATATCAGAAATATTTTGAGTCTCTTTTCTTGAGAAACAACTCAATCTAGGAAATGTAACATTCTCAAGCACTAAAGTACTTTAATGGAGGGGGAAAAAGCCCCAAAATGGGGCTGGTGTTGTGGTAGAGCAAGGATGCTGAGCATCCTGATCTGGCCTGGCCAAAGCCACACACTTCCTGACATCTGAGAAGGCAGCATGTGTATCCTTTATCATCCACAAGGATGATTTCATTAATGTTTTTGCGCTGTCAGCTGTGCCCTGCAGCTGTCCCAGCTGTGCCAGTGGTGAGCAGCAGCCAGATGGCACAGATGAGCAGCCAGGTGGGCTAAGGCAGAAATACCCAGCTGATCTCTAAAAAATATGACTGAGCAGACCTGAGTGAGGGGAAGAGCCCATGTCTTTACTTGGTCTTAGGGAAGAGCAGGTTGGGGGACATGGACTCAGTGGCAGATTCCTCTCTGTGTGAGGATTTCCAGGCTATGCAGAGGAGTCAGGGCAAGCTTTTGGGACTAGCACCACAGTGCACCTGAGGTAGTGCCCGATCCTGGAAGCAAAAGATATTGTCTACTACAATTCAGGTCAGTTGGAAGGCACACACAGTGAGCAAGAGTGTGAGTACACATATAGATATATATACAGCAAGGAGGCTGGGAGGAAAATAGAAGCATACTCAGAGAGCTGCTGATTAGTGTTTCTCCACAGATGATGATGAAAGACTCGACTGTGGCTGTGCTTTGTATTGGGAGTGGAAGAGAGCAAATGTGCCAGAGCTGCCATGTCTGCACTCATCAGAGGTGCTGCTGGTGAGATGCTCCCCACAGGTGTAACTCAATCAGAAGTGATAGAGAAGGGGGATAATCATGTGAGCCACAGCTCACTACCAATTTCATCTTATGCATTTGTCAACTGTTGCTAGGTAGCTGCCTGGTGGGAGTGGAGAAGTGGGAATTTTTTTTCCACCCTTAAAACAGCTTATTGCAAATTGCTGTCC
Source organism: Piaya cayana (assembly GCA_013389865.1). Classification (NCBI taxonomy): domain Eukaryota; kingdom Metazoa; phylum Chordata; class Aves; order Cuculiformes; family Coccyzidae; genus Piaya; species Piaya cayana. The sequence continues at coordinate 91,866 of WAAB01003757.1, forward strand.
TTCTGTGCAAATGGGGAGAATACCTCCTAGTGCTGCTCTGCTGCCAGCTGAAAGAAAGCGTGGCTATGAGTAGGGCTGTGCTCCTGTCGGCCTCTGTGCGTGGGAGACAGCACAGATGCTGCAGCTCCTGTTCAAACAGCCCATAAAAAACTCGTGGCAGGCTTCTCCAGTTTACAAGGGAAAGGTGTGCAGAGAGTCACCTGATTATGGCAGAAGAGAAAAAAAATCAGCCAGGTTTTATTGTGGTTCAGGGCAGAGTTTCTCAATCTAATGCTGATTTGTTTTTTACTGATTCATTTTTCATGTAGAACAAAAGAGCTCAGAAAAAAAAGGATATAATTTCCATGTTACGTTTTACTCTATAAAGCAAAAGAACTGAAGAATTGTGAGCATAATTTCTATGGGTAAATAATAACACAATCAGCAGTACAATTCTTGCCCTTCTGTGTTCAGAAAAACAAATTATGCTAATAGATTGTGATTCTACTGCAAAAAAAAATATTTTTTCTTCTTTAAAAGAAAATTACAGTGCAGGCATTCCTCAAAACTCAAAAAAATTCACAGAGCTCTTTCTGTCCAGAGAGAGGAGAAACGTGACCATGTGTTTTCCTGTGACCTGCGAGTGGGTAGGGACTCTTGGGTGTCTGAATGTTGCTTTGACTCTGCCCTGTCTTTGTGCGGGCGTACAACACAGAGGAGATTTTACATGGCTGAATGTATTGTAAACTCTGTCACTTCAGGGTATCACCCACTTAAACAACATCCTCATCATTTTTCTTAGGAAATGATCTGAGACAAAATATTGAATTATTTAGAGTACCACTGGGAGAGGGGATTGATTCCTTGCTGTATCAGAGAGAAATAGCTGCTCTTTTGAGGCTTGATCCAAAGCCTGGAGAAGTCAATGAGAATCTTTCCATTGATTTTAATAGGCTTTAGATCATGCTCTTATTCACTTATCAACTATTTCTCTTTAGTTGGATCAAAACAATGCATGCTTTCGTTGTATAATACTCAGTTTGCTGTACCTAAGAGAAATACATTCTGTCCCTTTCTACTGAATATAAAATCATTTACGGCCCACTGAAAAAAAGTGGTAAACACCTTTTTAGCATCACTGAAATTTAGATTTAGCCCCTATGCATATGAAATTCTCATAGCATGTGTGTAGCTACCTGCATACATACATTTTAAACTTAATTTATGAATTCAGGATACTATCTCCTTTCTTTGCAAGTAATCTTTGGAACAAAAAGATGCATCCTGCTTCTTATCTTTCTCAGCTTTCAGATGTGTTCTTTGCTGCCAAATATAGTACACTTTCATTAATTACCAATTCCTGTTCTGTTCCTGGGAAAGTCAAAGTGCAACATCTGTGTTGGACATTTTGACACTGTGTCTGCAATGATAAGGCAAACTAGTCAGGGATTCTGCAAGTGCTAGCAGGTTTTCCAATAATTTCTTTTAAAAAGAGATGTAAAAGTTATTTTCTTGAATGTCTGACTTATGTCTTCTCTTTCCTTGTGCCATGCACGTTTAAAGAAAATATAGCCATATGTAAACAACATTACTCCTACATGTACATTCACGGAGAAGCCTGAGAGCAGATCGTTAATCCAGTCACAGCTTGCCATCTTTATAAAATGACTCAAAAATGGACATAACACAAAATATAATAGTAAAACAAATATCAGCAAGTATTGCACTCAACTTTTGACCTCTTAGGTTGTATTTGAGTGTGGAGCAAGGCAAAGTCATTCTTCTCGGCACCAAGATGTTTCAGAGCTCAGGCTGTAGGATACAACCACTGGCTCTTCAGAGTTGATGGAAATACAGTTTAGTGTAATTTAGATTCAGAGAAGATTGCATTCCTGATACATGGCTTAGTATGGAGTGTGTAGGGATTACATATATGTACCAGTTTTTAACTTTAATATGTTGTGGAGCAGCATCTGCCTGTGATCTCCTAGGTGCCGTAGTCAGCTGCAAAGGCCAGCAGACTGGCTGGGGACTGTGGTGTGCTGGAACTGCAGAGTGCTTGCAGGGCAACCTGGCTTGCACATCTCCCTGGGGAATCCTTAACCCCAGAGAGGGAGTGACAACTCTGGCCAGTGTGGGCTTTCTAGCAAGAGCCATGTATTATAGAATTATATTTGTTGTATAATTCAGTGGTAAATTACAAACCTGCCATGTAGCTTCCTATCAGAGAGGGTTTTTTGTCACGCCCTGTTTTTCAGTAAGGCAATTTTTTTCACTTTAATAATTTAATATTTTTAGTACATTTTGCTACTTATCTTGAAGGAAATATTTTCAGCTAAATAGTTATTCAGTCATCCAGAGGGACTTCTAAACAGCAAATTTATAGTAGTCTCAGTAATGTGATTCAGAAAATTGGTTGTTTCAAATTGTAAACATTTCAAAATGTTAGTAAATGATGAAAGCAAGATGAGATTATCACAGCAGGGACAGGGACAGCATGCTAAAGTGCCACCTGTGAAAACTGCTGCTTTTGTGAGCTATCTCCACAGTCAAAGGCTGATAAGGGGTTATGGAACCCTTAAAGAAAAAAAATGAAATATTCTTTATATTGCCTTATGATGCCTATCTACAAGTGGACTAATGGAAAGACTGGACTGGATTGAGGTTACTTTTACTTTTAAGATGACTGAGACAAGTTGAAAGAAGAGAAGCAGAGTGTGGTTTCAGAAAAATACCACTGTTTTCATAGCCAGTGTATTTCTGTCTGGGAAAAGAAGAAATTATAGCTTATATAAAATCCTGAAATATTATAAATATCTATTAGTACCAAAATATCCACCAGAATCAATTACAGAATTGGTAACAGAAGCATATTTAAATCTTGATGTAAATTATCCCAAAGGGAATCTGATTACTTGCATTGATTTTGGGAAGTATGAGAGTGATCAAGATTTTGTCAAAGGTTTTGCAAAAGAAACCAAGAGATTCTAACAAGCAACCCTTCAGCTTCACAGTCACAGGGCAAGGTACGAAGATCATCATACCAGGAGACCCTGCTGAGAAATTACAATAACCATTTTCTGTGGAATTTATCAGCTTCTTTTGCCAGTGAATTTAATCCCTCAGATTAGAGGTAGCAGAGAACTTGTTTCATATTTCAAATGGGATTTGGTGCTGCAAAGACTGGGTTATAGCCTACTAGTAGGATATAGACATGTTAATATCTTACCTGTCTACCAATATGAGATTAAAGTGTTCTTGAGGTGAATGAATCATCTTTGGATAGAACAATTAATCTTTGAAAACCGAAAATAGCCAGGATGTGATTATTTAAGTGAACGAAGCAAGCAGGATATAAACTGTTAAATACCATGATAATGCTATGGAAGGTTTAATTCTCTATGTTTTTAACTAAAATAATCTGAACTAAACACCCCACTTTTTTTTTTAATTCTTTGGTGTTTGGGAAGATTATTTCTACTCAAAGCTGTGCACACTTTATGATAACTCTTCAAAATTTTGAAATTACTGACACAAATCCTTGTGGGTTTTGTAGCTGCTTAAATCCGCTTTCTGTTTAAGTAGGTAACAGTTTAGTGGATTTTAAGAGGCAGAGTTTCTTTCCATGAGCAAGGACAAGAACAGTTATTCCACACACTGGTGGGTTTATTTTCCTGACCCATTCCTATGTAAGAAGTCTCTTTCCCCTTACTTTCTCCCCTTGCATTTCAGTAGAGGTTAAAGAAAGCAGAAAAACTTTAAAATCAGGCTGAAGAACCTTATATCAAAAGCAGCTACCTTTATTCTGAGATTTATTTTCAACCAATCAATTTTCTTTTCGTAAGAAATTTCTCTCAATGCCGCTGACTAAAATTTACAGTGTTTGAGTGAAGTACATAGATGCATAAGTAGGCCAAGTTCAGAACAAAATAGTTCTAATTATCTTGATTTAGTATTTATTTGAAATATTAGGGTAAGAAGAAGACTACAAGACCTAAAAACTTGGAGATGTGCATGTATGTGTGTATAACTTTTAGGGAGTCAAACTGAATTTACTAGAAATCATCAGGTTGGCTGAGGTTGAGTAAGTTTGGTGCTACCAGCTCTGCTGAGATTTCCTCTTTGGATAAAAACTTGCAGGGCTGGGTTGTTAAGTGTCTTGACAGCACAAGGTCAGTTCCCTGATTTCTCTGCTTGTAAACTGTCTCCTTCCAAAACAAAAAGTTCAGAGCATTTGGTGGGGTTAAAAATCCATTAGTGATATTTCTGTAAATATGGGGGAAAAAGGTACTGTAAGACTCAGAGATGCATTTTGTCTTAAGTTTTTTAGCTTGTTTGTATTATAAACTTTAGTAAAACTGTGATTAGCCCTGGCTAGATGCCTGTTGTGACAACTATAGATAGATACCTTATTATCCATTAAAATATTTAATAAATGAGCTGAAAATTAGGTATTTATGTTATTAGTGACTACTATATATTTATAATTGGTAAGATGGAAAGCTATGGGTTGGGGTTTTTTTTGTCTTTTTTTTTTTACTTGTATTTCTAGTAAAGTGTTCCTCCCTGTCTTTACAGAAATTAATTTAGTTGGTTACCATTCTGATTTTTAAAGGAAATAGTGCTAGTCAATCCAATAGGAATTTTGATAGGGATGCCATTACCTTTAGTTCCTTCCTTCCCATAGAGTTAAATTTTACTAGCATGATTACTTTCTTAAAGTTGTAAATATTGTTTAGCATGTAGAAAATAAATGACATGCAGAAGATTTTAAAAAAACCCTCCTTGAATAGATATTTGATGCTTCACAATTAACAGCCATGATTTTACCTGTGAACAATGGTTAGAGTTCTGAATTGTCATTATTATCATTAGAATATTTTTTGCTCAGTCATCTGTTTCCCTTTGTTGCTTTTTATGCAATCATTGTCATTGGAATCTAAAAGCAGATAATTAGTGTGCTCAGTTGAGATTACAGTCTTGGAAAATATTTTATAATTACAAATAGGCAGTATACAAGTTACCCCCCATCCCTGGCAAGCTCAGATTACAATTTTTCATCATTATTTGTTGATAAATAATATTCAGATTAGGTTGGGTCAACACTGCTGATTTGGATCCACTGCAGTTTTCATAAATATGACTATGAAATTTTTACTACTGGAGTCCATTTCTGGAAACACAACTAAATCGTTAGCTGGCGTGAAATGGCATAGATACATTGAAAAACAATTTTTTAATTGATTATCTGGCTGATTCAATTTTCAGTCTTGGCTCTCACTTGGAACAGATGTGATATTATCTCTCAAAATATAACTCATGGTTAAATTTTACTGAAATGATATCCCTATGAAATGCCCATTTGTGCAACAGATTTAGTATTTAACCCTCTATCTTATTAAAATCTAAAATAAATTGGGGCAATCTCATCCCACATTCAGAAAAGTGTCCTATTTTTGGTCTCCATGCCAACTCTCTGGAGAATTGTCTACTATTTTGTACCATCATTACAAGTACATTCTCTTGTTATGGATAATAAACCTGCTTTCCTTTCTATCGCCCTAGTCCACTCATTTAAAAATTGTTTCATTTTTACAACACTAATGCTATTCTCACCAGCTTGGCAACCCTGGGATAATAGCATAAATCAGCGAATCACTATTTTTGTTTAAGGCATTTCTAATTTTTAATTAAAAAGAAAAGTCAGGCTCTTGCTGATCACCTACAGGATTGTGGCTCTCCATGGTTACCTGTCACTCAAAGAGATCTAGCTTTAAGGAATGCTAATTAGCACTGTTAAAGCACTGGTAATTGAACTGTGGAGACAGCCTGCAGAAGGAGGCTGTTTGCATTCAGCACTGCTTTGCCATTTAAATGGACTAGCACCATCATGAAGGTACAGGGGATAAAGGCAGAAAAATCACCTGGGCTGTAATTTTTACTTCATAGTTGTTTACCAGAGTGTTTGCTGGAAATAAGTGCCTGTATCAAAAATTGTACAGATTCACAGAATCACAGAATCACTAGGTTGGAAAAGACACACAAAGACCCACAGAGTCCAACCATTCCTATCTACCACTAAACCATGTCCCTCAGTACCTCATCCACCCATCCCTTAAACACCTCCAGGGAAGGTGAATCAACCCACGTCCCTGGGCAGCCTGTTCCAGTGCCCAATGACCCTTTCTGTGAAAAATACAGAATTTCTCCAGGCTAAACAACCACAGCTCTCTCAGTCACTCCTTGTAAGGCTTGTTCTCCAGCCCCTTCACCAGCCTAGTCGCTCTTCTCTGGACACGCTCCAGAGCCTCAACGTCCTTCTTGGGGTGAGGGGCCCAGAACTGCACACAGTATTCAAGGAGTAGTCTCACCAGCGCTAAGTACAGAGGGAGAATAACCTCCCTGGACCTGCTAGTCACACAATTTCTGATACAGGCCAAGATGCCATTGGCCTTCTTGGCCATCTGGGCACACTGCTGGCTCATGTTCAGTCGGCTGTTGACCAACACCCCCAGGTCCCTCTCCTCCAGGCACCTTTCTAGACAGACTTCTCCTAGTCTGTAACTCTGCATAGGGTTGTTGTGCCCTAAGTGCAGGACTCGGCATTTGGCCATGTCAAACCTCATGCCATTGGACTCTGCCCAGCGGTCCAGTCTGTTCAGATCACTTTGGAGCCTCCCTACCCTCCAGCAGATCCACAATTCCACCCAGCTTAGTATCATCTGCAAACTTGCTAAGGGAGCACTCAATGCCTTCATCCAGGTCATTGATGAAGACATTGAACAGGGCTGGACCCAGCACTGAGCCCTGGGGAATGCTACTTGTCACTGGCCTCCAGCTGGATTTAACTCCATTTACCACCACTCTCTGGGCTCGGTCATCCAACCCGTTTTCCATCCAGGAGAGTTTGCGCCTGTCCAGGCCAGAGGCTGACAGTTTCTGTAGCAGAATTCTGTGAGAAACTGTGTCAAAGGCTTTACTGAAGTCCAGGAAGATACATCCACAGCCCTTCCCTCATCCAGCAGCCGAGTCACTTTGTCATAGAAGGTGATGGGATTAGTTTGGCAGGACCTGCCTTTTGTAAACCCATGTTGGCTGGGCCTGATCACCTGGTTCTCTTGCAAGTGCTTCATGATAGCACTCAAGATCACATGTTCCATGACTTTCCCTGGTACTGAGGTCAGACTGACAGGCCTTGTAGCTTCCTGGGTCCTCCCTCTGACCCTTCTTGTAGATGGGCACAACATCAACCAGCCTCTAGTGAGGTGATTTTTTCTTTGCACGATCTCACGTCCCTCCTGTAGTCAGACAAGACACTTGTCGCTTCTTCCGAAGCTCATAGACATTCCTCTACTTTTTAATGTCCCTCAAGATCTCCCTGCTCAACCAAACCATTTTTTCCCCCACCGGCTCCTTTTCCGGAACATGGGGACTGCTTTCTCCTGAGCTGCTAGGATTTCCGTTTTGAAGAGCTCCCAGACCTCGTGGCCTCCCTTGCCCTTAAGGACTGTATCCTGTGTGACTTTGCCAACCAGCCTTCTAAACAGTCCAAAGCCTGCCCTCTGGAAGTTTAATGTGACTGTTCTGCTAATACCCCTCCTTACCTCACCTAGAATTGAAAAACCTATCAACTTGTGATCACTTTGTCCTAGGCATACTCCAACTGTCACATCCCCCACAAGGCCTTCTCTGTTGACAAACAGCAGGTCCAGGAGGACCTGCCTTGTTGGTTCACTCACCAGTTGTGTGAGGAAGCTGTCTTCCACACACTCCAGGACCCTCCTAGACTGCTTACTTTCTCCTGTATTGTACTTCCAGCAGACATCCAGAAGACTGATTGCTCCCACAAGGATGAGAGGTAATGATCTTGAGACTGCTCTGAGTTGTTTATAGAAGAGCTCATCAGCTGCTTCTTTTTGGGTGGGTGGTCTGTAACAGACTCCCATCACAATATCTGCCTTCATGTGGGCTCCTCTGATTTTAACCCACAGGCACTCGATCCCGTCATCAACTTCACTGACAACCCACACCTAAAAAGAGCACAATGCCCTTAATCTCTTACTTTTCTTATTGCCTAGAACACTCCTAGCAATGCAGCTCAAGATGCTGCCCTGGATGACCTACACCACTCCCTGCTCAGTGTTGGGGTACCAAGCAAGATATTCAAACTTGAAGGAAGCACCGCATTTAAAACAAGCTGAAAGAAAGCCATAAAGAAAACCAGTGTTCTCACTGTGGTTAATTACTGTCTTCCAGATACTTATCTGATGCTGTGAAATCCATGTGCCCTACAATAAAACACCTTGCAATTTAGTATTTTACAGATTTTCTGAGGTGAGGTAGAAAGTCTCTTGGCACAGTAGAAGTGAAACCCAAGACTTCTATTGCAAGGGCAGCCTTCTTATTTGATGCCTTCAGATGGGCTTGAGTTTTTCTGAAGGTAAATATTCAGCATTTCCTGAAGACCTAGTACTTTTCTTAAAAGTACCCCCAAAATGTGATAGCCGTATCAGGCTGAACTAACATGTCTTTGTTATCTCTTTGATTGTGCAATCTCTTTTCCTAGTGTACAGTTTAATGTCTCAAATTATTCCACATGCCTTCCAAGGGCAGCATATTTGTTCAGTTTAGCTAATATGTGCAATCTTATTCCCAGCTATGGAGCTGAACAGTTACCTTAGTCCTTAGATCATGATGTGATGCATACACAAGTCATACTTTTACATACTCTGAGAATCATGAATGCTGATTTAAAAAGACGTTCATCAGCCAATAGATGGATTTTTTTCCATTAATCACATAAATGTGTGCACATTTCAGTACCTGCAAGATCCTGGATTGATTATTGATTATGTAAATGAAATGTTTGCAGCACATAACATCCATATTTTATTCAGCTGTCAATATCTGAGAGATGCTAACTTAAGCATTTTGGGATACTGCTGACTTTTTTGTTAAAATATGAATATATTAAAATGCAGAAAGTGTCAAAGTGTTATCTTAATTGGTGAGTTAAACTTGAAACATAAACTTCTCTTATGTATAAGGCTGCCACCTATTCTCAATGGATAAAACTCTAAATCTCAATGTGTCCAGGATTTCATGCAGACATTTCAGTGTGTAAGGCTAAGTTTTTCTTGAGTTGCATGCAAGTGCTATCTTTATGTATATTCACCTTACTGTTTATTTAGCCAACATTGTTCCCATGTGAGATATTCCCATTTTTTTTTCATTCTCACTCTTTGTGAAGAACAGTATGGATGGAAATTTTCCATGTTATGAGGAAAAAAAAAAGGGTCAATAGTTTCATGTTCCTGAAAGATGATGATGACAGTTGAAATTTAACACTTTCCAGATCATATTATATCTGAAGAATAGTAAAGCTGACCTGAAGGATTGTGTGTTAGCATGTTTTCACCTTCCTCCATTCTTTCTAATGGGACACACTGACACATTCACCACATTTCATTTCTCTTTTGCAGGATGTATCATCTGTCTGAACCTCCTGACCATGGCCAGTGTTGGAGAAGTACCCATGTAGCTTTCCACACGATTTACACTTTCTTATTCAAAAATACTAGGGGAAAAATTTATATCCCAAGGTGCTCACAGGAGTACAATGGCACATCACTGGCTTTTAATCTGAATTACCTCAGACTACTGTCTTGGGAGCTCTGGCTTTTTTCACTTATTTGCAGGTTGGGTTTGGAGGGGCACTGTCTTTCTCTCATTTATGTCAAGCTGTTTAGCTTTCACGTTCCTGGTGACTTTTTGTCTCTGAAATGCTTCCTGCATGCCAGGAAACACAAGCAGCTGCAGTGTGTAATCAGTGTAGGTCATCATGCAGGGTCCAGACCCAAAGTGGAGGGCAAAGGGCAGTCATACTCTTGACAGAGCATTTGCAGCATGGTGAAGTGCCAGGGTGGTAGACACATGGTTTTGGTGGTGTTTTGAGGTTCTGAGGGGCAGCGTTTAGTGATTGATAGGAATGGTTGGACTCAATGATCCAGTGGGTCTTTTCCAGCCTAGTGATTCAGTGATTCTGTGTTGGGCTGACCTGTCCCCGCTGTGGAGCTCCCTGCCCAGAATGCCTCAACAGGTATCACGGAGACACAAAGGTGCTGCTTTTTTCCTTCTTGCTGGAACTGGGCATCTGCTGGATTATCCAGCAGCTGTGCCTACATCCCTGTGTGCTAGCAGGCACCTGAAAATAAGAAGGAAGATTGTCCCTAGCTCCCACCTGTCAGTTAAGCAAGCAAAGAAAATCAACCTCAGCAAAGGAGTCTCTGACTTAGCTACCCCAAAGGAAGCCTGGAGTCATTTTGACAGTCCAGGAAGCATCCAGCCCTTGAATACATGACATTATTGATCCCCTACATTTGAAAGCCTACTAGTTCAGGCCTGCACAGTATACTGAAGAAGTGAAGGGCAGCACACACACTGGAGTGATTCATTCTCCTCATAGCTGACTATATTTTTGCTTTTCTGCCCCAAGCACAGTGGCCCATCCCAGACCATCAGACTGCTGTATTGCACCAGCTTAGTGCTAACAGAGCCTGAAAGAGGGCAGGAGAAGCACCTCTTACCGATACCTATGGAGACAACATGAAGACTTTACTGGGAACATGGAGCTGTGGCAGAGGCTGATAAATGAGTGAGAGACACTGCACTGGGGTCTCCAGAGGCGTATGGGTTCCCATGACCCAATGCCTGGGTGGGAGGTGCTGCTGTTTCTGCAGCAACCCATCATGCTCTGGAGCAGTGGCACATCACAGCTCTTTGGTCACACTTGAGTCTTTTAAATACACAAGGGTGGTTTTTGACCTATCAACAAAGAGACTTTAAGGTCATTTAAATCAGATAGTGGATCTACTGTGTATCCCATTTGTCTACTGGGTAAGACAGTGTTGTAGGATCTAGTTTTGAACTTCTGAGATGGCAGTTGCCACAGTATATCCCTGCAGCACTGCAGGTAAAACACACCAAAACACAGAACTTCTTCCTCTGTGGCTTCAGAGGAAGTTTATTCAAATGTGCCTCTGCTCTTCCTCACCTGCCTCTGGAGAATTACAGCAGTTAGATTCTCACAGAAGAGCTCAGTTTTGAGCTTGATTGGCTGTTTCTGAATATGCAAACCTTTTACAAATGTCGGGACTGAATATGTTGAACAGAGGAGTCATATTTGTGTGGGGACTGTGGTAATGTGGAACACTGGAACAATAGTTATTTTGGTTTATTTTAGTTAATGTTAAGAACAAACGGTATCAGAGTTGGGGAAATTAAGCACTGACTGTATTAAACTGTCATTTCTCCTCTGTTGACATGCCAGAAAAAATACCGATGCTACCAATAAACTCAAAGGCAAGAAGAACAAGTGACTTACCTGGTGTCACTCATAGCATGTGAAACCCAGAGATTGTCTTGAAACTATGCTGCCTTCATTAGCCCAAACTACCTGACACATGGGCTGTTAAAAGAGATACAGGTAATCAGAAGAATTAAAAATCTGAAGGTGTAAAAAAAAAATCTTAGAAGCTGTCTGCAAAGGGATATTTCTTTCATGATACATCAGTATAATAATTATATTGCGTTCAAACCAATTTAATCTGAACTACAAATAAGTACTTTAGTACTAAGGAGTGTCATTAGTGTGACCATAGAGATTTAGTGCACAGTTGCAGCAGTATAATTGCTTCAGTTTGTCCTATCTAGGCAAACCTTTGGATAAGCAGAGCAGTACAGATTTCCCATAAGTAGGCGTGTTTCAGAACACTGACTTGCCCTCAGTGCCAATGACACTGAGATTTGGATTTTTGGAGCAGAGGTAGAGGCAGAGATGCTCAAAGGAGCACATGGCTAAATTTTATACCCAGTGTGTTGTGTATGATTGGGAACATTCTTTCATGAATCAGGCCAAGAAAATGTGTAAAATATGCTCTAAAAGAAAAGTCAGTACAAAGGCACAGCTGGTTTTGGATCAGCAGTGGATTTTCAGTACTTTCTATACCAGTCTATCCTCTTTGTGACTAAAGGTTATAGTGTGTCCATTTTAATTTGGAAGCAGAGCACCCTGGAGCCTTTGCTTTGTAAATGAGCTTTGCACCTTCTGTGTGGTTGAGTTGTGCTGTCACCTGATAATGTTTGTTTTAGTTCTATGGCAAGAGAGCTATAAAAGCCTTCTGCTTTTGCAAATGAACAATAAGTAACCATACCAATCAAAAATAACTTAATTAAAACACTAAGAAAACTTTCTCTGCTAACTGTAAACAAATCTAGGTTTGCCTATTTATATTGTGAATATATTTATATTCCTTTAGTGTTGGAAACAAGATGAATTGGATTTCAGTGTCTGTACAGCCTATGCTGAGCTGCTGCACACAGCAATACCCCACAGGTACAGCCTGAGCGTCTGTATCACATCTGGCTGATGCCTGCCAGGCTCCAGAGTGGTGCATCTCTGAGTTTGGAGGTTTATTTCCAGCCTGATGGAATTCTTTACTTTGAGTCTGCTCCAATAGTGAGAAGAAAAGTGCAATCTTTAGGGCTGTCATGTCCCTTAAACTACTGCTTTTAGAGGTCACCATGAAATGGTGTTGGGTAAAAGTTCCCTGGTGGATTATCTCACTGGAGACTATTGGGCAGCTTGAGTGCTAGGGGCTGTGTGCTGCAGCAAGGTTGCTACTCACCTTGTGCATGGCCCACTGCAGCATATAATGCTGTGTGGGGTCTCCATGATGTGATGGGAAAGGAATGCCAGCCCCAGCCCCTGGTTTTCTGTCCCCCAGGAGCTCCCCTACAGCCTTATTCCCTATCAAAATCAGCAGGTAGAAACATGTGACTTCAACAGGTGCTGGACCATGCACAGCTTCTCTGCACTGGGATATTTTCATTACATTCTACATTTTATTAGAACAGATCTCCTCCCATTACCTTTGCTACTGAAAATTTTACCAATTTGAATATTGCATTTCCTCTTCTGATTGTCAAGCTGTTCCAAAAATAGACTTGGAAACCAATTTACAGTTTTGTCCCTGGGGCGCTCACTCTGGTAGTGGGACAAGAGGCTTTGTGTAAAAGAAAGATGTCTACTTCCAGCACCAGGTTCATATATAAAATGAGAATAATATGCTTTTAAGAATGTATTTCACAGTTTAGCCTTAGTGTGAATTGCTTCTTACCCAGTGAACTTTTTGGACCACAGGGCTGAGAATTTTCCTTTGAGTCCATTTTGGGTTACAACCAATACAGATCTCCCTACAGAGATGGCAAATCTTCTGCTCTGAACTCCAGAGAATGTGAAAATGGAGCTCTAATGAGGGTCTGTCCTGTGACAGCTTTCCCACCAAAACAACAAACAGGCCATACGGGAGCACTAGAAACCCCCAGGGGATGGTAATGTGGCATGTACTCACTTCCTGATTACCTGCTGAAAAAAGCGTTTTTTGTTCTCAAGTTCTTATGAATTGCTCCATTCTGAAGGCTTACATTACAGAGTAGTTCATGAGTATGGCATTTCCTGGAACATATTTAAAGAAATATGGTGCAAGTGCATATATTGGCATACAATATTTAACCTTCCTGCAAATGAATTATTACCAAATCCAGAAAACAACTCTTACCAGCCAGAAACCTCCCAAGAGTCTGTGAGATGTTTAAAACTAGGTGTGGACTATGAAATAAAGTGCGTTTTGTTAGTATTATACTTGGAGATCACTCCTGAAATCCGAGTTCAAATCGCTGTTATACAGCTACACATTTTCTTGGTTAATGCTGACATTAGCTCAACGTTACATTTGAGGAATGATTCTTTGCAACGAGATGCCAAATGTAGACAGATTATCCACATCTCCATGGCTGCACAGTTTGAAAGTGTCCATGCCTCTCAGACTGAATTCACCAGGCTGTGGCATTAACATGTGGTAGAACTCCACAGCCCAGGTACACTTTGTAATTTATTTTGTTGCACTAGTAGATGGATGCAAACCCTGCAGAGGCTGTGGGGATTCATGTCCATCATCTTCTGCAGCTGGTGGGATGCATTCAGGCCTGGATCTGCTGCCAGGTGACTTCTTTCCTCTTGCACCTTGTGGAGTCCTGCAAGGGGAGGTCCAGAAAATTACAGGTGGCTGCAGCGGTAACGGGAATTGAGGTACGAGAAGGGCCCTGGAAGGACTGTGCACTTCAGAGCAGGGACTGCAAGATGGAGAACTTGAAGGGATACTTTTTCAGACTTTAGCTACAACTCAAAATAGATAAGGAAGCTCTTGAGAGGTCTGGAGAGGAAAATGCTGTTCACAAAGAAATATCCTTGGTAATTTTAAAGTGATTGAATAGAAGACTAGTGTGGGTTTGATGTAAAGACCATGTTGTTCACAACCAGATAGGACATAAATTGCAATACCTATCTGATTAATTTGGCCTTGTTTTCTTCATATGAAATATTAATAAGAAATCACACACATCATGTTTACATTTTTCAAATAAAATTCTCTCTGAATTACTTATCTCTGCTTGTAAGGGCTGAACAGCAAGCAGTGCTTACAGTGAAAATATTGTTTCAGGCTTGAGATCTAATAATATAGCAGCTGTCTAAACAACAGCCAACTGCAGGTACAGAGAAAACTGGAAATATCAGCCGTTGAGAGAACTACAGATTGGTGCTAAAGGCACATTATTCTGTGATAAGGAATGTGGGATAGCAGGGTATAGCAGAAGAATGGTGCCAGCCTTTCAGCTGCCCTGTAGGAGCAGCAGCCACGAAGAGGCAGCAAGGCAGCAGGCATACACTTGGGATAGCTTAAAATTTTTATTTTGATTGCCAGCTTAAGCCTACCTTTTCTGGATAAGCAGAATTCCCAATGGTATCCTACTAATACACCATAGCATAAGTAATGTTAATTTTCCTAAGCCATGCTGAATGGAGTATTATTCTCCTTTTAAGAAGCTATTTTTAAAAAAGATTTTATCCAGCTTGAAGCTGGGAGAAAATTGCATAGAAAACCCTGCTTGGTGAAGAGAAACATATATGGGGAAACTATCTCATATTGACATCAAGTGTGAACGAATTATGTAAATCTGTTAGTATTTCTGCTGGCCACTTCCTCCTTGCTATTGAATTGTGTAATGCAAACTCCTCCTATACCCTCTTTTTTTTTTTTCCTGTTATTTGAGCAGAACAGCAATGATGGGTTGCTGTATTTCAGATTGACTAGCAAGCAGGTGGTGGCTCTTGTGTCGTAACTTATCCTTCTGTTATAAGCCAGCACAGGAGACTGCTTTAGTGGAGACATTGTAAATGGCCTATCAACATTTTGGTGCCAATTAAGGATCATTTCTAGCACTGGTGGGGGTTAGAGGCCTCAGGTTTTAATTAAGACCCCACAGTCCTTGATATCACACGAACATAAGCTAGTGTTTTGCTGTTGCATGGGCACAGACCTGTATCCATGGAGAGCATCAGTGGCATGGAGGAAACTCCTTGTGAGACCAGAGGTTTGGCAAAGGGATGCTAGCAACAGGACTACACTAATTGTTTGCACCCTTTCCTACCCTAATGTTTTTAATCTAAATGAATAACAAGGAGAAATTGAGAATAGAACTGTTTGGAAAATGGGGCACAGAGAAGCTGCCCATTAATGTAGTTAGTTACTATTATTGTCGCTCCCATTTTACAGGCAGGAGAAAAAAAACCCAAGTAAATTTTCAAGATTAAAATTATGATTTCACTGACTATGCTGAGAGCTGACTACAAGATTTCTAAGCTTTCTGAGCTTTGTTCCAACCCAAGAGATGGTCTGAAGAGGTAGGGTGGTGGTGGATTCACACCAGCAGGAAGAAACATACAGAGATATAAAGTGAGCTGCATTCAGTATTCCCATGTATTACTGCATCAAAAGTAACAAGGGAAGTCCTAAATCTACAGCCAGCCTGAAACACTACTCCCCAGTAGTATTTCTTACTCAGGAGGGAGTTGCTATAATTGGATTTTCAGCTTATTTACTGAGACTTTGAAATGTTGCTGATCACTCTTGCAAAAGCATTTAGACTGTTCCCAGCACAAACAGAATATCAAGGTTTACATTTTCCATCTGACTCACACCAGGGGTTTGGGCCGAGGTGCCTCCGTGTCAGCCTGGGAGGACATGGTAGCTAGCACACTGCTAAAGACTGACCTGATCAGTTCAGTTTTCTCTGTTCACACTCTTTTCTTCTCTATGGAACACTTAATTTTTCTGGCACTAGGGCTGGAGCCAAGGTTGTACCTTTCAGGTGAAAACCGTAAATCTCTTATTACCATATTCCCAGCCAAAAATGTTTTACTGGTCCATGTAAGCTGGAAGAGCATCCAGAGGAAAAGATGCTCAGGTGCCAAGTACCCTGTTGCAGTAATTTGGGCACACTGTTGGAAGGGCAGGCATGGGTTCTAGGTCCCTCCCATTCCTCAGAAGAACAGTGTAATTACTGAGTTAGCAATGTGTAAGTGGCCTATGTAACCTCCTTCAATTTATAGCAAGCAATTATTTTCCTTTATTATTACAACCATTTGGAAGAGAATTATGTTATTGCAGCAGGAGGGCAGGCAGGAGTTACTTTTGTGTGCAGAAAGAGTAAAAAAAAGCTGGACTCCAAGCAATTCTACTGCTGTTTTCCAGTCCAGGTTTCAGACTGGAAAACAGGTTGAAAAGTTGGTGTGAATCCAGAAAAAAGTTGCATGGCCTGTGATTCTTAGAAGAGCGGCAACTGATTTTCCATGTTTTCCCTGGTACAGGCAGTGAGACCTCCACAGGGACTTGCTCTAGGTCCTCCCCTGTGCCTCTAGCAGGTGTCGCAAGGAAGCCTGGAATATCCTGACCCTAAGGGATTATTTAATTCCTTGATTCTGCACTGTTATTTAATCTCCATTACTCTGCCTTTTCCCTGTGAATGTGGTTTCTGACAGTATGTCTGCTGACTTCTCTGTCAAGCTGACTTGTGCCTTGCTCTAGGGACAAGTGACATAAAGCCCTTCTTGCTCAACAAGTGAGGCCCCTTGTGCTGCCATTACAGAGCTCTGAGTGAATGCAAACCCCAAGCTGGTATTGCTCATACTTAATCAATTGTGTCACTGCCTATAGTATTGGTAATTCCTGAGTTGTGTCTGCTAGGCAGGCTGGGAAAATAATAAGCAATGGTCAGGAAAAATATTGCTTCACGACAACCAAACATGTAGAGCCCAATATGGCAAAAATTTACATCTCCTCGGGCCTGAAACTAGATGACTCCATGCAATGCAAGGTAGGCTCATCTTTTTGCTGTTGTGCTGCTTTCCTCTCTGAAATTTAAACATCAGAGTTTTCACTTTTGTGCCATGGTTGTAACTGTTGATTGAACTCTCTCTTCTGTCGGCAAAATTTCTCTGCCCTGAATGGTAGAGCTATTGCATCTCAGACCAATACTTCTGTTACTGCAGATTTTAATTACTACTCATTGAGAACAAGATAGATGGAACTTGAAGTCCATAGCATTAAAGCTATCCATGGACAACCTAACTGTGCCTATTACTGTGCTTAGATGATGTCAGCAGCATACTATTTACTTAACCTATAAATGTCACTGATGTGATTTATGCGGCTGAAGAAGTTTTGGGGAGAAATTCTGACACACAGCAAAAGAAAGAAACCTTTTAAGGAACAGATGGACAGGCAGAATTTTCACACTCACTATTTAGATATAAGAGCATGGAGAGCCCATATTTAATGCAGCAGATTTTTGTGGGGGGTGAGCACATCTTGCACACCACTTGGCATGTGTGCAGGAACACACCTTCTCTCTGTACTTCACACCCACCAGTGAAGCCCTGCAGGAGTCCAGTGGGCGTGAAGAGGTGCTGGGTGGGTGCCAGCTCCATGCTTGTCAAAATAGTTATCTTGTGTGCAGGTTAGGATGAGGGTGCCTGGGCCAGGAGAAAAGTAAACACCCAGTTACACTGAACTGCTCCTTTGAACAGAGCTTGCCTCCTGGCAAGTGTGCACGGTAGGCAGCAAGGCGCTGCTGTGGAGTTGCTGGCTCCCGCTGTGTTCCATCAGGGATGTAGGACACTGGTGAGAGAGAGGGTGAGACTGCCTCTACCAGCCTTTGGATCCCAAGTATAAATTTTGCTATTTGGGTGGAAGAAAAAATGTCTCATAAACTCTTCTCCATCTGTCTGCTCTCAGCCTTAAAGTTGCCAGCAGCCTGTGGTTAGCTTGGATGGACTCACGGATTTCCTCACATGCGTTTGTACATATGCTGCAGTATTAGAGCTGAAGGGGGTTTTGCCGTGGAGCAGGAGCTCAAGGCGACACTTTACCAAGGCCAATTCGACCTCCGGGGTTGGATCTGCAACCCTGCCTGCCAGTTTCTCCTCCGAGCTCCCCGCTGGCCTGCTCCTGGGTTCTCCTTCCAGCCAGGAAGACCTTCTGCTCGGGAGAGCTATTGTCCAGAGCAAGGGGAGGACGGAGGAAAAGGGTTTTGTTTCTGGGTGTTTTGGTTTTTTTTACGCTCATAGGAGATCATGAGACAACGTAGGTCAGTGACAGGGCAAAGCCGGAGACCCTTTAGGTACAGCTGCTCTTCGTGCACTGGTGCGTAACACAGCGTCCTCTGCTGCTGGTTCTGTTTTTGGAGGGATGGAATGGGGAGAAGGTTACGCCCTCTAAATTTAATTCCTGATTTATTTGTGTCAAGTTGGGTGTATGATTTTTTCCTCCTTCTATCCTTCTTTTTTTTTTTTNNGGGTGGGGGTAGGGGTGTAGGTGGAGAAATTGTACATCTTGCTGGTCTCCATGCCGTTTGATGAATTTATGGTGCCATCTACTGATTTAGAGCTGGAATGAGCACTGAGTACTACTGGGGGATCGCATTCTGTACTAGCTATTTTAAAATAAAATTTAATCGTGTAGTTAAACAACCATTTTAAAAGTGGAAAGCACTGAATACTTGGGGTTCCCCTTCCTCAAAGATCTCAATACCTCCTAAATCCCTAAATCACTTTGACTACTATGAGATATGTAGTGCACTTGCAGAAAGCTCAATAACAGCAGGTTTGAAACCTCACCCCGAATATACAGCAGACCTGCAAGGATTTCTCCTTCCGTCTATGCTCAGAGCATTTGTACACCTCTGCCACATGTCCTCCGCACAAAATGAGAAAGTTTATGAAAACCCTTTGAGCTTTTTGGAAAACTCAAAGATATTTTTCTCCTCTTAAAAAAAAGAGTAATAACCAAAAAAAGCCAACAAAAGATAAAAATGTTCTAGTTTGAGTTATTGTGAAGCAGGCAAATTCTTGCCTTGTTTATCTAGAATCAGTTGTTACACAATCTGATCACTTGGCCAAATCTGCAATTAAAACAAATAAACATACAAACCAGTGAGCAAGGGAAAATTGATCTCAGCTCTCTTTGTGAATGATTCTTCTGGATTTCAAAAAACTGCAGAGATTTTGGTTAGAAAATAAAAAAATGATTTGGCAAATAATTCCCTGGTTCTGCTGGCAGTATGTGGACTGAGATGAGCTTTGTTCCGGTAGATCTCTCTTCTGTCTTTAACTAATATCTCACGTTATTATTGCCTTTTCCATGCTGAATGCTCCTCTCCCATTATACATATTTCTCCCAAGGCACCCTGTTCTTCAGGAGTCTCTTTCCCATCCTCAGGCAGATGTACAGCATCACCAATGTAGGAACCTGGCAGTCAACCTGAAAAAACAGAGTATGGAGCTAGAGGTAGAGATCAAGGACATCTTCATCCCCAGGTGGCTCTTGCTTTTTAAAGCACACTCTCTGAGAAGTGAGCAACAGAAAATGTGTGGGAAAAACACAAGCAAGCAGAAACATCTTTAAAAAAACATATGAGTACTTCACACCGAATGCAAAACTGCTGAGAGGCGTAATTGAGATACATTAGCTGTGCTTCTGAAATATCTGGCTCTTTTTCCTTTGCAAGAAAATGCAAAATGTATCCTAAAAGACAATCAGTTTCCACACACACCGTTAAAGCACAGCCCATTTTCTGTCTGAATGCCTCTAATAGCTTGTCATTGTTCCTAAGGTTAATAGATAAAATAGGTAAGAGATTATAGTGTTCCATGTAGTGGCACTTTAGGGAATACTGTGAATATTGAGGGAACTGGGATGTCTGTAGGGGCAGGGAATCACCTAAAGGACTCAAGGTAAGAGTAAATGCTGAGCTGCAGATCTCAGGAATACTTGGTAAGAGTCAGAACTAGAGGCCACTGGATCATTTTGTCTTGAAATACCGAGTCAAAGAAATAAGAGCACAGAACTAGAGTACCCATTATTTCCTATACCTAATTACTGTATAGATATCACTATTTTAACAAGATTAGCCAGCAGTAATGGCAAAGCAGTATGCCCTTTCATTCTTCGTGTTTCTGATAGTTTGCCTACCAGCAGTGCAGTGGCATGTGTAGAGAGAGGGATGCTATAGTTGCTATATAGACACTATATAGGACAGCCAGTATATATTCATATATATACATATATATACACACACATATAATATATATGAACATATAATGTGTGAATATATATTATTCATCTTACATTCATTCAAATGTAAGATGGAGGGGTCAGAATTACCTGCTGCTGCTTATTTTAAAAGGCTAATGCCTCAGTTCAGCCTGCCCTCCTTTGTAACCTAAGCTGATTTTAGCAAACATTTTGTTCAAATGATAAGCGAATTGATACATATGTGTTGATGTAAACAGATTGTAAACAATTGTTGCACGATACTTCAGGAAAGTCAGATTCATGTGTGCCATAGGGGAAAATGCTCTGAATATGTTCATTGGCACCTGAACATGTGTGGTAAAGTTGCAAACCAGCTCAAGGCAGGGATTACTGTTCCTCAGTTTGCATAAGGCTTGGCAAAACCCCCTACAAACTCTGTTGTTTAATAGTAATAGTTTGTGTTTAGCAATTCCTGACCACCAAAGTCATGGAGCAGGACTGTTGTGAGGGTGGGACTCGGAGGTGAGGTTATTTCCCATCTGATTTTTTTTCCCCCATTTGAGTTTGTAGCAAAATTAGAGGCTGGCTGATGTCATGCCCATCTACAAGAAGGGGTACAAGACGGATCTGGGTAACTACAGGCCTGTCAGTCTGACCTCAGTGCCAGGGAAAGTCATGGAACAAGTGATCTTGAGTGCTATCATGAAGCACATGCAAGAGAGCTGAGTGATCAGGCCCGGTCAACACGGGTTTACAAAAGGCAGGTCTTGCCAAACTAACCCGATCACCTTCTATGACAAAGTGACTCGGCTGCTGGATGAGGGAAAGGCTGTGGATGTATCTTCCTGGACTTCAGTAAAGCCTTTGACACAGTTTCTCTCAGCATTCTGCTACGGAAACTGTCAGCCTCCGGCCTGGACAGGTGCACACTCTCCTGGGTGGAAAACAGGTTGGATGACCGAGCCCAGAGAGTGGTGGTAAATGGAGTTAACTCCAGCTGGAGGCCAGTGACAAGTAGGGTTCCCCAGGGCTCAGCGCTGGGTCCAGCCCTGTTCAATGTCTTTATCAGTGACCTGGATGAAGGCATCGAGTGCAC
>WAAB01003757.1:113643-145403 GCA_013389865.1 Piaya cayana
AGGGGAGACCTTATTGCTCTCTACAACTACCTGAAGGGAGGTTGTGGAGAGGAGGGAGTTGACCTCTTCTCCCAAGTGACTGGGGACAGGACAAGAAGGAATGGCCTCAAGCTCCACCAGGGGAGATTTAGGCTAGACATTAGGAAAAAATTCTTCACTGAAAGGGTCATTAGGCAATGGAACAGGCTGCCTAGGGAGGTGGTTGACTTGCCTTCCCTGGAGGTGTTTAAGGCACATGTGGATGAGGTACTGAGGGGCATGGTTTAGAGATTGGTGGGAATGGTTGGGTTCGATGATCCAGTGGGCCTCTTCCAATCTGGTGATTCTATGATTCTATGATTCTATGTCAGCAGATAAATAGGCATATGAGAGAATAAAGAAGTTATTGAGAGGTTATTAGGTAATATGATAGTCAGTAGCCTCACAATAAAATTTAGTTTATAGTTGCCATCCTCTTGGGACAGGATGTGTGCCAAAATAAAGCTTCTTTTGAGGAATCTGGAGAAAGGAAATGAAGTGTATCTATGAGAAATTCCTATTAGAGAAGGGAAAGGTCCAGGAAAAATCACGAAGATACCGATTTGAAAAAGTAATTTGAGGAAGCTGGAACTGTAAAGTAAGAAGAGATTAAGGAAGTTATAGTGGGAATAAACTAGGAAACACAGAAGTAAAGAAAAACTGTTTGCATTTGATGTGAGACGAAGTGTTGGCCTGATGAAAGTAAGAGGTCGTGAAAGTTTTGGGAGTTTTATGCTTTTCGTTTTCTTCATTCTTCACAATGACCTTAGTGGCTGTGAGAAAGAAATTAACCACTAAAGCAATTAATTTGGCATCTGTACTTAGTGAGATTGATAGGTTTAATTTCAGTAGGGATCATGTGAAAGGAAGATGAATCTAGAATAATGGAGTATTGACTTCAGGTCCTTCAGTCATGGCAACACCTCTGTGTGATATTTGGAAAACAGACCTTCTCTGCCTCACAGAACAAATTCATAAAACATATGGGACACCCCGATAGTGGTGAAAGTCCCTGCAGTATAGAGGACCTTGATATTGCAACTGTAGTAATTTCTTTAGGGGATTAGCCTGAGGTTTTAAGTTGAGAATTTGACCTCTTACAAACCCGCACTGTCAGAGTGTTCTTCCTTTTGTTTATAGGTCTCTTTTAAGATTGCTCATTCAGTTCCCAGCTTTTTCACAGACATGCTGAAGTCTGAACTCTAGTAGCAGCTTATAAGGTCAGCAAATGCTTGTGCATGTACTACTAATGCTTTTCCTATGCAAACATTTGTAACTGCTGCAGTGCTAGTTTATTGGTTGACTTCTGAACTTGGTTCCTGTCAGTACTCTGCAAGACTACAGCCTCACAAGAGTAGCTGAGTGGAAGCAAGGTAGTGAAACACAAACTCAGACATGCTTTGCACCTTCAAACTGATCTTCACCTCTCACAGACCTGAAGTTTACAAGGCAAAAGAATAGTTACAAGAGTTGGAACAAGTCGCAAGGGGGTGAGAAAACAGAGAGGCTCATTAAACTTTATGTCTGCATCTCACCTATAAAGAGCAAAGTTCAGTTTTTGTTAATGCTTTAAATTTTAATTACACATTGCCTTAACTAGTACGTATCTAATCTTTTCTTCTGCCTGGTATCAGAGAATGAATCTCAAGTTTAATTTGAAAACTGCACAAGATTTTGAGGAATGCTGGAGTATGTGTTTTTGTGCAGGTTACAAGTTTGCTTGCCATTTCAAGGAGAGGAAAGATATTTTCATTCTGAAGCACATTAGGGACTTGATTTTACTAACCACAAAGCAATTAATAATGTATTAGTATATATGACTGCATTCAGTGTTTGCTGACAAGTGCACATGCTTCTGTACAGAACATATTTTCTTCTGACTATGACATCTTTCTTAACCATCACAGAGTATAAGTATTGGTCTTAGTGCTTGAATGACTCACATTGCAAATGTGTGAATCACATTTTTAAAGCACAAAGCTATATTATAGAACTACTGAATTTCTGTACAGATCAAAGCTGACAAATTTTCCTGCTGCCTTGAACATGGCCATATCCATATCCATATCCATATCCATTTGTTCTGTCCAAGCAGACATTATTTAATGGGGTATAGCTACACCCTCTCTTTTAAAAGTTACTGTCATTGAAATTAATACAGCATCACAATTTAACTGAAAAACTTTTCATGGAATGTTTTCTCTGAAAATATCACGTTTACTCAGTCACAGTGCTGCTTTGAAAATGTCTTTAATTCCCTGGTGTTCTCTGCAGCCCCTCTCATTGACAGCACACTAATTTGGGAATCAAAGTAAATGCACCCAGACCTAGCACAAACAGTGACCATGCATGATGTCCTTATTCTTGTGCCTTGTTAGTCTAGCAACTGTCTCCATCACAAAATGTTCTTGTTATTGAATTCAGTGTCAGACAGGAGCAGTAGTGTCAGTGGAGCAGCAAAACTGCTGGGACATTACGGAACAGCACAGAGCAGTAACTGCAGTAAGTATACGCTGATAATATGCTCAGAGATCTTCACAAAATTGAACTGATTGCTGCTTTGTTGGTATCATCCAACTTACAGTGATTACCAGCAGCTGACAGTCAAGTCTAAGATGTTTTTCTCACAATAGTTCTACATCATGAGAAGTTTGGAAGGGATGTTTCCTGGAAACCTGTATTTGCTTTAGATAGCATTCTCCTAGGTCAGGTCTAAAAACCTTTATGGTGAATATTGGCTATTTCTAACAAGGATTAAGTAGTAACTGATGAATCATTTGGGCTTGAATTTGTCACAAACAGGTAGGAAAACAACTTTTTAAATTTTTTTTCCAGGATAGATAAGTAATTATTGTCAAAACTACAAACTGAATTTATAATGAAAACTATGTCAACATTTTTCATGTAAAAGGTACACATTTGTGCACATACACAAATGTATCTATGAGTAAAAATTGTTAGTCAGAATTAGAGTACTTACAGACATGCGTGAAGATTCTGCAGACGCTTTATCTTTGAGTAAATTATTGTTTTAATGGTACTTTTGTGGGTGACTTCAAAGGGTATTTGAGAAATTATATAGAAGAAAATCTGTTTTTAAATAAAGAAAAAAAAAAGGTGCTGAATGTTAATTTACCTACTCCAGAGCTGAATGGAAAAGCCATTAGAGAAAATACACTGAACAGGTTTGGCAGCCTGTGCCACGAGAAACATTTCCCATAGCACATGCAGACAGAGCAGTTAAGTGTTAATAGGAAACAATGCTGGTTTTTTTCTTTGAAACTAAAATTAGAATATATGTTGTTAAGAAGTGTTAATCTGATATAAGACACAATTATTTCATTTATTAAAAGTTCTTCACGACTGCTAACAGCTGGGAAACTGTGAGTAAGAGGTAAAATACATCCTCCGGATGCATGGGGAGCCAGGGTTATTAAAGCAGGTTATGAAGTAGCTCCTGAGGTTATTAGAAAGTCATGGTGTATGTTTCTGGGGGGATAGAAGAGTGGTGCTGGTGCGAGGTGGAGGGCAACTGCTGGGTGCATAGAAGTGGTGTAGATCAAAATTCATGGTAGGAGCAATTTCCAGAACCCACGGTGCCCTGGCAGGTTCTCCTTGCTGGTAGGTCTCACTTCGGCTTTCTGAGCTACCATGACACTTCACCTTTAGTTAATTTTAAGCACAAGTATGAAATATCCCACAACCAGTAATAGAACTGCTCGTGTATTTGCATTGTTTCCCACGAGTAGGTCTGAATGGAAAGAGGACTGCCACAAAATTCTATATTTATTTTCAAAGGTGACGCAGAAATGGTTAAATTACATTTGTGTTGTATATCTGTTTTAATGTATCCATTTTCTACAATAAATCAGTGCTACAGGACTGTAAAATAAATACTTACATGAAATATATAGAGGAGGTTAGATAAATCAATTTATATTGACATCGCTAATCACTTTTATATTGTTATTTATGACATTTGTTTGTTACAAGTGAATTGAATTATAAATGCTGTGTTTCTTAAAGCAAAGTCTATTTAATAGCAAGTATTGAGGTAATTTTAACTGAACAAACATTTTTGGAGCACAGCTCTTCTCCACATTTCTATATTTCAAAAAGTGTTATGGAAATTTGGTAGCATATTGGAGCCTGATGTACCTGTAAATAAATCAGATATCTGGAGCAAGAGGGACTTTCAGAAAACACCTTGGGTCATGTAATTCAGTTGTGGCATATCTTTCATAAAAGCCATGAGGAATCTCAGAAATTTAATAAGCTTGCAAGTCATCAGATTTTCCGCATGCAGTCATGTCCTGTAAGTGCAATAGAGTGTATTAATAGTACTCCGATGTAACATTTTCCAAGTGTTTTGTAGTAATACTGGCTGGGTCATGTACTTCTAAGAAGTGTTAATATTCCTCAGGGAAGACTCAGGGTTTGAAGTGCCTTATACTACCATAAAATGTGGAATAATCAAATATGTGAAGGACAGGCCACTGTGAACTTGGCAGGAATATGACACTTGTGTAACAGATATTTCCTCTGTTTTCATGATGAACTTGAGAATATAATATTGAATTGTATGCACTGTATACATGAAGCAGAACATAACTTGACATAACATTCAAGTTTCTGAATTAAGAAACACATGAATGTGGTGGGTTCCTGGAATGGAAAAGAACTGGAATTGCTGCTGTCACCCCAAAATCTTTTTCCAGTGTCCTTTCCTCCACTTATGGTTATTTTCAGTAACGCTTGGCTCCTCATTCAATCAGGGTATGTTCTTGTCCCATGGGTATGGAGGAGGTGATGATGAAATGCCACACAGATCTGATTCTCACGCGTTAGTCTTTTGGTGAGGACATTATAGATGACAAACCTGACAAGAGTCTGGGGCTTGTGAATTGTGTGTAGGTAACATTTGATTTATCTATGTGCTATTATTTGAGAAAAAAATCCAAACCCTCAGTCGAAAGATGCAGCACACTTGTACAATTTTAGTTAAGAGCAATTCCAGTCAAAGGTCTTCTCATTAGGTGGACCACAAGGGCAAGGGTCATTCTTTCTAAGAACTGCTACTATTTCACAATAGCTTTATCTTCAATTGATGATTGCTCTGCCTGTCAATAAAGCTAATAGCCAATGTCACTGCAAATATTGGAAGGTATTGCTTAGTAGCCTAAAATCTTGTTTATTTCTCATCCCCAGACTCAGTCTTAAGTGTCATCTTGCTTAGATATGTACCCAAAGTTCTACACAGCCCCTTGCTCTAGGGATACTCAATACATCCTCACATGTAGACACCTTACCTGCATTGTCTACAGTTAAGGATGCTTCTGCGTGAGGCTGCTTGTAAAAAAATGTATCTGCTGGCTCACATCTTCAGTGATCATATGTCACAGCAGGGTGTTGTTGCTTCTCTTCCTGTAGTTCCTGAATTCTGCAATAGCAGATCATCTCATCCCATCTTATAGAAAGACATTGCTCACAGGCCTTGAACTACAAAACCTTTTAAGCCATGGACCAAAATATTTTGTTCCGTAAAGACCTTCACATACACACTTATATCCTATATGTGATCATTTACAAGAATAAATTGTTTTAGAGATTATATAAACTTTCAAGTATATTTTAATATGGAGAAATAATTGATGCAACTATATATGAGGAATGAAATCTGATTTCAGTTAATATCATAATCCATGTAACAGATTAACATCTGGTTCTGACTTACCAAATGATGGCTTCCAAACTCTTTAGAAATTAGTGGGAAAGTCAGTAGAAAGCCTCTGCATAGAGCATAGTATTAATTCTTCATGTCTGTTTCATTTTACTTTATTTAGACTTGAAAGATATTCTGTCTTACCTGCATGAGTTCACATATCTTCCCTCAATACCCATGAATGGTAATCACATTGCTACATCCTCACGTATATTTTAACTCGAAGGAGAACACTGGGGTAAGAAAGCCAGAGGAATTTAGCCCAAACCATGTCATAAGTTGTATTAAACAGTTCATGTGCTTTCTACTTGAGGTACTTTAATCAGTAGACTCTAGAATTTTGTTGTATAATACATCTCTTCTTTTTCAGACATCAAAAGCCTTTTACCCCTCTCTTCTAAGTCAGAGTAGAATTTGGCCAAGCTAGGAAAGTACTCAAGTTTGTTGTTTCATTCCTAATACCTCACACTCTGGGTGTTGTGCAGTTGGTTTTGATAGGATCAGACACAGACCTTGACTGATCTCCATTAATTTTATTGATTACAAATTTATTGATAACAAATTTATTGATAATTAGAAGGTACTAGCTGAAATATTGAAAGAGCTAATCACTGTTGCTGTGCACAGTTGTCACTGGAGGTTGAAGGGGGAGGAAAATAGTTATTCCTTACAGAGTTTGGCTTCAAATGACATGAAGAAAATCCCTTTGTCTGAAATGGTGTCAAGGCCAGGTAAGGGAAGAGCATATCAGAAGAGGTGTAAACCTCCACAGGAGGTCTTCGGACTAAGACACAGATTTCAGAAATATTTGTGAAAAAAAAGACTTACAAAGGTATGTGCACTGTCTATATGTGGCTTTCTATTTCTTAGATTTGCTTATGTTGTTATTTTTGAGATGCTGCCATTTTGCTTGGCATGTGCATTGGTACAATTTAGGTAAGAGTAAATCAAGGCACTGTGGGGTCTGGGGGCTCCCCAGGGTTGGGATTGCTCCTCAGGGGCTGGCAGGACAGAAGCTGGCAGCCAGGACCCATCCCATCCCATCCTGGGAGTGGGATGGGCAAGGGGCAGCACTGGGCATTCCCTGGGGACTGGGATGGGCTGGGGACAGGCTGGGAACATGACTCATGGTGAGAAAGAGGTCATAGTGGGAAAAGGAAAATGTAGTCAGGGCCTTTAAAGACATCATTGAACTGAGTGGTTAGTCCCTGAGGGCTTGTTTTGCCCAAGGGTGATCTAACCAGACAGTTGTAATCATCCAAGGTAGGTAACTGCTAATACAGAGTAAGCATTTTTACTTTTTATGCATTTGAGAACATTTTGAAATAAAATATCATTGCTTCTATTATTTCTTTTTTCTTTTACATGGAATGATTATTTGTCATTATCCCAAATATATGAATGTCACACACAAGATATTTTGTGCACTTGCAAATTCAGTAGGCATTTTCTTGGCATCTCAATATTGCATTGATGCAGCTGGTACTTTACATTCTTCATTTAAAAAACCTTCAATATCTTGCCAAATTACATGAGGTATAATTTGGCCTTTACCTCTGTACAGCTAAAAGTGGTGGTATAACCATCTTGTCCTTGTCCAGAGGTAGGAATGAATGCAGAAGAGAGCAAATGGTCACGTATGCAACGGCAATATGCATATTAAAGAAAATGTTTCTGTCCGGATAAATGAAAACGGTGACCTTATATCAATAGACAAGGAGAAGACTGAGGCACTCAACAACTTTTTTTGCCTCAGTCCCCACTGGCAACTGCTCTCATCACCACTCCTGGCTCAATGGACAATGAAATGGGGACTAGGGGGTAAAGCTCCTCCCACTGTAGGATCAGGTTCCTGACTGCCTGAGGAACCTGAACATATATATGATTCTCTGGGACCTGATGAGATGCATCCCAGAGTCCTGAGGGAATTGGCTGATGTGCTTTCCAAGTCACTTTCTGTGATATCTGAAACGTTAAGGCAGGCAGAGGAAGTCCCTGGTGAATGGGAAAAGGGTAACATTATGCCCACTTTTGAAAAGGGTGGAAAGGATGACCCTGGGAATTACTGACCTGTCAGTCTCACTTCTGTGCCCAGGAAGATCATGGAACAGATCCTCCTAGAAGCTACGCTGGAGGACAGGGAGATGGTTTGAGATAGCCAGCATGGCTTCAGCAAGAGCAAATCCTGCCTGACCAACTTAATGGCTTTCTATGACAGCACAACTACAGCAGAGGACATGGAAAAAGCAATGGATGTAAAGTACCTGGACTTCTGCAAGGTCTTACACTTGGGCTGGGCAATCCCTGATTTCTGTGCAGGATGGGGGATTATGTGATTGTCAGCAGCCCAGCAGAGAAGGACTTGGAGATGCTGGTTGATGAGAAGCTCGACATCAACTGGCAATGTGCACTTGCAGCTCAGTAGGCCAACCATATCCTGGACTGCATCAGAAGTGGCTTTGCCAGCAGGTCAAGGTCTTCCCTCATACTCCTCTTTTCTAAGACTTCATCTGGAGTACTGTGTCCAGTTCTGGAATCCCCAACATAAGAAGGATATGGAACTGTTGGAATGGGTCTAGAGGAGGGCTGAAAATATGAGAGGGCCAAAGCACCTCCCATGCAATGATAGGGTGATAGAGTTATTTAGCCTAAAAAAGAGAAGGCTCTAGGAGACCTTATAGCTACCTTCCAGTGCATGAAAGGGCTGTGCAAGAAAGCTGAGGAGGGACATTTTACAAGGGTATGTACTAATAGGATGAGGGGGAAAGGTTTTAAACTGGAAAGGGAAAGATTTAGATTAGATATTAGGAAGAAATTCTTCACAATAAGGGTGGTGAAGCACTGGATCATGTTGCCCAAGGTAGTTGTGG
This sequence comes from Piaya cayana, assembly GCA_013389865.1. Classification (NCBI taxonomy): domain Eukaryota; kingdom Metazoa; phylum Chordata; class Aves; order Cuculiformes; family Coccyzidae; genus Piaya; species Piaya cayana. Next base: position 122,254 of record WAAB01003757.1, read on the forward strand.
ATGCCCTGTGCCTGGAAGTCTTCATGGCCAAGTTGCATGGGACCTTGAGCAGCCTGGTCTTGTGGAAATCACCTCTGCCTGCGGCAGGGTGGTTGGAATAGGATAATCGTTAAGGTCCTTTCCATCCCAAACCATTCTATGAAATGTACAGTGTGCTCAAACCTCTCTGGTTTATATTTCTCAAGATCAAAGAGCTAAAACCAAATCCATTCCTTTTTCATGAGCAGTAGCTCCTCATTCTGGCCATAGTTCAAGAAAACAAACATGTTCAGAAAGTTTAGGTACTTAAGACCCAATCTGCATCTGAGGTATGCAGGTGATAGCAAGGGTACACAGGCAGGTAATTGTTAGGGTTGCAGTGCAGTGCCATTGGTTGAGAGATGACACAGCTGCACCATACCCTCTAGACAGCGCTGGTCCGTGCTGCCTGTGACTTCCACATCACCATGTGTTCTTTTTTTTTAATCTTTGTCAAGGAAAGTGTGTTCATGGGCTAATGTATTTTAAAAGAGATGTGCTTGTGGCTGTTAGGACCAGAAGGGTAGAGAGCAGCCTTGAAAGCAAGCCAGAAGCTTTGCAAGAAAAGCAGGTAAATGTTAGCAACAATGAGGGAAAGGGGGAATGCCATGAAAAGAAGTAGGGCAATGCAGGAGGGGTAAGGCTTTATTTCACATAATCTGTGTGGCTGGCTTCCTGAGAAGCTGCTGCTCTAGTTTGCTGCCCACTGTGCTGTGGCAATTCTGCTTTCACTATGCAGTGGTGCGTATTATTCCATACAATTGGCAACTCCACTGCTTTAGTTCTGCAGCTGAACCTGCACTGTTTCTGTATGTTTAGAAGTGATAACCACTGGAAAGGGTGCTGAGGTAGCCCAGAAGTGAAAAAGGAGCATTCCTGAACAATGCAGAGAGTTCTTGTGACAGATTAGTATCTACCTTGGTGACTGTTTAAGTTCACAGAAAATATGTGCAATTGTAGCCATGAATCAAACTTGAGGCATGTTTGCTTGGGCAGTGAGGCAATCTTGACTGTCTCATGCCCTGCAGGAGGGTGCCTGCATTGGCTTGTGCACATAGACTGGGACTGGAGTTCCTTCATCCCCTCAGTAAATCAAAGCCTATCACAACTTGATTCAAAGCACTCCTAAATAAAAGAGCCTTTCAGCTGATGTCAACAGGATTTCTAGTCTCTTTCCTGTTCTTTGGCATCCTTGCGTCCCCAGAGAATATAATCAAGCACAGGAGACTGGAACAATCAGGGCTTGGAGATTATGTAGCATCCAGGCACAGCCTTGAGGAGTCATGTTTGCTGACATTAAGTTGACTACAGCTTTATGGTCATTTTACACATGACAGCATGTCAACTGTGTAAACCTCACTGGAACAGGAGATTGCCTATGACTAGCTGCTGTGAAATTGAAATGATTTGTCTGTGTCTACGTGGTCTGAAAATCCTGGTTATTGTTTGCTAGTCACTGCAGTTTCTCAAGCTTCTTTTCAAATTCAGTGTAAATTTGTAGTGGAGACAAGGCATTGAGGGTGTTTATGAGCCAGGAGCGTGCCACACTCCGACTTCATGATTGCCTCCTATAATATGTGATGGTCCTGTCCTTGAAAGCACCAGGTCATATTGTATTTTCCTAACTTCAGTAGAGTTTATTCCAAGGGAAATCTGTGCAATTGCAGAGTGAAGTTTTACTCAAGGTTGTTTGAGGTAACAGAACTGAGCCCTGATGTGATTTTTATGAGCAACCTCTAGATTATGGAACCATTTAGCATAGCTGGTATATAGTTTGAGCCCATGAATTCTTGTGCTTTCCATGTAACTTCATACATAACAATGGATGTGCTAGTCTGCACCTTGAACCAAATCAATTTAATGAATAATGGTTGCTCCTCTTCTCATTTTTCAGGCTTATCAAAGCTATATGATGTTTGTGGCAGAGTTAAACAGGACAATATTTGAATACACCTTTTGAACATAATTCTGTACAAGTCAGCTATATTTTCCTCTAAATTAACATAAAAATTGAAAATGTTTTGACCCATTCTTTTTGACCAACAGGTACAGAGTTCCCATGTATTCCATAACCTGATCATTCTACTTGTCACAAGCAAACCAGAAATTATTTATTTTGAGTTTTCCTGATACTCTATTTCACATGACTTAAAGTACAATAAAGGTGGGGGTAAACAGACTTTATGTAACACCGCATCCTGCTGTAGAACATTTTAGAGGAAAAAAGGAATAAAGACCCCCACTGAAAAGTTGCTAATGTCAAATAATCATTTATTCTACTGTTGTTGACTTGCCCCTGTCTAAATGACTGGGGCTTAGCTACCGACAGGAAGCAGCATTCCAGCAAATGCCTATGAAATCCTATATATTTCTTTTCACATCAAACGTCTGTGTGGAACCAAGTGCTTTTGTCTTTAGCATTCTTTTTATTCTCACACAAACAGGAAAAAAATGAGGAAATATTTATGCTTATGAAGAAAGAAGGCTACTTTTTACAAAACACATTTTCCCAGCACATCAGTGGATCTTAAAATGCATGTCTGAAGTTTGGATGAACTTCAGGGTTGATGTCACATATTGTGTTCAAAAGCTTTTTCATCATGCTCTCCATGTTCTTGTGGTAGCTGCTAGTGAGGTTTCGCACAGTTTCAGTTGTTTGTTCTTCTATTTTAGCAGAAAGGTTACCTTGGGAGCCCATTACCTGAAAAGCAGAAGTCCTCTGAGCAAAATCAAGGCTTATATATGACTATGTTTATTGTACTTTTCTTCACCATCTAGCATAAACATAAAGCAGATATGTCACGGTGATTCCTAGCAGTAAGAGTATGATCGAGGTTGAACTCTATGCATGAAACAGGATTAAAGGGAACTCTTTCATATGCTCATTGGCAATGGGAATCTTCCCAAGTAATGAAAGTTTCCTAGCTCACTGTGGGAACAACATTGTATGTGTTTTGTCTTTTATATCACTCATTTTAATTTGTTTTCTATTTTAATGACTAGTCAACTAAGTTCTATCACGAGTGTGCTTTGTTTGGCCTCACCAAGAATGAATGTGAGCATGGCTAAGAAGCAAAACATGGGGAAGCCTTCTTGACAATGCATAATTACCATTTCAGAGTACTTGAAACATCTTCAGCAGTTAGTGATGTATAACCTTCAACAGCCCTCAGACAAGGTCTTTCAATGTTACATTTTCTTATCTGGCGAAATACCAGACAGCTTCTGGCACAGTTAATATCAGGACATTTGTTTAGAATTTAATTGACTCTAGATTCGCTGAACTTTTTAGCAAGGTTACGTTATAAACAGATGCACAAGTTCCAAATCCATGACTTTGCTCCCTCCTCCCCTATTGCCCCAACATCCCTGAAATTCTTCCCTTATGGAAAAGTCCTTCAGACACCAGCAGAGAAACTGTTTTCCAGTAAAGAATTCCACAGGGGAGAGCAGAAGACATTTCTGCATGTTGACAGAGTAAGAAAGGAATAAGTAACATATTCTTTTTGCTGCCATGGTTCTCTGGGGTGGACTAGTAACTGAAGCTAACCAGTGATGTTAGCGGGATACCCAGAGGATGACCAGAAACAAGAGAGTAGTTATTACTTCTATTTTTCGTGTGATTTCAGCCTAACCTTGTCCCTAAAAGAAGGAAAAGCAGCTGAGTTAAGATCTTTTGCACAAATCACCTTTGCAATTCTGTTTATCAGTACTTGGCAATGGAGTAAGAAATCTGTGCATAATCCAGATGCAAAACACATTCCAATTTGGAAGAAATACAAAATGTAACATAATCGTAAATACTGGGAAAAGATTATAGTTTTCTATAGTAACTATTTTTTTGCTAGCAGTTTATTTTAGCTTGTAGATAAATTGGAAGGGTCTCATGGGAGAGATTGTACAGCTTAGACCAGATTTATGAAGCTTTTTTTTTCTACTGCAGAAAATAGCTTTCTAGAGATCCCAGATGTTTGCATGTTATCCAGCTACTAAATACGTTTGAAAAAAAACTTCAAGGAAAGTATAATTCCAAGAAGACCCTCTGTAGACTGAGAACCTGCTCTGTCAGTTCATGCTAATACCGTAATTGGAGAGAGCAGATTCTCACTCTACTACATGCATTTATTTTTAACTTTTTCTGCTTCCATATTTGAAGACCCTTTTCTTGTCAGAATAAGACAATGCTTGGCTTAGTCTATGATTTCTGCTGACATTTAAGGGTCTGTCACTTACTGTGCCCATACTGTTTTTATGATAGTGTTATTTCAAAACCATTAAAATGTTAAATTGGTTTAGAAGCCACCAAATTCAGAACTAGGCTGCATGTCTCCACAGTTTGGCGATCTCAGATCTTGAGTACACACACCACAGACAATAGCAAAATTGGTTTGAGATCTGGGCTTGAATATTGTATATTTTGGAAAAAAGTCATTAAAGTGATAATATATTACTCTAACTTCAAATTAATCATTATTTGGAGTTGTTACTTTTGTTCTGGACTAATGTGGGACATCTCGTATTATGAGAAAATTTACCCCACTCTGGATACAGAAACACAAAGAGGAGGAATAGCATTAAATGAGATTGTGGCAAAGAATTAAAGCTAATTGTGTTTGAATACCTGAGCCAGTAAACTGAATTGGGTATCAGATTTTGCTCTGCATTGGCTTAGCTGGAGCTGCTGTCAGGCACAGGTTAATAATGATGACATTTGTCTGGATAGATAAACGGTCGACATAATGGGGTCACAGAACGTGAAGGAGGACAGCAATGATCTTGTACAACATGCTGTCATTTGAGGAGCAATATGTGCTCTGTCCTGGTTGTGTAAAATGTTCAGTTGGCAAAGAGTGTCCTTTCCCTACAGCTTTAATTTTGTTTGTGATGAAAGATTTGAGTTCACCTCAAAGACGACGTTTTCTCTTCTGCTATTTCAGACCTAAAACAAGAAGTCTGGCTTGACTGAAAAGGTGAACAAATTTTACAGGTGTTTTTACTTTATTTTATTGTCAGTAAATATCTGAAATTATACATATGAGACAATTCCACCTTGTGTGGCAGTGTGTCTGGGGGCTGGCAGTATATGTTACAGACTGTGTGTGTATCTGTTCCTATGGCTTGTGATCTCTGCTGGAAAATATCTTATGTGAAGTGTGACTGAAATGACAGGTTTGTAAAGCAGTTTTTATTTGACCTCTTTGGCTTTTTTTGAGGCTGCTTTTGCACATGTAGTTTCCTTGCCTTTGCACAAAATAAGCAGGAGAAATAAAAAAAGAACAAAAATATAAGAGGAAGGTTACCAAGTAAAAAGAGAATGGTTTGTGAACATTCATGAAAATACCTGAGGAAACTTCAAAATGGCATAAATGTATAAAATGTACTGTCATTCAGAATGAGAATACCAGCCAGACCACTTTTACTATGAACCATAGTAAGAAACACCAACATTTTGGCAATTTCAGTTCACCAAAGATGCAACTTTGTATGTGGTAAAAAAAGTTAGCTAAAAGGGAACAGAAATGGAGAGAAATATTTTAAATCTTTGCTTTTACTGAAACCTCCACCTCACTGAAACCTTCACTTTTAAGATAGGAATGAGGACTGTTTGGAGCTAAAGAAAGAGGACCTAGAGGTCTTATCCTGAGACAAATCTTTGAAGGATGAGCATGAACCAAATAGAGAATCTGGACAATTTTAGTGCTTAAAGTCCACAATACCTTCTCCAGATGTATTCAATGCCTCTGAAGAAGTCAAAATGAAGCACAGACACATCAGAGGTGGTATCTCTGTTCTTAATTAGGATAATATGGTTTGCAGAAGTCTCCATACAACACTGTTTGAAGCAATACGTTTTACCGCTGAGCACATTGACACTGTGGAAGAACATGTGCAGAATTTTTACTTACATTTGTTTGTTTGTTTCTAAATTCCTTCTCCCTCTGTAACCGGTAATGGTCTATCTCAGCCATAGCTTCTTCTTTAGCCTGCTTCAGCCTCTTTCCCTTTCCTAGTGGGGGAAGAAAAAGAGATTTACTTCACACTTGCCACTGTATCCCAAATGATAAATCTCCCTAAACCAGAGGTATTTTACATGGCATAGTGAAATGGACAAAGCTTCAAGCAAAGTCAGCAGCAGACTGCGAAGAGACCATTCTATTTGCACAAGAGTGGTCAGAAGAGTGAAAGTGATTTAGGTAGGGTACTCTAATTGAAAGCCAGTCACACAGTTACCAATCTTCTGAGACCAACTCCCTCTATAAAAGCATACATCAAATGAAAATCTTGTTGGTTTGTTAACAGCAGAATTCTTTTTGCAACTACATATTTTTCTCATCACATGAATAGTTTTACTTTTTTTTTTTTTTTTTTAATCACAGCTTGGTGTTTAAATAAATATCTGTCTTTCCTTCATCTGCAATAGTAGCAGCCAGATAACAGATTTTAGTTGTCACTGATGGGAAAAGACATTATCCTATAAGATTTGCTGTATTGATTGGTTGCCAGCATCCCTTCATCCCACACCAACTGGATTATGCTTAGAGCTGGCAGATTTCCAAAATACAGCAAGATATATCTTAACCACTACCAAATTGAGTTGTGACCTTCAGGCTTTGTCTTCTTCTCCTCCAACCTTCTCCCCTAATATATGTTAAAAGCAGAGATGAGTGATTAAGAAAAAGAAAGACGTATATGGTATTCTCTACCAATGTGTAGAAAATGCAAAAGTAAGTAAAAAGTCCTTTTTTTATTTTTCTTTTTCAACAGGAATATGATCTGTAGGGTGGCATTTTAGGCTGTAGTAGAAAGTACGCCTTCGTCCTGAACAGTTTTTTTCACTTATGTAATTTTGCTCATTGTGAATAGTTACTTTTTCTTAGGTAAAAAGTTGCAGGTTTGTCAAACCACACACACACAAGTCATTGCAAGACTGGACATAAGGTAGTTCCTGGGTCTAGCAGGGGTACTGTGTAAAGGGTAGGAATTAAAGGATAAACAGGGCTGTAATGCTTAAGTTTTTACATGAAGCAAGTTGATATAGAATAGATCTTCACAGGGCTCTGCTATACTATTTTTGTGAGGAAAACAATAGATTTCTAACTGATGGGGTGGTAAATCTGTTGTATTGAAAGCTGAAACATCAGGTTTGAGATACCTTGGTTGATGCTGATTTTTGGGTTTTCTTTCTGCTGTACAGCTAGAATTTTATGTGTGGGAGGGGATAGGCTTCCTCCTTTTTGTTAGAGTATCACAAGAATGAGAGAGGCAACTGGAAGACCTCTTGATCTGATATGTAAAACATTTATTTATTTATTTACTTATTGTAAACCGCTACTTAACATCACTGATTAATATGAATACTCTTGTAGGTTTAGATTTTTTTTTTATTTTTTTACATGTTTCAATTTAAGCAAGACAGTTGAAAACAGTACCTATAATGAAAGCCTAAGGATCATTTTCCAGGTAGGCTTGAAAGATCAGCAGTATGATTTCTGGTTTATTTTCTCCAGGCTGCTACATGTTATTTGCTACACCTGTGCTGGGCTTCTGAAACCTTGCCAGGTGTGGCATATAGTGATTTGCTTCCACCAAGTGTGGCAAGATGAGAAAGCTGAAGCTTGAGAGGAAAATACTTGGTTTCAATGCATCTGAGGTTCAACAACAGCCTGGATAAAATGCCCAATTCAGCAGTAATTATTTGTAGAGTTGACAGCTTCTTCTGAAGTCATTGTCTGCAGATTGGTGAGTAGAAGCAGTGAGATGCCTGTAATGTGTTTTTTCTTTAAAAGTCTTGATTCCTGGACTATTTGATTTTGTGAAAGGGCTTATTGTGCACCTTGTGTGCATGATTGTATAAAGGCTTTTTTACAGGAAGAAGCAACTTGGTGAGGGACTAGATAGCTTTACCGACATTCATCAATGTAGTGCTTGCTTGTGTTAATTAATTATATTGCTCAGAGTCCTTCTGCCACTGAGGCACCATGCTTATTAATAAAGGGGCAGAAAGGCAGTTAAAAACCTAGTGTGTACTTTCCCATAGTTTGTTTGATAAGGGCTGATCCCCTTAGCTTCTGCCACTCACTGTATGAAGTCTTGGGACTAGCATGCATGAACTGACAGATTTGTGTAAAAGCTTGGCACCGGCTGGGAAAACAAAATTCAGTACCAGGTTTAGGTCTATATTTTGTAGGTTTCCTTCTTATCCTTTGCAAATTTGGAGCTGATCAGGCTGTAATAAAGTTTTCCTCTAGGAGTAGAGCTGGGGGTTGATTTGCTGGAAGTCAGGTGGGAGTGACTGCAGTGAAGCTCTGCCAATATCACCAGCTGAGGAACTGGATCTCTATAGCAAATTATTTCAAAATCAGTGGGATTTTAATTTCAAATTCCATCTGGGGGGCCATCTGTAGTAAATATGTTGCATATTTGGCCACCAGATAGATAAAGAAATCCATTTAAAAAGCACAAAATGGAAAAGATTAACTGTGAAACTACAGTTCATTTGCCTCCGACAGTGTAACTAGTGAACCAAGAAGTATATATATACATACATACATGTCAGCTCTTGACAGTGCACTGGAGTAATCACAATACATAGAGTGTCACTGTAAGGTTGCAGCCGTTTCATTTTTCCATTTTGCCTTTAGGATTGACACAGCAGGAACCTGCTGCTTCCTATTTAATTAAGTGGAAAAGCTGTGAGTAAATTACTGCTAGTTCAACAACGTTGTGGACAGAATCAGTAACTGCCAACATATGTGATACTGCATATGCTGCACCTGATTAAGTTAAGCAGAAACTCGAGCTTAACCTGCTGTTTCACTAGAGGCAAACCAAAATTAATTAATCAGTCTGTTATTAACCACTTGTCTGCTACTTTAGTTGGGCAGTACAGGATTGTCTTTTCAAAGTCTTACTGATCTTCTGGATGGAATTCTCTGCAGAGCACAGCTGAAGCGGAATCAAATCTTACACACTGAACGGTGGCAGAGCATTGAAATCCAGCAAAAAAAACCAACATGCAAAAAAAGGGAAAGAAGTACAAGATGGGCAAACCCACCTAAGTCTATGAAATTTCCTCTAGGATGAGAAGGGTGAGGTACAGAAAGCTCTAAGTTTGATGAGACTTTTGCCCCTAAGGACGTGCTGTGGTGGCCAAGTTTGCTGCTACCCTTACGTCTTTCCTTCCCATCCTTGAAGCCCAGCTGCTTTGCTATACCTGGTTTCGTCATTTTTTGTTGCCCGTGATTATGGTAGCTGACAGCCTATAAATTTCCAGTCACCATGTTAAATTGTCCAAATCCTAACTACATTACTGTATTAGATTTTCTTACCTAACAAGGCATTATTAGCGTGGAAAAATGCTACTAGGTATTTCTGTGATGTTAATGAAACAACTAGCTTTGGTAAGGTTTCTGTGGTTGTTGGGATTTTTTAATTATTGTGAATAAAAGACAATGAAAGTAAAAATGTTGCATTTTCATTTGCACAAAGACTGTTATATGTTATATTTCCAAAAACTACCATGCCAAGACTGGCTTTCTGATTTCAAATATATGAACTAGTCTTCTAGATGAATTTTTGCATAGAAATAATGTCATAAAGAAGTTGCCAAATATGAATCCCATTTTCTTTAAATAGGACCATATCAGTTGTCTTCAAGAGTGTTAAAATGTCTGCAAAAGGGAATTAAGGGAGGCTCATTTTTGAGAAGAGTGTTTTACATTTCTAATAAAATACAATAGAAGTAGCTGATCAGTATGTATAGCTTTTTCAGTAGGTAAAATCTATCCTGGATATTATCCAAGACAGCACCATGGATATAATTCTGTTTACAATATTTTACAACATCTTAGTTTCATTAACATTTGTTTCTAATCTGATTTCCTGAAATCTTTCATCTGAGTTTTAATTTTATTAGGTACTTGAAATTTAAGCCCTTAAAAACTAGTTTTGCCAAACCCAATGTTCATGATACATTCATCTCCCTTATTTTACCCAAAAGGATTTTCAGGAATTGATGTCTTGGCTCTGACAATCCTTAGCTATTTCTGGGATCCCAATTATGCTTAAAGCAAAAATGATAGATAAAGCAGTGCTGTGTTTAAAAGGCTGAAGGATTGCAGATTGTTTTGGTTTGTGTTTAATTAGATTAGGAGTTTCAGCCTTGAATGTGTGCATTTACCAACAAATTATTAATAATTTGTCAGCTATGACTGTCATCAGCCAATGATACAGTAAAGATATTGCAAGCAAGGACAAACGTTATTGAACAAGAAGTATGGAAAAGCATGTACAGAGAAGTTTTAGCACTGTATTTTTGCTTTGGTTCACATCTATAAATATGATTTTATTTCTTTGCTTACTTTTCAGCTATCCAAAGTGGGTTTTGCATTACAAATAGCTACACATATGTCAGCAAAACCTAGGCCCAATATCTGTTTATATACAATATTATGTATGTTTATGCTACATTTTGATCTGATTATTTGAGTATCAACTGTAAATACTGAAGGGTTTGTGTAAGGGTAGTTTTACTAAACAACATTTCCTTGAAAATGACTGGTTGTGTCCCACAAACAATCTGCCTTTCCTTCTTCTCACCTTGCAATGTAAATAGAATAGTTGGACTCATTTGTATAGTGGTGTTGTGCAATGGCTGTTTATGGTGACAAAGAGGGTCATATGTACAGTTCAGTAGGGACAGGACTGCATTAGTACTTTATGGATGGGCTCATTGCTTTCCCTTGCAGCCTGGATCCGCAGAGTGCCAGAGCTTGAGCAGAAGCTGCTGATCCAAACTGGTACCAGGTGGATCTGCACCGGTGTTTCCTGGAGTGAGCACAATGCCCTTGCTTTGTTTCTTCTAACTGTGTGTGCACAGGTTAATTTATTACACTGGCTATACTGGTTGCATTTCATGACTTTCCTTTTGTCTTAGTTTATGTGCCCAGAGACAAATAATGCAATCTTTTATGCTGATCTAGCTGCAGAATCAGTCTGGACAGGAGACTGTTTGAGTAATTCTGACTTTGCATAACCAGATTTGGCACAAAAAGAAACCCTTTTGTCCTTGTCCAGCAGTTTTAAAATTATGCTGTTGTGGTTGGTACCTGAGGTGTTGTAATGGCATTGCTATGAAAGTTACTGAAATTAAGGACAACATGGAAATTCTTAAATTTTTATTTTGCAGCTTCATGACAAACCATTGTAATACTGAAAATAATTTTCTAGGTATAATTATTTTGTTACATTAGCTGTAATGCTTTAAAGTTTGCCTTTAAGAGTAATAGAGAAGAAAAGGCATATAAATGAAATAATTTTTTACTCTAAATAATTTTACTGGTAACATAAATCTTAATAGCTGTTTTTCTGTAGCTGCTGAATACCTCCTGCCTCAACACTAATACACTGGTAGGTGTAGGTGGTGGTTTAAGCTAAGTTTTTTGACTCAGAAGTGTCTAGAAGATACTGTAAGAAGCCCTGTAGTTATCACAAGCACACTGTGAGGGGCTGAGGTGATGACAAGTTTTTTTTGCAGGGGAGAGTAAATGCACTTGTAATCTTGTCCAGATTCCACAAGACACTTGTCTTCAGTCACTATTTCTTGTTATAGCAATGCTTTTCATTTTTTGAGTATCTTAATTTATGAAACTAATGTTTAACTGGCTATTTTAGAAAAAGCCAATCTGACTTTTCTGGTCTTACAAGCAAAAGCAAACTGAACAAAACCAAAAACTCCCACAAACCGAAATATAAAGGGGAATGAACATTGAGCCATTGTAGCTAGAGGTCTGATTCTGCAGCCAAACCCCCCTCCCTCCACTGGGGGTTGTGGCTGTGCCTTTGCAGTCCGTATGCTTTCTTGCTTCTTGCTCCAGGGAACAGTGAGTTTTTGCTACCCTACTGAGAAGGGAAGAACAATCCCACTGAGAGCACCTTGTTGAATCACTTAATTATTCCTTGCTTTCAGGCTGGGAGCAGCATTCCCAAACATCTTCTTTTGTGCATTTGAATCACTGGGAGATGAATGCAGAAAATAAAGGAAATGAGTAATAAAGACTGCCAGGAGAATTACTTTTTAATTGAAATTATACTAGAAGAAATATTTTTAATTTTAATAGTTATTACTTGATGGCTTATATTTGACCAGAATAAAAATATATTAATTTATTATTGTACATCTAGACATGCTTTACTCTGGGCATTTAGGCATTCAGCAAACAAGATGTTTATTTTAACTTGAACATTTTATCACTTGCTGTCTTAATAAGACTTACAAGAATGACCTATCATAGTAGTAACCGTTGTTGTGATATTACTGTTATCTTCCTTACTGTTGTTGTGCTTAAGTCTCCCTTTATTTTCACATATTTTTTTTGAAGAAGCTAAGATTAGAAGTCAAGCTACTAGATTTCATCAGTAAAGAGGAACACTGAAAAATTTATACAAGACCTATAAAAAGAAATAGAGGGTTTGGAGACTCGTCCTCCAGAGGTTTGTAGGCTTCTAGTTTAAACACCTAAGGAAGGCTGTAGTGACATTATTGGCATTGAGATAAAGCCAGAATACATCTAGCTGACAGGATGAATATAACAAAGAAAACCTTATTTAATGTAATAGGGCACATATGTGCATGCAGAATTATACGCAGGCTCTGAATGTTCAGGTTTGGTTAATGTCTGACCACTCAAGGCACAGCACTAATGGAAGTGAGAATAAAGACTAGGAGCAGCGCAGCTGTGATGCACACAGATAAAAGAATGTTGTTTCTCTCTAAGCCACTGTAATTCTGAAAAGCTTACAGTAGAAAGCTACACTAACACCAGGCCAGCTACTCACTTTTTTTGGCTTCTTCCAGTTTGTCCTTGGCACGTTTTTCTGCCTGCAGAAGCTGCTGGATTCCCTGAGACTGGCTGGTCATACTGATTTCTCGGTCAGTGCACGTCTGAGGAGACTGGAGCTGAGAGGGAGTTTTATAGAGCTGCCAGGTTCTTCCTTACAGTTTTTTGTTCTGTCTGCTACTACAACAGCTTTCCAGATTGCACCAAACCAGCTGGCTGTGCCCGGATTGCTGCTAGGCAAAAAGGCCTGCTAGTGTAATCAGAAAAACACAGCAGTGAGGTTGAAAGGAATGTTATCCCCTTCTCAGGGTCACGGAAGAGCTGAAGTGTCTGATTAACACATTGGGGAAAGGAGAGACGAGCACTCCAAGTGGCTTGTAGCTTAATGGGGATATTGTTTTTCTTTAATGTTCTGTTGGTGAAGCAGAAAATAGTTAATCTTGTCAGACGAACTGAGGGAAAAACTTCCTGGATTTCTTTTTAATTTTATTTTTTAAACAAAATTTATTATCAATCTGAAGAATCAGACTCAGTCACCAAAAAATTTGGTTCAACATGTAAAAAGGTTGTAGACTTCTGTTTGGTGTTTCTCAGTGTTACTTTAAAAAAAACCCAAACCTTAATTGCAAATGAATTCATTAGAGACTAAGGTTTAAAATACCACATGTCAGTTTAGGTGTGCTCTTGGTTTTAATATGCCATGAGGGAGGTGGATGGGAAGATGTGGTATTAGCTCTAAAATACAGTCTGTAGGAAGCTGTGAGTAGTGGTCTAAGTCTTAGTTTCATGTTCTAACACATACACACAACAGCTAAATGAACCTGTGAGTGTGGGTGTAGATGCACATCTGGTTCCCTAGAGTGTCTTGTGAGCTACTGCATGAATAAGCAGCATGCTCATATTTTGAATCCTTATTAAAAACAAATCCCATGGTCAAAGGGACTCTGGCCATTGCACAGGAGGGGGTCATGTTAAGATGCATAATTAAAATAAGTTTTACTTTTATATTCTTCATACTATGAGTAAAGCATATTCATTGCAAGTGTTTCTGACACAGTTGTGTCAGGTTGAGAGATCACCTTCTGATGTGCATTTTTCTGGCTGCAATGTGTATATAGATAAATATTTATATAAATATATGATTTCTGCATATATACTATAAAATATGTATATAAAATTACCTTGTGCTCTCTGCTAATACCCCTTGCTATAGGGCCTTTTCTTTTGTGGGGCTTCCTAGAACAGCAGTGCCATACTACTTGCTTACTGCAAGGCTGTTACCTGATCCTAATGAGGTAACGAGTACTGTTGCTGTGAAGTTGGTTTCTTTTTACTTTCCCCCAAAATAGCTGCAGGCTTGAGGGAAAATGGAGAAAGAAGTCTCTTGCTCTATTACTGCACTCAGCTGTGCTCTGAATGACAGTAGCACTTTGACTTTGAAAGGGAAGTTTTTTTGTTTTCTGACTTGTGGTCTCAGAAAGTCAAATTCTACCCAGGCTTCCTCTTGGGAAAATGCCTGCTTCTCACAACATGTTAGTCACCGAGCTTCTCCCTTAGTCCAGAAACTGTGAGATGCCTCCTCATTTCCAGCACTGAAATCAGAGATCTGCTATAGCTGCAAGAGAGCAGATGTGGTACTATTTTTAGAAAATTTCAATGCATAACCTTGAAGTTTATCCTATTCAAACATATAAGAGGAAGTGAAGATCAATTGTACAGAAAATGTGGAAACTGTAGGGTTAGGAAGCTTGTTGTGCCATTGGGGCTCAGCTCCAAATGATCTGACTGGCAAAGAAAAGCAGAAGTGGAAAATGAAAGTAAAAATGAAGAGATTTGGTTTTCTTGGGGCAGGAAACGTGGTCTCAGAACTTTAAAGCAGTAGCTACTTAAAAATTAAATAGGAAGCGGAAATGTCAGGCTTGTTTCAGACATCAAAAGTATATTTCAGGCAAAGGGTCTCGTCAAGCAAATCTCATAGCTACAAGATATGTTACAAAACTGCTAGGAAACTAAACTCTTCTCGAGTTTCTGAACTTGGCTGAAAGCATTGGGGTCAGACTCTTTGATTTTTTCAGAGCAGTTCTCAGTGCTGTATTTGTTATGTAGGCCTCAGTAATGACCTGAATTTTGGTATTTACAATCTGCTAATTTTAATTAAATTTCACAGAAAATACTTCTATGTGATGATTTTTTTTTTTGTTGGTTGGGGTGGGGGGGGAGGGTAGTTTATCCACTCTTGAACAAATTACAAACCTCTTCCATTATTCAAAAAGTCACATACTTCTTTAACTGATCATTGGAGTTGCGAATGTCACAGTTTACATATTTCAATGTTCTTCTGACTAAAAAAATAATCTCAGTGTATAATTTTCCTTGTAGTTAATTCATATAGAGTGTGATGGCATGCTGTGCTCTTGCTCTGCACTGCATCAGGCAGGTACTGGTGCACCTCTGCAGGGGAGTAGGTGGTAATTTATTTTGGCTGGTGTGTATACACATCTTGTTGGACTCCACACGAAGTACTGCCACTTTAGAACTAATTTCAAAGCTTGTTTGTTGATGATGGTGATGATCTCAGACTATGTTGACATGGCACCTCTGTCTATCCCACTTCATGGATAATTCTTTTAAATGAAGTAGGTTAAGCCGCCAACTGCTCAGACAGGCTCCTACTTCATCTCACAAGCTTATAATAAATTTCTGTGTGTTGTAGTCACTGGCTTTCTTTCCAAGTCAGCTCCATACTCATTTAATTGAAGAAGAGAAGCTGATGTGGTGGTTGGTGATGGGAAGGAGGAGAGATGTTACCAGAGGGAGAGTGAGCAGAGAGAAGTGGATGTTGTGTAGTTTGTTTTTTTTTAAATGACTCCTCCCCTTTTTTTCTCAGCATCTCATCCAGCTGTCTGGTACTCAGAATTTCCTGAGCCTTTTCTAGTTATCCACACTGAGAAAAAAGAGAAAAATGGGCTCAATTCTGGCGTTCTTGGTCCCTCAAAGCAAATCTGTGGAGCAAGGAAATGAAAAGTCTTACAAAGGGTGGGAGGGTCTGCTGAGCCCCCCCCGCTTATCCACAGCATAACTGGCAGAAACACTCTAAATCAGACATGTCTAGCTCAGACAGAGGCTGTGCAGCTCCTGCCTTCTCTCTGCAGCGGGAAGGTCGGGGTCAGTGGGCAAGTTCAGCCCAGGTAGTTCAGATTATTTTATTTGGAAAAAAATCTTCTAGCTTTTACTGAGATTGGGCTTTACCTAGCATGAATATAACAATTTCTCTGTCTGTCTACCACTGAGCAATAAGGGCATTGCTGTGGCATCCTTTTATTGTGGTTTAAGTGTGCACAGGCTCTGCTCTGTGTAGGAGGGCAACAGGGAGATTTTCTACCAAACTGTGTTTAAGAACTCCCATTCTTTACCTCTCTAGCTGTATTTCCCAAAGCACAAACATTTTTTTAATCACTTTTTTTTATTATTAAAAAATATTCTTTCCAAACGAACTGCTACAACTACTAGGTAGTGCATTTTATTCAGGTTACAGCTTCAAAGCAGCAGTACCGACTTGATAAAGCATTAAAATCAGCAGCACATCAGGCAGGGCAGCTGGTGCAGATGTTTTTTGTGTGTCAGTGTGTGTCCTGTGTTTTGTTGCTCTAGAAAGGTCTAAGTAAGGAAAAACAGGGTGCACACCTGCACAGCTTCCTACGTGACAGTGGGGACTGCTTTTCTGATGAAAATGGAGCACCTTTAAAATGGAGTGAAGTCTATCATGCTGAGAAAGAGTAGTGGGCTCCTGCCAGCATTAATGTCAAAAGGTCCTTGTGCAGAAATTCAGATGTATGCAGTGAAAATCATAACATTTCTCAAAATCATGGCCTCTTCTCCCTGATTTCAATGATGTTTGCTTCTACTGAAAGAAAAGCAGTTATGATCTTTTTACTGAAGTTGTAACTCAGTCTGCAAACTAGGGTTCTCACTAGAGCATTTTCTGACAGTGACATTCTTGCTCTGTTGATATCAGTGCAGTTGACCTCAGCAGCCTGAATTTCACCCAGAAGCCTGAAAAATATGGGAATAAATAGGTAAGCTAAGATAAATAAATATGAAAATGTTGCCAGAGGCGGGTTACTGCCATACTGTCTGAGTGAGCTTGTTGACTGCTGGCCAAGTCTGTTGACACAACTCCAACTTCAGCTGGCATAGCAGTCTGCCTACTCTATATCGAACACCTATTAGTAAACCAAATCATATTTTTTCTGAAATTTGGCTTGTGTCTCGATGTAAGATTTTATGTCTCAAATTATAGTGGATTTAGCATTCAGACAGCTACTGTGAGCTGTATTTATTTTTCTAAATATCCCTTCAACTCCCAGGAGAAAAATTAACAAAAACAAATATATCCCCCTTTTTTCACTACCAATATGATAGATCAGGTAGAGTAAATAATAAAAAAGAAGTGGAAAAAAGGCAAAGAAGGACCATAGTCTCTGGAACGTCAGAGTTTATTTAGAACTTGACTGTCAGCATGATTATTATTATTTTCTGTTCTTTGATGTACAGTGTGTTCACCTCAGCCAGCCAGTAAAGCCCCCAGCCAGAGAGTAAATTGTCACCCAGCAGATTGCTCGCTCCTTCACAGAGTCACAGGGGAGAGAAACAGAAGAGCAAAAGCAAGAAAACTTGTGGGTCAAGGTAAAAACAACTTAGAAAATGAGAGGAAGAAGTGGGGGGAGGTGAAGTGCTGCAAAAACAGTCAAGCAGTGACTAATTTGGAAATACCATATCCCTAGTTTTATTGCTAAGCCTGGCATTCTGTGGCATACAGTTTCCCTTTGGTCTGTCCACACTGTTGTCCTGGCTGTGTCCCCTCCCAGCCTCTTGCTCACCCCATTGTGCACCCTGGAGGGGCAGAGTGAGGAAAAGAGAAAGCTTTAACACCCTGTATGTGCTCTTCAGCAACACTGAAAATATCAGTGTGCTATCAACACAATTTTAGTCACAAGCCCACAATGTACTAGCTGTAATGAAATGATTAACCCCATCCCAGCCAGACCCAGCACACCATGTTTCATTTAAAATGTTTCCTCTTTTAAAATTATTTTTATTTTTCCCCCTCATTGCAGTGATTTTTCAAGCTTCTTTCCCACCCTTCAGCACAAAGAACTAATCTCTTCCCTTGTTACATCCTCAGAACAATCTTTAATGTTGCTGCCTTCCCCCCAAGAAGGTGGCAGCCTCACCAAGTGTACGTGTGCAGGCAGGTGGGGAGGGGAAGGGAAGTGGGGAATCTGTAAGATTATTTTGAACTATATAGGCTAACCAACAACGTGCATCCATGTCACAGCTCAGCATTCACTTTAAGAAAACCAAGTGTAGTGCATCAGAAAACTTCAGTGCTGTTTCAAATTACCAAGATAAAAAAAAGTTACCATGAAGAAAATAGTTCAACTTTGCAGCCTAGAGGAACTGAACCTGTAGTCATCTGTACTGTACTTATGTGCTGATGTTTCGTGTCAGCTCAAGGTCATTTAACCTATTTGCTGACCTTTGACAAAATCTTAATTTTCTACTTGAGTATTTCATTGTGTCTCTTTCCAGCTCTGAGCAACGCCAACTTAAACTCGAAGTGAATGAAAGAGTAAGAAGAATTTTATTTCTTCTAGTGGAAATATCTTTTTTTTTTCTTCATAATGCAAGTGATTATTTGGAAAGGTAAGGGAGTAAACCCAAGATGCAAAAATAACGAATACTGGCAATGTGTATTTAAGATCATAGTAGATCCTGCCTTAACTAAGCTAGTCCCTGTAAAATAATTCTGTTACAATTATGAAGGTGATGGGGGTGTTTTTCTCTTTATTTTGACCCACTTTTGAATTAGCGTTCCTAAAACAAGGAATGAATACATGCATTTGTATATGTACATGTACAGAAACACGTGTTTGTGCATTAAGATTTAAAGTCTCTATTTCTTCACTTTCCAGTGCTTTCTAGGATTTTTGTTTTAAGAAAAAAACCCTGAATATACTTACCCTCCCTTCATAAAAGAAATCAGAAAATTAACTAATTTTAACCTATGCACCACTTTACGTCACATCTCTGTTATTTCTGTTCTCTCTTTCTCTTGCTCCTCATGTGGCTGCAAGGGTAGCAAGTCTTGCATGTCAGGCAGTTCCTTGTCTTAGAGGGGGAAGGACTTGTCCTCTCAAGCCTCTTCCAGGCAGTAAACACAATTTTTTTTCTCTACCTCTTTTAGCCAATTTGTCAGTAACTCACAGGATTTTGAGTTTTGCTTTGCAGAAATGAATTCTGCTGATAAGGATCTCTGTATGCTTTATATAAAACATTTGTTCTTCTTACAGATGTGGGAAAAAGGTTGAAATTCAACATTAGTGAGTGTCGAAACACTTCACTTGCAAGTAATTTCAGAGCTTAGCTAAACAAGCACAGCTATAGCACATCGAATGTGTCCTGGCTTATAATGTCAGATCGTTTTAAAAGCTGGTTGATATATGCTGCTGCATGCGAAGTGTAAAAAAATGCCAGCATATCTGTGTGCAGCACACTTCATATTTTCCTGTTGTATCCAGCAAGGAAACATATCTGAAGTCTTCTTCATAGGTTTTCCTTATATTTGCAGGGATATCACTGCAAAAATCTCATTGAATTATTTTCTCTGAGCCAGCTTTGATGAATATTTTGTGGAAGGACATAATGTGTCCACTAAACAATCAGTGTTTCTAACCCAGGACTATCATTTTTAAAACATTACTTCATGCCTATAGTACTCTCTAATACGCAGTTACTAAGGCAGAACTTGTGAAGGAAAATGTGGGAACTGCAGTTGGAGGCTTTGAGCTGACTAATGCTTACAGCTGACGGAAAAGCAGCATTGCACGAGGGTGCAAGGCTTTCCACATTGCAGGAAGCTGTTGTCACCAGATCCAAAGGCCACCACGTAGATTATCTGCTCTTGGTTAAGCATGGGAGACACCTAGTTTCACATTACAGCCCGGGGCTCAACAAAGCCCTCCTTCTCCTTATGCCTTTCACAAGGCAGTTGCTGGACGGCCAGATAGTCATGCAGCAAGCTGCCGTCCTGCCAACCCAGTCGGGAGCAAGATATGAGGGAGCAAGACTTGGGATAACGGGTCTGGCTTGAGTTAGTGAGTTTGATAGGAAGGGGAAATTGGTGGGAGCTAGCTGCAGAGAAGCTGGGGCCCTCATAACAACTTTTCAGAGGAAGTGTGATACTCGTCTCTAAGCTTCATTTTTGGCCCCGTGTTTTTTGAGATTGCTCTTTGTGTAGGATGGAAAATAACAGAAGCAGTGATCCAGAGATAGGTCAAAGACTATGTGTGTTTTTTTGTCCTGAAATTACAACAGGCTGAAAAGATGTATTTCTGTCAGGAACTGTGCTTTTAATGGTGGATCTTGGAGCAGAGGCCACCACAAAAGGGCTCATAGTGTGCCTCACTCACAGCTCCTGTGTAGAGACGTTTGCTGTGTGTTTCTGTGGTCATTGCACAGAAGTATTATTAGTCAAGCTTTGCCTAGGAGATGCAAAGAACAAAGAGCAACAGAGCATTTTAGAGTAGGAATGTTTTGGAAGCTCCTTACCTATCTACAGGGAATGTTTTCTGGCCCTGTGGAGAGCCATGAGATATCTAGTATCATGTAGCATTTAAAGGGGAATGTGTGATGACCACTCTGTGCTGTTTTGAAGTCATCACAAGTGCAAGGTGAATGACTTTAATTAAAAATTAAATATAAAATGGAATATTGTTAACTTATATGGTTAACATTAATATGACTTTTTTTCTAGTTAATATATATTTCAGACAGAAGCTGCTAGAAATTAAAATACAGACAAAGTATTATCAATAATTATTTCATTATTATTGAAGAAATTATTATAGGACTGAATAGCTGTCTGGTTTAGTGTAAGAAGATGAATTAGGCAGCTGCTGGAGAAAGAATTGGGATTAGACTACTATGAATGCAGGAAACAATTCTCTATTTCTGTCTGAGGATATTGTGAATATTTGCATTGCACTTCCTTTTCATGCTATGGATAACAGAAGAGGCAGTGTGGATTACATGTCTTATAGAGCATGGTACAGGCTATAATAGAAGTGTCTCAAAAGAAAAAAAGTCATTGCTTTGAGAAACCTCAAAAGATACGTTAAAAAAAGAATCCTCATGCTTATGGTAAGGTAACCCTTGATAAAAGGCTACACAGCATTGGCTCTCAAAACCCTCTTGAAATTAAATTAAATCCATTGAAGTTCTTAGTAAAGACCTAACAAGTAATAGCTTTTATTCTGTCAGTGTGCCCTATCGGATCTTTCCCTTCCAAGCTGAGATCTTTCTCTTAATAGCAGAAGTGATTGTAGAAATGTTTCCTAGAATTCAGAATCTTACATTAGTTCAGCTGTCCGTTTCACTTTTCCAACTTTTTTTAGGTAGGGGTGAACACTTTATGCCAGTCTACTGAGAATATCAGAAATTATTCTTTTTCTATCTCTTTATGGCCACTTGATTCCTCCTTGCCTTCAGGAAAAACAAAAACCAAACCAACTCTGGCTTGATGAAATAACCTGTGACAGTATGGAGAGGAGTGCCTGCATTTTGTAGGTGCCAGTGGCTTCCTCTCAGAGCTGGCAGTTCAGCCTCATGTTTAGTCTGACATTCAGGCAGGTTTCTGCATCAACCTGCACGTGCAGCACTGCCAACTCACTTGGTTGCTCCTATAACTCTGTTTTTATGACTCTCATCTGGGAAGAAGAGGGATAGAAGTGGTGATAGATAAGTTTTCTCCTTGGGAGCTGCAGTATGGTGAGGGGGGAAGCACTCACTTGCATACATCAAATAACTGCACTGTGTTACAGTGTCAAGCTTTTTGGATGTCATGCAAACTGACTAATAGCAACAGGTATTTTTCATAATGTGCACACTATGTCCTAAATACTAGAGAAACACCCTTCCAGGAATATATGTTATCACACTGGGGACTGCTTTGAAGCATTACAGGTAGAACACTGTATTTTCCCTGTAATTTCCCAGTATAAATTACCTCCTCTCATTGTAATGTCTTTGATATCAGTGTTTTCTCCTGACCCTCTCACAATTCTGTTTTTGCAGTTCTGCTGAATGTGGAATGCTTATTATCACAGCAGTGACGATAACAAAGAAATAACAAGGCTCTACAGCATAGAAAGTTGTGTCAATAGGTATGTGAATTAAAGGGTGGGAGGGAAACTAGCGGTAAGAATTTCAGAAGCCTGACACTTTACGGTAACTTTGACTTCCTCTATGTTTGTTGTTTTGAAGTCTGCAGATTAAAAATACAAAGGGATGACTTGGTTATGGGAACTTTCTCCCTCCCCAGACAGCATCTGATAAGCTTGTTGCCAATAAACTAAATGTCTGTGTGAAATTGTATTTGTGCCTATCACTAGATTTATGTTGTGCTATTATTGGGCTCACAAATCTTAATAACATCTTAGTACATTCCCTTGTCAAAGAATCTGCATTTATTTTAGAAAACTGACCTGAAAAAAAAAATTTGCAGGAGGAAACTTAAGAGTTCTCTACAGGAACACAACTCGGGCATATTGAGCCCTGCTGGTATTTGAGAATAAGGATGCTTTAATTCCGCGTCTTCTAGCAGTCTGCATGAGCTCCCATAGGAGCAGATTAGTGGTGCAGCAATGAGGTATCCTCAGCTTCCAGAGGTTAGAACTAGGGGTGCTATGGAACTACAGGACCTCTACTACACAGCCTACAGACAGCCCATGTGTGTCCTGGTCTAGAGAGGATGCAGGGATGACTCAGTCCTTTCCTATACTGCATGATGTCTTTCAAGGTTGCCTAACAGCTGTAGGCAGCAGTGGGCAACAAGCAGAGCATCCATGTTACTTTAATAACTGAAGTTTTGTTTCTAGCATTCATTCAAGGGATGTGAAGGGGGAAAACTGCTGCCTAGATCTAGGCTCTAAATACTTCCCAGAGCCAGAGTTCTCTAGCATGCACTAATATCCAAATAGGAAAATGGTGAACCCCCAGAAGCTGTATTTCCTGCTGTGAAATGACCAAGAGCTCATAGAATCATAGAATCACCAGGTTGGAAGAGACCCACTGGATCATCGAGTCCAACCATTCCTATCAAACACTAAACCATGTCCCTCAGGACCTCATCTACCCGTGCCTTAAACACCTCCAGGGAAGGTGAATCAACCACTTCCATGGGCAGCCTGTTCCAATGCCCAATGACCCAAAATATAAAAAACTTCCTCCTAA
>WAAB01003757.1:148574-199972 GCA_013389865.1 Piaya cayana
TTTTTTTTTTTTTTTTTTAGTAAGGACTACAGGATTTGGCCTATAGTTTTACTGTAGATGAAAGAAATAATGGATTTCTTTCAAAACACAAGGAATATCAGGACCATTTTGTTCAATACTATACCACTGTTTCCAGTAATTGCCTTGTACAGTTTGCAAGTCTTTCCACTTTATGTAAATATATTAACTTCTGAAAAAATCCCTTATAGCTGTGAGGTGGGGCCTTTTGAAGGAGACTTTCTTTTGAAGGTTCATAGGTCTTTTAAACACACATCTTTTCTTCAAAGTAAATCTTGTAGACTCCCTGTCACAAATCTTTCTTGTTAGGAATTCTGCTTGAAGAACTGTTTGAATTTCAATATTTCGTATTTCAAACAAATACATCTAATGCTTCAATACATTTTTCTTATGGTCAGTCAGTGGCCTTAAATAAGAAAGAGAATCTCTGGTAATTTGAAATGTATTTCTACCAACACTTTGAAGACAAAAAAAAAAAAAAGTAAAAATCTGAGGTTTTTTATAGTTATGCCTGGAAATTAAGAAAGGGAAAGTAACTGTGAAGTAAATGTTCAAATTTTCAAGCTGTTGTGAAAACCAAAGAAAACTCCAGTCCCACAAATTCCCCCCCCACCTCACCCCCCCCCCCCCCCCCGCCAAATTGCAGAAACTAACTCCTTACCCCTTTCCCAAACACTTGGTGAAACTTTGTATAAACATGAACCTGAAATGGTGTTACAGCATGACTTGGGCTAGCAAAGTTCTCAGGACATCACTGAATTATACCACCCGTTGGGACTTCCCAAATGCCTGTAAAACCAAGTGTAGAGCATGACAACCTGACTGTAGATGGAGTTGGATATAATTAATTGTATTTTGCTTAACTGCTTGTGCTTTCTCTGCTGAGATTATTACCAGCATCTTGCTTACATCTGTAGTGCTCTGAGTGATCGCTACTTCTTACCTCATGATCTACTTTTCTCCTCTGCTTTTCTCCTCCCTCTTCCTTCCCACACACATTTGCATTGTTTGTCCAGAACATGCACTGCATGGAGCTGGATTATTCAAGGTTTGCATTTCCCTGAAGAGTAGTATGGTTAGGGGACATCTGGTAAAAAAAGATGCTGTACTTGTCCATAGTTTAGGAGAAGGACAACATAGATGTCTGCCTTAGTAATATACTATGTCTTCCAAAGATAAAAATGTTCAAAGCATTCTAAAGAATGTTGCAGAAATGGCCATAAAGCAACAGCCATGGCTTTCTAAACACGGAAAATCCAACCTCACACTTGAGTAGCTAGATAAGGGAAGAAGGAGATAATTAGAAATTTTGTACATATTTGGAAGATTTAAATTTGTGGTTAGAATACAAGCTAAAACACACTGAGACATAATGCATATCCCATTGCATGTATTGCTGAGAGGGAGGGCTATCTAATGGAGCATTTTGTTCCAAACAACGTGCAAGTCCTGTCTTGTCAAATGGAAGCCATCAACAGGCTGAAAGGAAGGCCAGAGGCCAGGCAGAGGGAGAGATGTGCTCTCAGCACATGGACTGGACAGAACTTCAAATTTCTACACACTTCTGCAGCCCCTCCTGTGCCCCAGAGCAGGATCTGTTGGTCCTGCAGGACCTGGGAGTCAGTGTCACATATGCTTTAGTTCAGTGCAAACTTCAAATCACCCAATCTATCATGACAAGAACTAAGAAACCAGCTTATCAATTTAGAAAAACCTGAGGCAAATGACTGAAAAAGTTTTGCTGAATCTTTAAAGCAGTCCTTAGGTGAGAATTTGGGTAGTACTTATCTCTGACTGTACATTTCTCCTTCCAACAGGGAAGTGCTGGCTTCTGTGGCACCTCAAATACAAAGCCAGACTGGGACAAGGAGCTCGGTACCTGTGATGTACAAAATGGCATCTGAGCTATTAATTAGATCATCCCCAAAGGACCTGCCTTTTCATCCAAACTGTCCAAAGGTAAGAAGCCATGTGCTGACAGAAAAGACTTCAGTATCTTAAGCTGAGTCTGGGGACTGAGGGGTTAGATATCAACACTGCTGTTTTCAGCACCCAGAGTAATTCTTAACTTCAGGGACTTGCAATGGGCTGCATCAAAATGTCTAAGCTGACCTCCAGAAGGTCTGTCTTCCAAGACATCTACCAAGGACAACAAGAGTGGCATCGTGGCTTCATTGGTATAGCTTTGATGTTGCTTAGCTGGAAAAGAAGGTTATATTCAAGCCCTTGGTTATGAATTTTGCCACTCTGCCCCATTTCAGGGCAGGAACCAGAAAGTGAAACCAGCTTGGAAAGCTGAGAACAGCATCGCTTTGCAGGCCAAGCTAAGGCAAAACCAAAAAGCAGCAGTTGGGAGTTTTCATTGTTTTTCAGTTGTTTCAATTTCAGTTGTATCTTTTTTTGTGCTAATGGTCTTATCTGACAGTTTTGAAAAGACTGTTGCTGATCTTACATGGCATACTTGACACAAAATACATTAAAGGATTCTGATGTTGTGGTAAAACAAAACTTGCTTCCAGTAAGTGAACTATTGATAAAAATATAGAAAGTAATATCAGCAGTAAAGTATCTTAAATGGGTATTGTATTCAAGGCAGATAATCTGACAGGACTTTTAGGTTTTGTTTTTCCTTTTGAGGTTTTGCTTGATCAATAAGCAATTTTAAGAGGTTCTTGAAGATTGTAGATAATTTATGAAATGAGTTTTACACAATTTAACTATTAGAGATTATGCAAAGCAAAATATTCTTTTCTTAATTAATTTGAATGTTAATGAAAGCACAAAACTCTTCAGGTAAATAAGTAAAGATGCATGACCTTCAAAGAATTCATGTGGTTGGATGATTGTACAAGGAAAATACACATTTTCAACCTGCTCGACTTTACCACACTGAGTTAGGACATATATAAAAAGAAGACTTTCTCAAAACCAGCTTTTCTACTTCCTATTACCCCTTGGAGCAGAGCACAGGCTGTTCTGGAAACTGCAGAGAAAAGTTCTTCCCACCTCGTTTTGGCACTTCTCTTTTCTCAGCCTGCTTGTCTTCCTCATTAAGACAAAAGGGAATAAGACTGAACTCCCCATCTTGCTCCAGACTCCCAAAATTCAAGGATTTGATTGAGGCAGGACTGGTATTTGGCACTCTCGCTGTCCAAATATTGTAGTAGTATGTGAAAGAAGTTATTTCCAGCTGGAAGGAAGTATAAGTCTGACCTTAAACTTTTATGGTCTAAGAAGGTGAGCTATCTGTGAACAACACTGGGAGAGTTTAGATGTTGGTAGATATTTTTTCAGGCTAATGTGAGAAACTTGGAGAAAGGAAGGTTCCAAGGGCAAGGAATATCTCAAAGGATTTTCTGGATCAAAGACAGTGGAAGGTATGCTGGTCTTATTTAGTTCACTATCATCACCTGTCTTTAAATAATGTTCCTGTTTAGAGTAGAAGGAGGAAAGGAAAATGAACAGATTCATTGATTCATTGCTTTTCTTAGGACATCTTCATTGTGAATCTGTATTTTTTCCACAGTATATGATCTTTTCCACCTAAAATGACAGTGTGCTGTATGAAGGGGTAAAATCTGCCACAAATTTTACCCCTCCAGAATACGTCTCCCTTGGTCAGTATGGGGCAACTGGCTGAACATTGGCAAACTTGAAAATAAAGCCGGAATGTCAAACTGAAATGAGGTTATCTTTCTCAGTATACCTTTGTCTGAAGGAAAACCTTTTTTTTTTTTTTTCTCTCTCAAGTTTACTGGCTGAATAATGACTTTTTGCAGAAGCCAGTTTTAAATAATACCTCCTTATTTTACCCAGAATTTCATAAGCCCCAAAATGGATCTTCTTAGGAGAAGACAACAGACAAAGCCTCTTGATGAATAATTGTTACATGGAGTTTCATCTTCTGTGATATTTCTTAGCTTACTACCGATAAGAAATAACACTCGCTATAGGGCAAAAAGAGGATGTGCAAATATTTTATGCTGATCTTGAGATGGGGAAAGCACATTAACTCAGTTAGTATGTCACCCCGAGCTAGATATCAGAAAAAATCTTTCTATAACAGATTTTATATTGCTATGTATTTATATTACCACTTTTTATAACAAACTGAAGAAACAGTAGTGATTCTAGACTTTTTATGGTTGTTATGGAGACTAGATTTTTGGCACATAGCACAAATCATACAATTAGCTGTTGTGAAATTGAGGTATTTCCTTTTGAGACAATTGAAAGACTATTTTTTTCTTGAAATAAAGGAATCTGATACTGTTTTACTCCTGTTGTGATTCAGTTTACATACTCTGAGAATTCTAGGTGTTTTGAGAATATCATAGCATAGACTGTTTCAGCATGATAGATTAGAAAGTTTCCCTCCTTTTCCTCCACCAGCCTCATTTGGCTGGTTTTGGCTATTCCATTGCATTGTATCTTTGTGTGCTTATTACAAAATATCCTACAGTGAAACAGAATAAGCTATAAAAAAAAAGTCATGAAAAAAAATATTTTCCTTTCAGACTGTTTAATTTCTCTGTCTTTTCTCTTCACTGTCTTTAAATCAATCAAGTGTTTACTTGGCTTTCTGCCACAATTTGCATCTTGCACAAGAGCCTACTGTTCACCTGTCTTTAAAAGTGTACATTCCAATATTTCTGTACCTCTGTTAGCTGACTCTGATTATGCTCATTAACAAGAAGTGAAAGAGAAGCTTTTGAACTTGCATAAATGACTTTATATAGCATTCATTAGAATAATTTCAATGAAATGGAAATGCTTAATTGAGTTTTTCTCACTTCTGCTCAGATTTACCTTTAGGAATTTTCACTCAGACCAGACACCAATCTACCCAACTAGGTCAATTTTCACTGAACTTTCTGAATATTATAGAATTTTGGAAAAGTCCAAATGAATATGTGATCTAAAAATATGAATAATGAATAAATGATCAGCCAGGCTCTCTTAAATTTCGTAGGTCCTAACTACAGATCTCATTTTTTCCTGAATGACTTGATATTGTCTTCAGTTTCTCTCTTCCATTGTAATTTTTAATCTGCAGCGAGTGTTTTCTATGTCCCAGGACAAATTACATTCTTGATTAAAAGAAAGGATAAAATCACTATGGAGGTAGCAGAGAAAATGAGAAGGTTGGTAGTTTGTTAAGTTTGGATTTAATGTAATTATTATTGGTAACAAGTAATCAACTTGAAATAATTTGAGTAAGAAGTATAGTTAACACACAGCAAGTAACTTTCTTTCCATGCTGCTGCAATGCATCTCAAGTATTTTTCACTTCTGTCATCCACCCTTCCCCCATTTCTTTCCTACATTGTGGGGTTTTTTTTCAATACTGACTCCTTTTATGTCAGACAAAGGAAAGAAGTGGTAATGTCAGATCTTTCAGCACTTCTAGATATTTCTAGATTTTCAGAAGACTGAATAGAAAGTGTTTCTGGGGCAATACTTAAAAATATATATTTCAAAAGTGCATGTTCCAGGATGTAGCTTTATGGGATTTTCAATATTGCAGAAGCCTTTTTATGTTACAGAAACTTCTTAGAAAATTTTCTCTCCACTTATAGTGAACAATTCATCAATGTCTCCTTCCAGTTTTGATAATTCATTTTCTTTCAAGAAGCTTTGAATTTACTGCATGTGCCAATGACTTTATTGTTTTTATAGTGTGAGAATAAACCAAGATAACCAGCATATCTTTAGACAGACTTTTTCTGAGTATCAGCATTATAAACTTGCCACATTTGAAGATGGCTTACTGTGTGAAACTTGCGTGTGTGAAACTTAGAAATTGAAGAGCTTAAAGGCAAGAAAACTGAGGGAGATAGATGTGATGTGCAAGCTAAGTCTGTGGAATCATTTTCGTTTCCTAACTGTTTCTAGTTCAAAGATGGGCATTATGAGTTAACATTATAGAAGCTTTCTGGACTTCTTTGGCTTTATAATAGTAGTTTCTTGACAAGCCACTGAGGAAGAAGTAATGCCTGCCACATGCTTATCTTTGGAGATATCTATCTAACCTATTTGGACAGCCCCAGAGAGAACATTCATGTCAAAATGTGGGGAAGCATAAAAGATGGTCTATCAGAAGATGATTGACAACATCACTGTAAGCAGACCAGCCTTCTAGGTAAATACATATGGTTTAGGCTTGTACATACTTTGCTTGAAGACATATTTTGCTTCTGTACCATAATGACTACAATCATTGACGGGAACAGATTTCCATCCAAAAAGAATGATAGTCTGGATGTTAGGAAAGCATTTAGTATCAAGATATTCAATATCTTCCTGGAAAAATGAACACAGATTCTCTTGGATATAAGCACTGTCATCTGGCAGCAAGATACCGGGAGGACTCGCAGGCCACAAGTAATAGTATAAGACAATGAATATGGCATCCTAGATGGGAAGCAGAACACAGTGCTAGAAGCAAACAACATGTAAGTTAATATCTCAGAAGATACCTACTTGGGGAAACCTGAAAAATGGATAGAGTGCTCAGAGAAAGCAAACTTGTTTACTCATTTACAACATAGACTAACCAGCAGTTAGTTCACAAGTACCATACTGCAGAAAGACAGCCCAAAATCACAGGTTTAGTCCACCCTGACACTGGTCCTGGCTTGATTCAGTTTAAGTTGTACTTTAAAGAAAAACAACCAACCAAATCACCCTGTTTGGTTATTTCAAACACTAGCTTCACAATAAACAGAGATGTCCAAGAATGCTACAGAGCACACAGGAAACAATGTCAAAGCGATAAGGGAGTGTCCAATGAATTACAACAACATAAGTGAGTGCTATTTTGAAACCAGGTTGGAAATACTTTGAGAAGATTTTTTTTCTGTAGTCATTCTCTCCTTTTTTTTGCATGGACATTTTTTGTATTGACTTGTGTTACTATTACTGGACTCACGTTCTGTCAGGACTTCTCCAAATATGGCATAATTATGACTGACTGTGGTGTGGGTGAGAAAGCATTTACTGCAGAGTGTCATATAGTTGTGTACAATTTGGAACAATGAACTAGCAGTCACAGATTAGCTAATAGGAAGCAATCAACAAGCAAGCAGTTAGTTTTGCCAAAGGCAGTATGGATTCGGTGAAGCTAATAGGGGGAATCCTGCACAGAGGGAGCTTATTTAGCACATCTAGCTGTGATAGTCCTCTTGAGTTTCACTGTGATTGTGCAGAGCACAGCTCCTGTCCTGGCATTCAGCTCATTGCTTTTAAAGCTGTGGTTATTCATTTGCTGAGACAGTCATATAAGTGTCTATAAGAATCTAGGCGTTAGTACTAAGGGAAATAAAACTGATTAAAAAAAAAAGCAAAATTGAACTAAGAGAAGGAAAAATCTGCTACCGTTGTAGATTTTTCTGAATGAGAGTCCAACAAGGAGTGGTGCATGGGTAGAAAAAAATCAAATAAATGTCACTGCTTTTCCTTTTCCCTTTCAAACTGGATGATAAAAGGATGATGGGTGGATGTGAAGAAAAGACACTGTGGGTAAAAATGTTATTTGATGTTTTGTAATGAGAAACGAATTAATTCCTTGCACAGTGTTTGAATGCCATATACAAAGCTAAATTCTGAATTCTTCTCAGTACCCAGCACTCCTTCAAAATGAGGAGGAGTGGACCTTCGTCAGAAATGTGACTCATACTTATGGATGTGCTGCCACTGTCGAAGGGTAGCAAATTCTAAGGGGGTATGTTAAACAGAGCCATTCAAGAACACCTATAGTTACAATAACTCTTTCTAGTGTCATCCTGGAATGATTTTATGTGTAAGCAGGAATGAAATGCTTGGCACCTCTGAGAACTTATTGTAGAATTATTGCTCATTTTGGGCCATATTGTGTATAGTGCCTCAGGGGTACCAAAATATGATCTGTGTCCTAAACAGGTACAACACAGATCACACAGGCAACACATGAAGTGAAGATGTCAGACCACCATTGCCTGAGGGTTGATTGCAGCACAGCAGTGTGCCTGCACAAACAGCTGTATTGTTTACTCCTGATCTTAAAACAATTTGATCCAATATGACATATTAAGTAAAAATGTTTTCTTTCTTCAAGAAATAGTTCTTGGCAATTGCAAACATGCCTGAAAATGAACATGCAAAATAAATTCCTTAGCAAATATTCAACATAAATTCGAGAGCATTATAACATATTCTTTAGCATAAACAATGTTTTCACAGTAAAGCTGTCACATTAATTTTACAGGATGAAATTCATTGTGGAGATACCTCCCTTGATTTAAACAGAATTGCCCTTGGGATGAATTTATCCTGTGTCCATTAGCGTTTGCTAAGGTGTGTGCCTTCAGATTTGTGGAACTGTTTAATTCTGATATGCAGTCATGGTGAACATCAATGTAACTGAACTATGTCATAAGAGTTGACTTCCATGCAAGGAAAATTATGCAAAATAAAGAAAGTGTGCATAACTTTAAAACCAAGCTATGCATGGAATATATAAAGAATTTAATTTTATTGAACTACATGCTCTGTATTTTATTCTTTCAAGGCCTCTTGGCAAAATGAAATCCAAGGTGTCTTGGTGAAAACTAATTTATACAACATTTTATAAAAATGTGAACACAAACCAGCATCAGGTTTATATGTACCAATGGAGAGCATTATTTCCTGAATTAAAAACAAAACAAACATCCCCCTCGCCCTAAAATACAACCAATTAAAATTCTTTGTGATGAATGCCAAAGTAACATCATGTTGATTTGAGAGTTGGATGAGAAAGATGAATGTCCCATTGTCATTTTCGCTAAACTCACTGGAAATGAGCACGTGGTGAAACCAAGCAGCATGAAATCGTACGAAGAGAGAACAAAAATGATCACTGGCATCTTTTAGTCACAGTTCCTATGACATGGAACACAGCAATGACAGGGAATGATGGCTTTTGGGTGACGTAGACCCTGTAGGTGGTTGTGTGCAGGCTAAACGTGGCTATTGTTTGATAAGTTCTTTTGGGGGCAACCCATGACAGTACAACTTGAGACACAAATTATGGCTAAATGAAAATGCTGCTCATACCCTGGTTACTACTACTCCTGCTTTCCCTTCATATTCATTTCCCTTCATTCTCTTCATAGGCACTGGAACGGGCTGCCCAGGGAGGTTGTTGACTCGCCTTTCCTGGAGGTGTTTAAGGTGCTAGTGGATGAGGTACTGAGGGGCATGGTTTAGAGATTGGTGGGAATGGTTGGACTTGATGATCTGGTGGGTCTCTTCCAACCTGGTGGTTCTATGATTCTATGATCTTTCCAGTCTGTTTCTTCCCAGCCCTGTGGTACCAGGCAGAGATAGGGAATGTCTTTTGGAATGCTCTGTGAGGTGCAAGAAAGGAGTCTCAAAGTCACTTGCATGGATGAAGAATT
Source organism: Piaya cayana (assembly GCA_013389865.1). Lineage (NCBI taxonomy): Eukaryota > Metazoa > Chordata > Aves > Cuculiformes > Coccyzidae > Piaya > Piaya cayana. The sequence continues at coordinate 158,012 of WAAB01003757.1, forward strand.
CATACTGTCCCTTCCTCTAGGGTAAATAGTAATCTTTTTTATGACTGTTCTGTACTTTCCCATACGCTTCATTGGAAAAGGAACCTTCTCCTCCCTGAAGGATAGTAAGGGATTGTTTTTGCTGCTTTATCATATGATGGAGTTATACAAGGATGGAGGTGCCAATGTATTCACTCTTGTGTGTGCACACATACATCACTGTTTCTTGAAGGGGGGGGAGAATAAGGCAGAAATTTGTACTAGAAAGAGCAAGATGCCACATACTCTGAGCTACCTCTTAGTAAAGCTATTGTAGAGTTGAGAGTTATGGAGAAGCATTTATCAAACCTAGATGGGCACCTTTTTACTCTACAGTTTTTGCTTGTCCTTCCTGTTTCTTAGATATACTTGAAATTGCTGTAGCTTCTTTTTGCAGGTTTCCCACTTGAGTACAATTACTTTAATGGGTGGTTTTTTCCCCCATAAGCTCCCGCAAGAGGAGCCACAACCCAGGTTGTCCATTTGGTTTTATTTGAAAGCCGGTGAAATACCCTGGCATGGGAAATCTTCTTAACCACAGACTCAAGCACGTTCAGATGAATTTTCTCTTCTTCTGCCTTGTTTTTGCCTACACAGTGTGATAAGACCTGGCCAAGAAGGGCCACTGCTAAGTAATGATGCCTTCAAAAGCAAAAAAATGTGAAATGCTTTGTGTAGTAGTGTTTGAGGATCACACCATGCCCAGTACACTCTGTAATCTGATGCTTTTGTGCAGCACAACTTACAAAATAGAGCTGCAGAAACGCCTTCTGGTAGAAAGGAAGTCGACCGCTACTGTGGAGGCTGTTAAGAGATCTTGGTCTCTCTCAGCAGGCTCTAAGACTGTTTGGGATCTGGGCAGAGCTTTTGCACTATTAGGATCAGTCACCGAGCAAGTAAAGCATTTTTTCCTGATGTGTTATGAGAGATTGTGCAGGAGGATCACAACTCCTTGCTCTGATGCTGTAGTATCATCACAGGGAGAGAATCAGACTTTCCACCTGTCTTAACCAGGGGCACAATTGACTAGGTCTAGGGCTAAGATTCAGCCTTAGAAGCAGGAACAGCTACCCTGCCCTCTGTGACCACCCCCCCCCCCCCCCCCCCCCATTTAGGAAAAAAGGTTAGAGCTGGCACTGAAAAGTCCATCTGTGCTGAGACTCGTTTTTCCAACTCAAGTCACTCTGCCAAGGCCAGTGGATATGTGGTTAGGAGGGAACTGCCCCCCTGCCAGGGAGTCGCACTCATATCATATGCTGTGAGCATTTATTAGACCTTATCAAGGAATACAGAAATGGGAGAGAAGGAGAATTGGGAATGAAGGTTGATGATATCTTTATCAACATCTTATTTGACAGTTATTATTCTCATGTGGGACACTTAGGCCATATATGAATCAATGCAAACAAAAACCAGGGGGAATTTTCTTTGCCTCTCTCCATAGAGTAATTTGAATTTCATCCTTGTTTACATCAACTATTTTAGAACACTATTGTAAGGATAGAGTGTCTGAATATAGAGTATCTTAACAGTATGCTTCTTTGAGGCTTAATTTCACTCTCAGAGTAGAGCCAAACTTTTTTGACTATTGTGGTGTATTTTAGGTGTTAAAGCTGAATGTAGAATGCACATATTCCTGTAAACTATTAGCTAGTTCTGAAGTGCAGATTGTTTTGTTTCTGTTATTTCTGGTGAGTTTGTTTAATTTGTTGTTTGCCTTTCCAAATTTTTTTTGAGGTTTAGACTATATTTGGGATGGTTAATTTGTCTGCAAAAAATGGTAGCTTCAGCATAGAAATATTTTCAAATGGAATAATGGGTGTCATATAACAAACACATGTCATAAATCACTTTAATTGGTACAGAATGAATCTAATTACTTTATGATTATTATTTAATTATTATTTATGTGGAATGCTTAATAACAGTATTTCAGACTCATCTGGAGTAAGAGCATGTTGCTTTAATTCTTTCCTGTTTGAAGTCTCTTTATTTTCTGTATCTTTCAAAGGCTGTATTATTTAAATTTTTGTTAGGAAGCAGGAGACATGTATTTGTGATATTTTCCAAAGTCTTCAGATTTCTATCAGATTTTATTGGAAGGAAATCTGATTGCTATTGTCACATCATATTTTTAGAATTGTATTTCAGTTGTAATATAATTGCCTTTTGAGCTGGAGTTTAACTGCACAGAATATGGAGACATTCAGGGTAATTTAACAAATGTCTGTATTGTGAGACAGGTGAATCAGACAAGGGAAGACATGCTTCTTACAGTTTTGTTGTTGTTACTTTGTTTTGGGAATTTCAGCTCTTTTCAGAATGTACAAAAGACAGAGACTTCCAAAAAAATGGGTAGCTTAAGCACCTACCTATTTTTTAATGTAATTTCAGACATCCTTAGTAGTACAAGTTGATGGTTCTGGCTTTGATTCTTTCCATTGCAGGGGAAGTATACGTCTATAGTTACATACTGACATAATAATTTGCATAATTAAAAATGAAAACTGTGTCCTGAGAAAGGATTTTAATAGTCCATTGCTTAATCTGCAAGTAGAATAAAATAATGACTTTCTATTCTCCCAGAAATATTTTTTTGTGTTTATTGTTAGGAAGAAGACTGCAGTTTATGTTTGGGAAGACTTCATGTCTTCTAATAGCCTTAAACACATTTGTGATTAGTTCTGGCTGAACCATGAGTAGGAAATAATATATGGGATGCCAGTACAGTAGTGTAGCCATAATATATCAGTTTATAGAAAGTGGCAGACTGAAGCAATGTGATACGGAGTTTGATATTAGGCAATGGGTGTAAAATCCCAGTACAGCATCTTTATAGCTTTGAGGACAGGACTGAATCACACTAGAACTGAAATTTCTATACTTTGTAGACTGTTCTTTGGCATGCTCACATTGCAGTGATCTTTGCTAGCACAACTGAGCAATCTCTTTAACACATGAGTAAAGGAGAAGAGTTTATATCCTGGCCATCAGCCAGCCCTACACTTCAAACCATCTCCTTCTCTTCCTTTGTTCTGTGATTTTGATTTGTTCTGTGAACAAATTTTGATTTGTTCTGTGAATTGATTTTATGGAACAGGTTTTCCACTCAGCATGTCTACAACAACCATCCCCTGACCTTACCTGTGGCTGAGAGTAACTAAACTGCCCTCCTTTGTTAATCAGTAGAGCTGAGATTCTCTGTCAGTTCTGAAGTCCTCCAATATACACAACTTTATACACTGTGACATTCAAGTTTTTTTTGACTAATGAGAATATTAGCAGAGTATAATGATTCCCTTTGGCAGATTCTGTGTTTTTTGCTTAAATCTGAACTTTCTTTTCGGTAACTACTAGCTTTGTGTGTGTACTTGATAATTACCTACTTTCAAAGTCTTATTTTGAGGGGAGAAAACTTGATAGAGTTTGTTTCTTGTCACACACTTCCTCCTTCCTTCTTGGGCCAAATCTGTAGCTGTGTTGAGGACATAGTGAATAAAATGCACATGTTTTCTCTCAGTAAAATTATTTCCTTCTTAATTAGTGTCTCTGAAAAGCCAGTGTTTCAGTACCACGATATCCTTTATTTCTTCCTTAGTTGTCTGTATAGACAAAAGTCAAATAGACATACTGATGAGATTTGTATTTCAAATGCATTATAAGCAGATGGAATATTAAAACATCTCAGACTAATACAAAATCAAAGATACTATGTAATTTCTGTGAAGGTGTTATCTCTTCGTTACAGGGCAATGGTCCATTGCCAGAAAACGGGCACTGAAATAACTTGCTGATTGAAGCATCTGCTCTTGAAAAGAGACATTTTACTTCTTATCGTTTCACTGAGACTTCTGATATATGGTTTGAGTCTCTGAATCCTCCATGAGTTTCATTTGTATATTTGGGCAGTAATTTTAACAGTTGATGGTTTATGATTTCTCAAATGTTAAATGACTGTGACAAAATTGTACTCAAATGGTATGACAGCTAGAATATGTGACGTTATCACTAAATAAAATGTAACATACATAATATGTTGCAGCACTTAAGTGTTATGGAAACTATGTAAATATCACACAACCAGAAAAGGTCCACTGTACAGGAATTTGTCTTCAGGGAACAGCTTGAAAAATTGAGCAGAATTTGTGTAAAGCTGCTGAGGAAGGTCAGGGAGAAATAGATCCTGCTTCTTCTTGAAAGCCTTTATGTGAAATTCTCCATGGGATTTCATGCACTATATTCATCAGATGGCAAACTTCAGCCCTTCTGTTAGACTGGTTTTGTCTAGCATAACAGGGTCTAACATGTCAGTGCTGCAGACAATGTATGATTACAGTCCAATTTGCAACAACTCCAGAATTATTTACATTTATTGTCTATCAAAGTTGGAGTCTCTGAGGTGTCAGAGTGATATCACTATGTCAGTTTTCTGCATACATTTTTAATTTAATTTTTATTGCAACCAGTTTGTATAGAGACATATGAATTAATGGAAGGAAAGATTTTAGCCTGTGTTATAAGACCTGACTGAGAATTGTACGTGTGGAGCTGGATTTAATCTCAGGAGGAGTTTGATTCACTTGTCACCTGTGAATTATGATGTGAATTAGTGCAGCTTTTTCTTGTATGATGTTCAGGAAGTCTCTGAGAAACTTATGATAGGAAGAATAAGCACAAATATATCCTCTTCTCTTCTTTATCTGTCTTATGACAGGATTCTGCTGTTTTTTCCAAAATCTTTGAAACCTACAGTAAGAGAAGTAAACCCAACACTTATTCCCTTTGTAATCTACTGTATAATAGGCATTTGTTATCAAGTTGTTGAACACTGTCTCAGTGCATGCAGTGAGGGAAAACATCGTTGGTGTGCCTTGCTTCAAGTCCAGGAAAGGGACCGCAGTTCTCTGGCACTATCACAGTAAATAATTTCATTGAGCTACCTAATTCGGCACTCAGCATTACAGAAAACAGAAGTAGACTGCCTCTGTCTGTTTGTTATGCATTACTGTCGTACCTGGAATTACATCCTTGTGAAAAGATTCAGAAATGTATCCCATCTTTAAAAAGGGTTTTCATTTAACCAGTAGCCATGTCGGTTAAGGATGCATCTTTTTATGAAGAGTCTTGTTGCCAGTATAAGGGTTTTGTTGACTGATGGTTTGGGTTTCTTTTTCTCTCAATGGAAATCTCAAGAAAGATCCATAATGTAGAAGGGACTCAGTGAATGTATGAAATAGAAAAGTGAATATCAAGAGAAAGAATGACAGTTGAATTAGTCCTTTGAAAAGTTAAGTCTCCTCAGTAGAAAGAAATGGCAATTTTACTTGAATTAAGGAAGCTGAACATAACTACAGCAACTTAAGAAAGACCCTTTTGACTTCCTGGAAACTGAAAGAGTTTTTTTTAAGAAGTAATAGTCTCTGACATCACTGAACTGCATAGTGAGTTTGCAAGTGGTTAGTTTGGGGTGACAGAGGAAGCAACTCCTTTGCAGATAAGTAAGCAGTGCAATGTACGCGCCCAGTTATTCTCCTTTTTAGTTCAAGTTTTGTTGGGAAATTCTTTTGCAGACAGATAACACTTATTTTGCTTTCCAGAGAGAGACACATGCTGTTTCATAAGGATACGCCTGATTTCCAGAAATAACCATGTTTTTGTGGCTTAAACTCTTAGCATTTGGTGTTACATTTCTGAGACAGGATGCTTTTGCCAGAGGTAGGTGGCAACTGATTATTTCTTTCTCTCATTTTGACCCCTTAATGTCCTCTGGAGAAGTAAAACAAATTGAATGTTTTGTGAAGTGGGGAAATCATATCTTTGTTCAGAAACTAGAACACAGTTGTGTGCAATGGTGTCAGAACCTAGATCACGAAGATTGACGCTTAATGTACAAGGCTAAAATGTCTTCCTCATGGTCATATATGAGAAAAATAGGAACCATTAAAAAAAAGAAAGACTTGTTATTGTATTTGAAAAAGAATACATTTGAATCTCTTATGTGAAGCTGTTCAATATAGTCTTTATGTCTGGTTTCAATTAATGATGTAGTACTTTGTTTTCTGTATTTAAGCTCTTCAAGAAAAAAAATCTTCCCATCCATTTTAGACACTCCCTGATCTTAGAATCTGCTTACAATTCTGAAGATTTTTGAGCTTATACTGCTGTAGGGTTAGTAAACATAGTCAGTTTATCCTCACAGTTGGAAAATTACTTATTGTGAATTAATGTTATAAAATATAATGTATTAATTTAATGTATTAAAAATGCTGCTGAAATAGACTTCAAAATTTCAGTCTTGTCTAATTAACCCACTGTAGATGAATTTCATTATTGACTTTTTTGTACATTTGTAAGTGGAAGATAAAACCCAAGAGGCTGATCTTGCAAAACGTACTAGATATCACAAATAACTCTAACCATGAGAAAAGCATTTAATTTTGAGGTAATTCTTTATAAAAGACAAAATGAATCTATATTTAACAAAATACATTCTTGAAAAGAACATGCAAACATGCAACATTCGATGTATATGTACTTCACGTTAGTTTAGCTAGTTAACATAATTTGGGATAGTTGATGTCAGACACAAAAACTTTTCTCTAATGTTCACCCTAAAAGTTGAAATATATATTCTGAAATGGCAGAAAATATAGGCAGGGCTGAAACCACTTTTCACATGCATTGAATTTATACATGCTTCTTTCATCATGTCACTATAATAACTCCAGGTTTATACTGTTGTAAGCAAGTAAATCATCTGCCTTTACTTGATAACCAGTTAAGAAAACCATTTAAGCCTGAGCATTACTTCTCTTGTCCTTCAAAGTCTGAAGAGAGACACCATTGAATAAATCCAGTGGATAGCTATTGGATATTATAAGAAAACGAGTGAGTGCTGTACTGTAGAGGAAAGGAACAAAATCTCTTGCTTTTCCTGTCTTTTTCTTTTTTTTTTTAATCTGCTGTCCTACTTTCCATTTTATAAGACCTTCTGAGGCTTCCCACGGTTCCCTTTTCTCCAGAAAGGGCACATTACTGTCTGGTCTCTCAGCCACCTCCACAGTCAGTCAATGTGTTAGCTAACAGAGGGGGCTGGAAGACAGAAAGAGGGGTAGCAGTATTTTATTTCAAGAAATAGTTATTTTCTCTGTCCACTCACAGTAGCCCAGCTTGAGCCAGTTCCTCTCAACATACCTCCACTCAACAGAAGAACCTCAAAGAAATTACAAGTTTCAACTTCTCTTCAGTACACTAAAGGCAATTAACAGTCTTTTGCTATAGTATCTGTTATTAAATCCCACAGAACTTGTTTTTTAGCATGGAGTTTGGCAGAGACTGATTCTCCTCTCAGGGTGGCAGAAGCGTTATACCTCATCTCTACTATGCAGCTCTATCTGCCTCAGAGCTGAGTGACCTGGTAGTATTCCAGGGAGATGCTTTTTAATGGAGGAGCAACATTTGGAAAAGGTCATGCAGGTTTTGATTTTATTGTAAGAACAATTTTCAGGCATGTTTAGCATTGGGTGGGATTTGGGACTTTGTTTATTATTGCTATCATTATTATTCTCCAAAATGCTATTGCATCTGGTGATGTTCAAGTCCCAGCAGGAGAAATTTTATGGTTGTCTGACTTCCACCACAAGCACAAATATTCTATGAAACATCTTTATTTTCCTATAATTACCAAGCCATTTTTAAGAGCATCAAACTACATTAAAACAACAACAACAAAAAATGTTAGGAATAGTTAAAGTTTGCACAAAGACTTTTTCACTATGTGAATCCCTCCATCAAAAGACATGTACCTAGCTGGTTATCCTGGTAAGAAGCAGATGAGTAATGGTATTTGTGAATGTTCACAAACATACCAGCATATGGTACTAATAAAGACCAAACCTGGAGCTTGATCTGTACTTATAAACATTTGTATTGCTTAAACAACCATTAAATAATCAGTATTTTGTATGCTATTGGTTAGTCTTTTATCTCTACCTACATGGAATATCTAGCTTTATGGAAATCTTTGTTGCCAGGGTGGGCTTCTTAAAATTTCAAGTGTAAGCTTGATAACAGAACACTTTCTAATATCTAAGCTGACTTGAGGATGACAGAGCACTGCAACAGGCTTCCAAGAGAGGTTGTGGAGTCTCCTTTTTGGGACACATCCAAACCCCACCTAGACACACTCCAATGCAGCCTGCTCTAGGTGACCCTGCTTTAGCAGGGGATTTGGACTGGATGTTCTCCAGAGGTCCTGAAGTATCCTGTGATTCTAACATACCTGATACAATGCATCAATACCTGTTTATGCAGCCCCCACCCCCTACCCCACAAAAACATCCCAAACAACCAAAACCCCAGCCCAAAGCAAAAAACAAGCAGCAAATCCCCATTGCTTCCATTTAGGGGAAAAAAAAAGATAGACATGCTTGCAGGTTAAGCACTATTTTTTCCATTAGACCATTAATTCAAGTTCTTCCCCCACCCTTCAAAAAAGTGTTAGCAATCTGACAACTTTCAAAAGGCTTCACCCAGTTCTGAGCCACTTCCTTTATTTCAGGAAACCAAATAATTGCTTGGTAGTTTTGGGTGTGATGTTTTTAATTTTTGAAGTTAAAAGTGTAAAGCTTTGGTAGGCACATGAAATCTGGGGCCATGCAGTCTCCATGCCCACCAACAGCTGCGGAGGTTTCCATCTGGAAGTGTTAGATTTACTTCATCCAGTCACCTGCATCAGTATAGCTCATCCTAGGGCTTTGACTTTCTGTGAAAAACTTTTCCACAGACTGGTCCTTTCCTTTGGAAGAAGCTTGGCAGAACTAAATTTTAGCAGTGGAACTTAGAAATATTGGTTGATTTTATATGTAGGATGAAGGACAAGGGCAATCACGCTTGCAGGAGAATAGTTATTAAGACAGAAGAAAGTGAAGTGAAGGCTTTAGTGCTTTTTTCCTGTTATGGATGTCACCCTGAAGGTTCTGTTTAGGACTTTACCATATTGATAGAAGAGGAAATGGCCTAAGGTTGTGCCACAGAAGTTTTAGATTAGGGAAAATCACTGAAGGGTTTGTCAAACATTGGAATGGCCTGCCTAGAGAAGTGTTTGAGTCACCATCCCTGGAGGTATTTAAAAGACATGTAGAAGTTATGCTCAGTAGTGAACTTGGCAGTGTTAGATTTATGGTTGGACCTGATGATCTTAAAGGCCTTTTCCAACCTAAAAAATTATATGATCCTAATTTTTTTTATTTTACTGTGCACTTAAGACTCTGTGAAATGCATACTGTAGTGTCCTGCTCTCAGAGACCTCTTAATAATTTGAAACAAATTGCCTGCTTTTCACATCTTGCACAATTCCAATATTTATTCAGAGAGAATTGAGATGCAGAGTGCAGGCAGTCCCGTTCACTTGGTCAGACATAAGCCAGTTCTAAACTGAAAGCAACGTTCCCTTTTATTGTGGTGTGTACTTAAGCAGGACACACCTTAATCAGAGCACAGCAGCATACTAGCACAATATGGATTCTGGACTAGAATTAGCTACTGATTTGGACCAAACATGCAATCTTCATTACTCATTCACCTAGATCTGTGCAAATATAAGGAGCAGATGGCTGGGTTGCATACATGGTATATTGATTATAGCTGCAGATAGGGCAAGAGACATTGATTCTGTGATAATGAGTCTTTGTTACACAGTATGGAAAGACATTTCCTAGTCATTCTGTATTTACTCACATCAGTATATTGACATATTGTGAGAATGTTTTACCAGTATAGACCTAAAGCTGCAAAGCTGCCATGCAGAGACTAGTTCTAAGGAAAATTCAGCTCTTGCTGCCATGGCATGTTGGAGCCACTTCCTTTGCTTTTAATTTGGTGAACTTACTTTTTCATATTTAAGTTCTGAAGAACAAATCAAGAGTGAGTGGGTTAAAAACATTGCACATAGAATGAAATAGAGCAGAAGAAGTATGGGGAGAAACAGGATGCAAGTAAGTTTTCAAAATGTTTTTAGTATCAGGAATCAAGTTCTGTTTTTCTGACTTCTGTGACCTATCTGCAGAACTGTCTACCTCCCTGGGAGCATGTGTATGCATTAAACAAGTAAGCAATCTCCACAATGAAATTGTGAATGCATTGTACATAGTGCATGAAAATTATCCTGCATTCTTTCCCTGTGCAGCTACATTGTGGTATATACTGTACCATGCTGGGAGCAAAGAAAGGAGAACAGCAGGCCATGAAAATGTTCTGTTCTCTGTTTACATTCTTGATCTAGTTTTAAGAGTTAATATTCATAAGCATACATCTAGCCCACCAGGAAGGCAGAGCAAATTAGCCCACAATGAACCCTTGTTGCCATGGCTTGACTTTTCTTCATGCTCATTCAACTACCTCATTTACAGTTGGCTTGAATGTTTCTGCATTACCTTGTGTTTTGCAGCAAAGACTTGCCTGGGTATTGCCACTGTCGTTCCCCTTCATTTGAGTGACTGTGCCTCCTGTGCTTCCAGCCCCAGGGGTGAGGACCACNGTAAGTTTTCAAAATGTTTTCAGCATCAGGAATCAAGCTCTGTTTTTATGACTTCTGTGACCTATCTGCAGAACTGTCTACCTCCCTGGGAGCATGTGTATGCATTAAACAAGTAAGCAATCTCCACACTGAAATTGTGAATGCATTGTACATAGTGCATGAAAATTATCCTGCGTTCTTTCCCTGTGCAGTTACATTGTGGTATATACTGTACCATGCTGGGAGCAAAGAAAGGAGAACAGCAGGCCATGAAAATGTTCTGTTCTCTGTTTACATTCTTGATCTAGTTTTAAGAGTTAATATTCATAAGCATACATCTAGCCCACCAGGAAGGCAGAGCAAATTAGCCCACAATGAACCCTTGTTGCCATGGCTTGACTTTTCTTCATGCTCATTCAACTACCTCATTTACAGTTGGCTTGAATGTTTCTGCATTACCTTGTGTTTTGCAGCAAAGACTTGCCTGGGTATTGCCACTGTCATTCCCCTTCATTTGAGTGACTGTGCCTCCTGTGCTTCCAGCCCCAGGGGTGAGGACCACAGAGGAGTGCAGTGCAGAGTTGGGCATCCAAGGCAGCAAGAGACACTGCAGGAAGGTGTTATGTGCTGGGCAAGGCTTGCTAACAAGAGTTCAGCCCTTTGCAGTTGTGATGGAACTCTTTTCAAACCCAGAAAGAACATATTTCATGGAAAGGGTCATTGGGCACTGGAACAGGCTACCCAGGGAGGTGGCTGATTCACGGCCCTGGAGGTGTTTAAGGGATGGGTGGACGAGGTGCTGAAGGGCATGGTTTAGTGTTTGATAGGAATGGTTGGACTTGATGATCCAGTGGGTCTTTTCCAACCTTGTGATTCTATGATTCTAAGATATGCATTACAGGAATGTAACAGCTTAGGGCAGGACTGGATGTCTGTGCCCTGCTTGGGACTGACATGCTCTCTGAGCTGGCTACCAGGGCTGCGACTGCCAACCCTGCCTGGGAGGAAACAATTGGCCCTGAGCTCCATTTCCTGCATGGTGCAGAGATTTCATTGTTCACATTTACTCATCTTTAATCATACGTAACTGGAAATCAATCAGTTCCTTCTTTCAGGCAAGAAATTATTTATGAAGCACAAAAAATCCAATATATATCAAGGGTGGAGGGGGGAACTATGGACAGGTGAGTTTACTCTGTTCAAAACTCAGTTTACGCCCTGAGGTACCTCTGTGCAAAAAAAAGGTAAAAAATTTTAAAGTTGCAAAATTCTGACTTCCTCCTGTAAATATCAAGATTAAAATTACAGGTATAGTTATGAAAAGTGGTTTATTCCCTGCCACTTCACTCTCTCTCAGACTGTTGTATGGTGTGTCCTGATGTATTTCCAGGCTATCCGTGTACTTACAAACAGTTTTTGTTCACTGGTGTTTCTGTAACTGTTACAGCATTTTATCCATTTCCAGGCTTCTTTCCCTTTCAAGTAAAGCAGTTTGGGGCCTTCAGTGCCAGGATTATAGAAACTAGCTGTGAGCACTTTAGTGCCAGCTTATATTACCCACAGTGTTGTATAGCTAACAAGATCCACTTCTTTTCTTTTCTTTTATACCACTACTTTGCAGTACTATTCTTCCAGTTATTCCCTCTGTGTCAGTGCCTCCTCAGCTAGCCTGCTTGCTTAGGTTTCTATTCTCTAGTTTCAAAGACTTCTTTTACAATCTGTCTGTTCTTCATTCACAAACCTACCACTCTGCACAGAGCTCTAGAGGTATCTTTTGTTGTGCATGAACGACTTTTCTGTTGTTGCAAAAATGTGGACTCTACGGAGCAATATTTTTAATTGCCTTTTGAAATATATTCTTTTCCTGACAAAAAGAGAAATAATCAAACTGTCTGTCTAACAGAAAAATGAAGCCATACAATGAAGTTTTCTCTATGAAATATATGGAACTAAGGGTTCATTAAATGAAGCATATATATCCTATATGAACCAAAAGATTTTACACTCAAGGAAATGTAGTATAATACAGAGACTCAGCTGAGATTGTACACACATCTCTAGCAAAGCCTTTCCAGCTAATCATATAAATTGCAGAAGCTGTGAATGGCGTATTTACTGTAGTATTATATGCCAAACTGTTTCTGGATGCTTGTGAGTTAAGATATATGTAGGTGGAAAAAAAGGGTAAGATAAATGACAGGGCATAGACAAGCTTCTAGAACAAGATCTAAGAGATAGAAGTCAGGTGCAGTCTAAGCTATCTCAGAAATGCATGGTGTGAAGTGTTAAATCTTTTTAATTTCTCCAGATCTCAGTTTCATCATCAGTTAAGCTGAAGGTAGTAATACTTACCTTATTGAAAAATATAGAGTAATAATTCCTTAAATCTTTTGAAGGATGCATGTTTCTTGCAACCTGCAAACTATCATGAATTAATGTGAAGCAACTGTTTAGAATATTTTGATCAGTGCATCTGAGCAAAGAAAATGAAAAGTATGGAACAAATGACTTGTGCATAAATTTCTACCTTATTCTAAGTCCTAAAGCACAGGTGTTGTTGATGGGGAGCAGATACTTCTGTGTTGAGTAAGAACAATCCATACTATGCTTAACTTCAGCAAATATGCAGTTCTCAAACATGATAATATCAACTGTAATCTCTGTTCTAAGCAACATGGGGTGGAATAATTGAATTTGGTCAATGAGTCCTGGTGAGGCAGAAGAACAGGATAACTTTTTATTTGCCCTGTCTGTGGATGAGATGAGAAGGTGGGCTAAATGGACGATAGCTGAAAAAGGCTTCATGTTACAAAGTATCCTGCACACTTAGAGGTAAATACAGTAGTGAGCCTATCCAGTAAATTGGGGTGCTTTAGGAGTCTTGGTGTTATCATTTACAATTGTAAACAAACCATACCAGAGAAATGCAGGCAAAGCTGACTCTGAGAGCATATGATTTAAAGTCATGTTTACATTATCGAAGGAAAGATGACCAGTGTTTCTACTGCAGCAGTTTAGTCGATCTTGCTGAGAGAAGCCTCAGATATTTAAAATGAATTCAGAATCACATACCTTAGAGAAACCTTCTGGTTTTAATGAGTATTGGATAGAGTATCTAGAGGATTTCTTTATTTATATCACTCTTTCTTGGAAGAATTTAAATGATAATGAAATGTGTATTTTTAAAATTGTGTAGGTTTTTTCACTTGGTCCCTGTTGTTAGTGAAATATTGTAGACCTATGTCTCTTGTGAGCAAGATACAAGTTCACTCACCCCCAAATAATATGAGTGAATGTGCATACCTGTGCCATGTACCTGTGTGTGTTTCAGTATAACATTTATGATGTGATTCATATGATGAATTTATGTATGATTCAATGATTTGAAGTTCTGTGCTCAACTGTGCTGCCTCAACAGAACTGACTTTTCTACTTTCTGCACACTTCTGTAGTCTACTGTGTTAGTTTTTAGTATGAATGTGTTTGAGGTTTGAGGGAAAGATGTGAAACAGCGGTAAGAAACATGCATTACTACAACTTTGTAACATTTCTGATTTTGCTGTCCTAGTCTGCTAATCAAATGACTTAGAAAGAAATGTTTCTGAGAGCTGCCAAATACATTCAATCTCACTTTCAGAAAAAGTTAGGAATAATAACAGCTTAACGCAGTATCAGTTTACATATGTAGATATCAGGAGGTTTACTGTGGAAAGTTGCTTACTAAAAGGGACACAGTTAAGGAAATGAATGTGAGATCTGTAGTTATTTATCTTTGATATTAATGCATCGAGGTTTTATAATACTTGGAGATGACACTTTCATAAAATACAATAATGTTTGTCCTCCTGAATGTAGCACTTTATGCTTTTCTGAAGATTGGCCAGTTTGGCCATGAGGATTTAGAAGTGATAGAATAGATAAGTTTTAATAGATAGTAAAATAGTATTTATAGATGCACGCTGCTTATGGAAATTCACTTACAGATGCCAATACAGGATGTATTAAGTTCACTGGAAATCATAGAAGAGTTCAGGAGAAAAGGTTCCACAAAAATTCCAACATTTGAGGTCAGATTATTCCAAAAGCTAATATTAAAGCAGCAGCTGAATTTGTCTTCCTGCTGTGATTAATGCTAGGCTTAAGGGCCAGATAAGATGCATTATTGCACCTCTGTGAATAAACACACAAGTGTTTGGTGCAGTAGCTTGTTTAAGTTTTTGTGTTAATGTTGGGAAGAGAGCAATTTACAATGTGGAAGTGGTTCTGTTCCAGGCATGTCAACAAGTGTGTTGTCATTGCAGCAGCATGTTTTAAATGGCAAGGGAAGGATTGCTTGGAAACCACAGATTCTAAAAACCACTCTTCACTGAGCAATGAAGGCATTTTAATAACACCGAACATGTCAGAGATGTTATTTTTGGCTGCTCTCTCTGCAGTTGGTACTCTCTGTTTCTCTTTGCAACTGAATTGCTGCTCACCTAAGACTCATCTCAGTGGTGACGTCAGTGGAACATCTGAAAAAGCTTTCAAGTGTCTTACAGGATTTATTTCATCTTTGTGTGTATTTTTTTTACTACCTATTATTGAAATTTTTTTTGCTTTATATTTGAATAGGAAAATAAAGTCAACTTTTTTTTTGTTTTGTTTAATATACTGGGAGGTCTTCCGATTCAAAGTTCTGCTTTCCTGTTAGACACCCTGAGAAAGCCGTTTGGAGGAGACATGCCCAGTTTTGAATATAAGCTCAAAAATACTCGATAACAGTTTTTTCAGAAGACCTTCTTTTGCTGGAGGATGTGAAAAACTGGATGTGAAAAAGTTTCTTTTCTGAAACTTTTTCTGAAATTGTGCCCACTGAGCACTTGGTACGTCAGGAAGGATCTGCTCCTGTATATATATATGACACTGTCTGACCTGTGTGTACAGCAGGCGTAACGGCCACATCATTCAAGTATTCTTGTTGGGCCAGGCGCTGTGCAAATGCAGAATTAAATATTACCTTGTTCTCAAATGATTTATAATCTGATTCTGGACAGCACAGAAATTCTGGACACTTCTTAAGGAATAGTATAGAGGGAAGAGGAAAGATAGATAAGGGAAAAAGTAATAATAGCATGTGTCCAGCCAAAGAGCTATCATAATCCTCTGTGCTATTTATTTCCTTTTCTGAAGAAAGAGACAAACAACATTTTATTCAAAGCACCACACAACTGAATAAATTATTCCCATTCATTCTTATGCATGGAAGAGCATATAATCTCACCTCTCTGATTCTCAATTATTGTAGCAAATTATCTGTAGGAGATGAACTAATGTGAACAGCATCACTATTTGAAAGAGAAGGAGCATATTCAGTTCAGAAAATTTTTACATTACATTCAGCATTCTCTTAGGTAAGTGCTTATAAATAGTAACAACAACAAAAATAAAATTTGACCTATATTTGATCTAAATTTTTTATTTAGACTGAAAAAAACAATCACACTATAGCTCTCTTCTCTTGAAAAAAAACAAGGCAAAAGAAATAGAGAACTTAACTTCAGGGTTGCAGAGGATGACATCATGTTTCCTGAATGTCAGATGGTGAACTCTGCAGACGTAAACTTTGGGAGTTACCCACAATTAATTCAGGTGTGACCTGGACCCATTTGCAGTATGGAATAATTTTTTAAATATATACTGAACTCTCTAGAGGAAGTTGGTTTTTTTTGTGGAATCGGTTGTGATTGATTTGCTGTGATTGAGTCCAGGGTCATAAGGACTTTTGGGTTCTGGATGGCTGCAAGTTTGAGAGAAGAGAGTTTGTTGTGAAATACTAAGGGATTGAAATGGCTGTATCTGCTACTACAGTAGTTGGTCATAAGATAAAGCTGTAAATAGAGTCTTGAATGGAATTGATGCATTATGTAATAACTGTTTAATAATATTGTCTTTCTGTAAAATTTGAGTTCTCTCTGTTATATCAGCTTGTCCTTGTGGCAATGAGCAACCACAGAAAGCAGGAAAGAGGTGTGTAATCCTACATCCTTTAAAAAAATCACTTAAAATCTGTATGGTTGTCTTTGAAAAGTACTGCTGTGACTGATCACAGAGTCATTTAATTTGGAAAAGATGTTTAAGAGCATAAGTACAACCCTGAACCTAACACTGCCAAGTTCACCACTAAACTGCGTCCGTAAGACCCACATCTACCCATCTTTTAAATACCTCCAGGGCTGGCGACCCTGTCACTTCCCCTGGGTAGCCTGTTCCAGTGCCTGACAACCATTTTTGTGAAATATTTTTTCCCTAATATCTAGCCTAAACTTTCCTTGGCACAACTTGAGCCCATTTTCTCTGATCCTATCACTTGTTGCTTGGTAGAATAGATGGAGACCCACCTCAATACAATCTCCTTTCAGCCTTCTCTTCTCCAGGTTAAATAACCTCGGTTCCCTCAGACCCTCATCATAAGACTGATAGAGTGATAAATCTTATTTATAGCTAATGTCAGATCTTTACAGTATTAGTGGATACAGTTGGTATCTTTGGTGAAATTTTCTGTAGTTTTTAGAATTAACATTCAGAAAGATGTTTGGATCAGATATAAAGCCAAAGGAGAAGAGATTGTTGTCATGGGACAGGGAGTCAGGATATGATATCACAGCTATTGCTGCCTTAAAGCACCAGAGTAAGGACGGTGAAACTCTTATAGGAAAAGAGATCGAATGGTGGAATAGAGATGGCAGTTGGGAACAGATCTGAAAGGTGGGAGAGAAAGACATGAAAAACTGATAGAATATCTCTAAGTCATGCTGAAAGGCCTGAAATAGCAGCCAAAGTTTCTGAGTTTCACCACGCTCATGCTGTCATCAGATATCTGCAAAACTCATGATGAAAGTTTTCTAGCACTGTCCTGTGTAGATGAATGTTTTCTAATGCTATTGGTACTCTCATAACCCCAAGGTGCAGATCTGAACAAGGAGACATACACATCCCAGTCCTGCTGGCAAAGCATAGGGAGAGCAACATTGTGCCTTTTCATAGAGTTTCTGATATTTTTTGAGGGTGAAGCATGTTTTTAAAAATGAAGTAATCACATGGGCAGAGTAACATAAAGGTAGCAAAGATAATTTCAAGTTTTCAGAAATTGCATTGTTTCTATATCTTATGACAGTTTCTATAGGTCTAGGTCAACTCTCAGCAGAGACAGGTCTAAACCTAACCTAAAGCCTTACCCTAAGCCAAAGCCTAACCCTAAGGCTAATCCTGCATCTACTGGCTCCTTGTGGAGTGTTGTTCTTTCCTGTTTTTTACTGAAATACCATTTTTCTACTGCAGAACTCTCTGCGTAGAGAGTGAAAAATATATTTTGTGTCTGATTGTACATATGTTGCTCAATGTATAGTTCAGGCCGTGTTTATGGAATTACTATTCAAAACTTTCTGCAGCTAGAAATATGAGTCTCTCCTTAGCCTTTTTTGTTGATGGTGTTCATCTTCTGTAACTAAGTGCTACACACGTACAGATTCTCATATTTGTGATGGCAAAATGATCCAAACATAAAATCAATCTATTGATTCAGAAAGGTCAATCAGAGACAAGCACCATGCTCTTTAAAGCACCTTACTTCACTTAATTTGCAGTTTTGAAATGTCACCAGTTTTTCAAATCAGACTGATGTAATTCAGATAAGAACCTGGTAAATGCAGACCAATTAATGACTACAGTATGGAAAGCAAGTATAAGTAGACTTTGTAGCATCCTATAAGAATTTTATGAGGAGAGGTGGAATATAATCCTGTTACCTAAACCAGCATTTTAATACTTAGTTGTGAGATGTCTTTTCTTTTATATGATCACCTGCCTACTAACTCAGTGGTTCATACACAAAATGAGACCTGCAGTCAAAAGATATCTTTACTGCATGTTCTGGAGCATTTCTGCGCTGGATCAAATGAGCAGTCTGTGATCACAGAATGAAATATATTGGTGAATGGACGTTAAGTATTAGGAAAGGTAAATAACTAAGACTTTGCACTAGCAATACAGGTGGACACTTGCTAACTCTTTAATAATTACCTTGGCTCCACAGAGAATGTCTCTTGGAACAGCTTATGTATGTATGATTTTATTCCAAAACAGTTGTACATTTTGAGTGTTATGTGTATCTGAGACTTCCCTGGTTGTAGTTCTGTGCTGAAGTTCTTTCTTCAACAAAGCAAATCAAGTTTTTCATAGCTACTCTTTCAACATTCAGAACAGAATTGAAGAACTAATACTAGGATTCTGGGTGTTTTTATGTGTTGATGTGGGGTTTTTTTGTTTGTTTGTTTGTTTTGTAGATGTTAAAACACCTAATGACGTCTAGTTAAACATTCACTTTGCTGTAATGTAGTGCCAAACCTGCCACATTCTTGCACCTCTTATCCAAGGGCAATACATCGGCAGTTGTGTTTCCTGCTTATTTCTAAGATTTACTGTTTTCTCTGTTGTATTTATGTCCATGACAGTGACTTGTATTTTTAGTGTTATCATCATTGTTTTCAATTATTAGTGTCAGAATTGACATTGCATTTGTTAATGTTATTTCTTTGACAAAGGGTTTTAAATGTTGTTTGATTAGCTGTTCCTGCTTCTTGCAAAAAGGAGTAAAACATTTTAAAGCAGAACACATGATTTTTGATTACGTTTATGACAATCTTCACTGGTCTGTGTAGCGTTGGGAAAAGTGGAGTTATGAATTTTAGGTTGCATGAGGAATAAATTCCCATTTAATAGAGCATAGAATTGAGATGGAAGTAGAAGGAAGACACTACTGAAAAACCATCCCATTATATCTGTTTTAAACTCTAGTCTTTCTTTTTATATCTTTAATTAACAATGACATTTGCAAATTGGATGTTGGAAGGAAATTTAAGTGCAAAACCTTATATGGAAATACTTGATATCTTTGTTTAGATGTAAAAGATTTTTAAGGAGGAAAAAACCCTGAATTACTGACTAATCTTTCTAAGTTAGTCTTTCTAAGTTAAGAGATCAAGCAAATTTTGTGCTAGTGCTGTAACGCCAAGATAAGAATTAAGTAATTAAAAAAATATTTTTGTCTCTTTGGGTCATGTTAGGATCCCTGCAGCACATACTGATTTCAGTCTTGCTGATAGCTCCAAGAACAAGAGCAGATCTTAGCTAGGTAGCCATTACCAAAAATTTTCTGTTTGATCCCTGGTCTCTTGTCACAATTTCCAAAGCCAGGTAAGAGCTGGACTGGGGGCCCACAGTAGAAGAAGCTGTGGAACCTAATAAGATTGTAATTCTGAGCACATTTGTAGTCATGGAAATAATGTTCTTCATTTTCTAAGTGACTATACCTGATTCATTTTCAGGGAGAAGCACTAACACTTTTGAACTGATTCATCAAGATACATAACATCTTTTTTTCTCTAAATGAGTATGGAAAATTACCTGACCTTTGATGGAGATTTTGATAAAAGAAGATACATAGGCCTAGGCCGAGTTTCCAGGAAGTGTGGGTAGAATATTATCATTCTCCCACTTATAACAAAGATAAAAAGCAATTCTTAAATGTTATTGGAAGGATTTCTTGCTCAGAGAAGTCTCTGAGAATATCTCTCTTCTCTAGAGTATAAGCATATAATGCAGAATGAATGCAGATGGGAAGAAGCAATGTTTAATTAAGAAAAATACATTCTTTTTCCAGACAGAAAGGCTTCTAATTAATATCTTAATAATGGTTAGATCTGCATTACTGAAATGATTATAGAGTCCCTTCAGAAAATTCTCACCTGGAAAAGCTTTCAGAATTTATTTGTCAGAGTTTTGCCTGAGGGGAAAAAAAAGCTGTCTTTAAAATAAATATTACTAAGGTTTTACTGATTTTACTTATTTAAATCTGTGCCTTCAAGAAATTGAGGAGTTATTCAGTAGTTTAAATTTGAACCATCAGTGGGATTCTTTATAGTGGAAGTAAAATACAACACTCTGGTTTGATCCCTTAGACACCATTCAGGATTCCCCAACCATGAATGCGATGACAGTTCTTTATCATGTCTGTAAACAGAAATACAATAACTCTTCCTAAATGCCAAAGGGTTTAGAAGGGATTTCTATATTCAGGAATGTACCTTAACCTTCATTATTTCATACATACATAGTTAGTTTTGAGTCAGTGATTGTCATTTTTATTTTCTAGGTAATTTCCTTAAAAAGCCTATGGAATATTTTTCATTACAATATTACCTTGCAAAATACTTGTCATTAGAGGGAAAAGCATGAAATCAGACCATTTATTTATTTTAGTAAGTGCTGCTAAATATTAGTTATTAAAGGAAATGCAAACCAAAAGAGCCTTGGGACACCTGTTTATCATAGCAAATTGTTACCTTGTAGAGGTTCATAAATGAACTTCAATGCACCTTCATTAACACCTTGCTGTTACATAGAGCTCAAAACATTTTAGCAAAGAAATTCATTATTCCCAGATCCAGAGCATAAAATTCTAAAAGTTTACCTGATAGCTTGTTGGACAAAAAGAAATATTCTGGAACTTTTGCTGAGTAAGGAGCAAAAATCAGGAGGGAAAATGAAGACACAAGAAGGAGTGTTTTTTAATTTGAACTTTTAAGTTGTTTGTTTGTAACTTTTATTTCATGAAGGAAGTCATATATTTTGTAGCAAACTCAAACAAAAATTCATACTGAACAACGCAAAACAGGAGGGGAGTGTAACATTGACTGTTATGTGAAATCATTTAATGAGTCTGGTTAGTCACTCAGAAAAGTGATGGGAGGCCTGTATATCACTCAGCTAATTGCAGAAATCCTGGGCCAACTATCTGCATAAAGTACTTTTCACCCTGCTGAAGGGTGGGTTCAAAAACTTAATCTGATGTTCAGCAACGACTAATGGAGGGAGATATGAAGTTATTAATGCTTCTTCCTGGGAAAAGATCACTGTCAAATTCAAATGAAGATTTCTTCCTATTTTCAGGCAGGAGTATTAAACTGAAGCACAAACAGAAGACTTGCTTGGACAATTTTGTAAGACCAAAGGGTAGTACCTTTCAGATGTTCTGGAGCATGAGCAAGGACAAATTAGGAGCAGGGAAATAATGATAATACACCAGTAAGTGGTCATTAGATTTAGCTGGGGACATTACCTTTGGCAGCTGCATTTAATTTTATGATCTAGAATTATTTTCTCACTGCAAGAGGCAAATGCAAATGAGAATTAACATGGTCAGGACTATAATGATAGATCTTAGGCAGATTTCTATACTAGTTACCATCTACTCTCCTGAAAGAAAACCAATCCCAAAATCAACAGTTCAGCCATGCTGGTAATACAGCCTCCTAATCTGTGTCTAAGGTCAGAGTGACACATATCTCTGAGTCCTCTTTCAGCCTGTGTGCATATAATAGCCTTCTCACTGGAGGTGGAAGGTATTGCAGAATTTATGTGGTTGCAGTGTTTGTGGAGTCATAGAGGCAGGTGAGAATTCTCACTACAGGAAATATGATAGGGAAATGGTCTGTCACGAAATTCATTGTAATGCTGCATTTCAGAACAAAAAGTTCTTCAAAGCTTTTAGCTCAGAACCAACTCAAGCCCAGATCCCTATGACTTCTCAGACAGGAGTTTTCACTCGAAGTGAAGAACGCTGGGAATGACTGACAGTGTGTGGTGTTGAGTATTTGAAGTGTTGGATGTTGGTTTCTTGTTTGCACATTCCATCTAGAATCTTCACATTGCATTTGCTGGAGAAGAAACCAGTTTGATTGCACAGAGTTCCTAGCTTGGTCTCTCTGCTTGTTATCTTTATGGTACACTTGCTTTTCATATGCCTGCTGTTGTTGTAATATTCAAAATGTTTTCTGAATACCAGTTCTTTGGTGATTCTTTGCTAAAAATAATTTGATTCGATATTACTGAAATATCCAGGGTTAACAATCTTGCTGGTGCTTGTTTTTAGTATTGCTTTTGATGCATTTATTAACATAATGATCAAACTGACAAGCACTAGCCCAGTACTTGCATTCTTCATAGGTGAAGCGTTGCTATGTGGAAAATAGAGCAAGTCAAAAAGATTCCTTAGAATTTCTCAGTTCAGACTTGTTGGCATGCTTCAGACAATCCCTTCCCCCCAGGTTTAAATATCATAAAGTACAGATTCTCCATATCTGGGGGAATTCAAAGGAATCCCTGGAAATGTAAGAATTATTCTTCTACAAAACCCATTCCTGCCACCTTCTTGGATTAGAAATTCAAAGGCATTTCAAGGATACATCCAGGTCCGTAGTACTAGTTTTGTAGTGTCAGCAGACTAATAATTAATTAGAATGATTTTTCTATATTTCTTTATACAAATATACCTTTAATCCAGGGTAGGAACTCTTATTTTCAAATGGCATTTACAATTTGTCTATCAGGGCAACTTTATTGAAATCAAGCAGTTTTTTGCTGGTCACCGTTTCACAATTCTGTTAAGCAGACAAAAAAGAAATATTTGGCTTTAAAAATTTATTTTTAAATTACAGAAACTGAGTTGATAGAAGTATTTTTCAAAAGCTTCATAATGCAAGCTATGACATAAAAATTCCTTAAGAAATTATAAGGTAGGGAAGAAATGGGATGTGAAATGCCCAGGTGTAAACATGTTTGACTGGATCTGTTCTGTAGGTAGCAATATGCTCTAGGGATTCCCTACAACCTTTACTCTCTAATCACCCAGAGGCACATGCTGGCACATGTTGCTGTTTCCTTATGTCCTGCACATTTAGGCTTACTTCATGTGGCAACTGGAGTATTGCAGATGGAGGTGCTTCCCCTTTGGTGTCTGGTATGCTTGATCTGGATCTGTAGCCTTTGAAGAATTTTCAGGTTTGTTGTTGTTTGTTAGATGTCCATTTCTACTGATGCATTAAGGATGAAATCTGAGGCCAATTGGATGCCTCTGACCATACTGTGTCCAAACCTGCTAGAGGTTGTATAATTTTTCCATTGCTCACATTGCTCTCATTGCAGTGAGTCACCACTTTTTTATCTAAATACAGACTTAGTTTCATGTCATGTTGTAACTAACACTTTTTTAAAGATAATATATTTTACTTTGAGAAAAGCACAGGTAAGAATATGCAGATGCGATAATTTGTTTTTACACCTGTCAGCTTTAAATTTGATCTAAAAAATCCTTCACCATGTAATTCCCACTGCTTTGGAATTGCACGTTAATAGAGTTTTTGTATTCTTTGTGAGAAAAGGGCACACATTCATAAACTTTCATTGAAAACACTGCTGTTAGTCTGGAAAACGGGCATACAATGAAACAAAGTTAATTCACTCAGTTGCACCAAGCTCCCAGTATACCTAACCAAAGGACAACTTGCAGAGTTTGAAGCCTTGGTAGAGATCTACCATGAAGAACTCTTGTCTTACAACTATATATTTGGAGTCTTATAAAAAATGTGCACATTTGGTATTAGAAGGTGAGAGATGTAAAGATCATAGAATCACCAGGTTGGAAACAACCCATTGGATCATCTAATCCAGCCATTTCTATCAATCACTAAACCATATCCCTCAGGATCCCGTCTACCCATGCCTTAAACACCTCCAGGGAAGGTGAATCAACCACCTCCCTCGGCAGTCTGTTTCAGTGCCCAATGACCCTTTCTGTGAAAAATTTTTTTCCTAATGTCCAGTCTAAATCTCCCCTGGCAGAGCTTGAGGCCATTCCCTCTTGTCCTGTCCCCTGACACCTGGGAGAAGAGGCCAGAACCCTCCTCTCTACAACCTCCCCTCAGGTAGTTATAGAGAATAATGAGGTCTCCTCTCAGCCTCCTCTTCTCTAGGCTAAACAACTCCAGCTCTCTCAGCCGTTCGTCATAGGGCCTCTTCTCCAGCCCCTTCATCAGCTTTGTTGCTCTTCTCTGGACTCACTTCAGGGCTTCAACATCCTTCTTGTGGTGAGGGGCCCAGAACTGCACACAGTATTCAAGGAGCGGTCTCACCAGTGCTGAGTACAGAGGGAGAATAACCTCCCTGGGCCTGCTGGTCACACCGTTTCTGATACAAGATGTTAAATAACTGTAATGTCTTGCAAACAAATGTGCTATCTTCTAGACATAATTTAAACAGAGTAAAATCTACATCTCCGCTGCAATCCCCAGCGCTATTTCTACAGAATATGGGCACTAGTGTTCTCTGGGACAAGTGGTGTTTGGAAGTTAGGTCTAGGAGAAAGCATTTTCGAATGAACAACAAGAAAATATAAGAAAAACACACTGAAATCCTAGAACCTATCAGGAAATTATGTCAACACCCTGTGCAAGCGTGTGCCTGAGCCTAAATGGAAAGGGAGCTGTAAAGCCAGAGTCAAAAAAAAAGAAAACTGGGTTATGGGTGCTTGTTAAGGTATTATACTAGAGGTGTTCTTCTGAAGCTGGAAATCCATCTGAAGTGATGTTGCCTAAAGATCATATCAACAGCTGGAGGTAAAATTCAAAGTAATTATTACCAAAATGAAGAAGAAATTATTCAGGAAATAACAGAAATCATAAGAAATTAACAAATTATTTCAGTACATGAGAAAAGCTGTGAATAACTGTGGGTCTGCTAGATTGTTAAAAAGTAATAGGAGAAATCAAACAGAAGTCTAAAGCTGCCTTTTACAAAGTTTCCATGCAGTTAGCTCCTGAGAGGTTCCTGTTTGCTACTTTAAAGTCTAAAGCAGTGTTAGAAACCAGGGCTGGCTAAAATCTGTTGGTGTGGGAAAGGGGACACAGCAGTGTGGCAGCACAGGTCATTTGCTTCTGTGAGCAGTGAGGAGGAGAAGAAATAATGGCACTCATTACCTTTTTTTTTTTTTGACACTAATTTTTTCTTTTAAGAAAAACTCTGCATAACACTTGTGAAGACTGACTTTAGGAATTAGGCTTCAGAGCTGAATGTTGTGGTGTTCACTCAAAATTTCTTGAAGGACTTATGAATATGAAAAAACAAAACTAAAAACCAACTCCCTAGGCATCAATTGCTATAGTGGAGGCCATCAGTGTAGTACAATAATCATCTTTTTAAAGGTGGTTATTTGGACTTTAAATCAGTGAACATTCAGGAATTATGAAAGTACTTGATGTAGCAACAGTGGAACTATAAAAGGAAAAAAATAACTTTGTTGTATGTACTGGGCACCTCAAATCATCCTAATCCAGGACTGTCACTGGATGTTCTGTGTACAGTGTAATGTTCACGGTCATAAACTACGAACAGTCTTATTTCTTAGATAACATTTGTCCCATTCTGAGACGTACAATGAGGCCTGTGTCATTGCAGAGGCTGCTTGTATAGTGCTTTGTAGCTGAAGAAGCATACTAAAAATGAAAGATGAATCATTAGGGCAACTACACTTTCTGGTAGTTTATTTTTGCAAAATTCTGTATTTTCAAACAATGTAGGCAGAATTGTTAATATTTTTGTATATTGCTAGTATTCACCTTAACTCAGTAAGAAAGTTTACTCATTTGCGGGCTGACAGGCAGCCTTGCCACAGGAACTGGAAGGCTCTAACTTAAAATGCAAGCTGAGAGCTTGTTAGCTAAATATCAACCAATGCTCTGCAAAATGGAGATAAAATTATGGCACCCACATCCTGTGACACCATATAGTTCTTGCCATTTACCAGGAAATTGAAAGAAGTCCATTAGTTCCAAACACTGTTAAAACTCCAAAATGAAAGTTATGTGTGATTTCCCTTATACTCTGTACAGTTGAAAGCATGTCTTGTGAACTACATAATCTGCTGATGCAACTCATCTTCTTCCTGTTGGTGTCAGAGGAGGAGTGAAAACCAGCTCTGGCTATTTGTCTGGCAAATGAACATGAGTACATTCCTGCAACTGTAGCTAACACAACTCTTCTTGTACATCTATAATCATTATTTACTGTCAGTTTCCGTGTCTCTTCTTATTTAAAAAGATGTTAAATATGCAGCCTTAAATTATTAAAAAAATTCAACTATGTTCTGTTTCTGGGAAACCTATACATATTAGATGAGGTTAGACTTCATCTAACTAGATAGAGATGGGTATTTTCTTTTTATACTTGTGTTTGGCAGGAATAATTGTAGGAACTTAAATCTTATTTATATGTAGCAATAAACAATTAAATTGAGCTAACCGGGTTTATTTTGGAATTTCTGCTGAAATTTTCATCTAAAAAGAAACATAAATTTTCATTAAGCTTGGTATTTTACCTGAAGTCAAACAGTGTTCACCCAGTGAAATCTGGTCGAGACCAAGAAGATAAACAGCGCTATGGTCACGTGTCACAGGCTTGCTGGGAAGCAGATCTAAAGTACTGTTTTTGTAGAAGACTGAACTAATCTCTTTGGTCTTGTCACCTCAGAGTCTCAGAATTTCTGATCAAATTGGCAGTGAGATAAGCTACTGAGGCATCCCAAAACAGGCAGTCTGGATGGCAATTCTGAAGAAACAGCAAGTCCGTAGTGACACTCTTGTGCAAGAAAGGGTCAGTGTTCAGGCTATGGAGAACAGACACATCTTCTAGATGGGGATATTTGTGCTGTGAAGGTACTACCAGAGTCATGGACAGTTTTCTGGAGCATGACATAAGCAGATGTATGATGTTAAGATAATGAACAAAGCCAAGCAGGAAGAGATCAGCCCCTTGAACATGGTAAAATTGTAGTTTAGGGGTAGGGTGCCGAAACTGCTTGAGAAGTAGTTCAGAATCAGGAACTTCTAACCATCTGTGAAGGGAAATGGGGAAGGCAAGAAGTAGC
Source organism: Piaya cayana (assembly GCA_013389865.1). NCBI lineage: Eukaryota > Metazoa > Chordata > Aves > Cuculiformes > Coccyzidae > Piaya > Piaya cayana. The sequence goes on from WAAB01003757.1 coordinate 185,344, forward strand.
CAGTCACGTGTAGCTTTTGCAATTTTAGGCTTCCTAGCAGAAAGGAGCATTGCCTGGTGCATGTGCAGAAAGCAGTGGAGCCCTGCAGGACCAGCAGCTAGCCCCAGACCTCTCTCTTAGCCCATTAATGTATCACAACAGTATCATAGGCTGTTTTAAGTGTCAGCATTAATGCATAGCCTGGGAAGGAACACCTTAAGACATTTTTCCTGGATGAAGTTGCTACTAGAGACCAAACACATTTAATAGCAGGTTTGTAACTTTAAAATGTTCAAATAGTTCTTCTGCCCCTTCCTAGTGAGGTGGTTGATTGCAGTGGATTTTATCTATTTTATGTGTTATCTCTGTATGTCTGCACAGTGAGCATATGAAGAATAAGCAAAACTTCAGGCTGACTAATGGGTAAACATCAACATTGACCCCTCAACTTTATCCCCTAAGCTCAAAAGGGAGAAACCTAACAAGCCAATGGGATCCTTCCCATGGTTAGCCACTCAATTCTAAACTGAAGCTGATTTATACTGAAATAGGAGTTGGACCATGGGGCTGGTTAACTGTAATGACTCATAGACAAAAAAGGCGTGACCACAGGGTACAGCAAAGCAAGATGGAGAGGTCCCTGAACAAGCACTAACAGAACTAGATATAGAAGCAGGATTTCTACATCTACATTTTGTAGTATGGTGTCAAAGCTCATTAACATTGATAAGGTGAAAGATTACCTTCATTAGTAACTGCCAATACCTTAAAACTGAAAGACAAAGCACGCTTGGCGATTAAGCCATTTTAGCATTGTGTACCTTTGCACAAGTAAAAGTACCTGTGTTCCTGGCTGGAATGCAGATACTCTGGCCAGAAGCCCATGTTCCTTTTTTACTGTAGGCTCTTATTTCCCAGGGAGAAAACCATGGTCAAATAGATTACCATTGTTCTAAACTGAGAAGTTCCCCATGATACCAGCTGGGATCCCACTCAGCCATCAACCACTCACCTCTGCAGAGCCAGCTTATCCACTACAGCCAGTTTCACAGTCACTCATGATGGGAGGTTGCACAGGAGGGATGTCAGCTCATGTAGGAGATGTTAGGGACCTCAGTGCTGTTTTACTGTATTCTTTGGAGAATGCTTTTTTAAAAGTTCCATTTCCATTCATCAGAGAACCACATTCCTTTGAGGCAGCTATCTGGCACAGGCATCTGCCAAAATGAACTGACAGAAGAAAAATGCTGTAAAAGACAATTTGCTGTGGTCCTAGAGGACTGGCAACTTATTCCCTAACTGAAACACATTATGTCCTGGGTAAGGAATTCCATTCCCTGATAAATGTGTTCCTTGTTTTCCTGGGAGTTCACTGATCTTTGTAAATATTTTCTTTGTCCCTATCAACTCAAAGGCTGATGGTTTCCTGCTTTATCTTTCACTGCACTATTTCAGATTGTTTTACACAATCGTTGCTGCATCTGCTGTTGGTCTGCCTTTAATTTCCTTGAGTTGGAGCAGGTTGCCTAGGGTGGTGGTAGATGTCCCATCCACAGAAACATTCCAGGTTGGGTTGAATGGGGCTCTGAGCAGACAGATCTGGTTGAAGATTTCCCTGCTTATGGCAGGGGGGTTGAACTAAATGACCTTTAAAGGTCCTTTCCAACCCATATTTTTCTGTGATTATATATTCATAGTTCAGTTTATCCAAGTACTCCTAACAGCATACACATTGGTGTAGAGCAGCCCATGGAATGCCAGGCGATTCCACACTGGAGTTAGTCTACATGAACCAAGTGGGAGGCAGAAAAAAAGCTCATGTGCCTTCCTGAGCCAGCAGAGCTAAGTGCTAAATTAAGCACTGCCAATCTGCACTTCCTATTTGTATTTTTTACTGGGTAACGTTTGGGATCTGCTACATGCTTACATGCCAGACTCTGCAGGAGTCCTGATTCAGAACATCATCTTAATTCAAATTATGGGCTAATTCATTCTGAAATCAAAGATGAATTTGCATGCAGAAGTGCTTTCTTGAGCATCTAACAGACGTTTTTGTCTTTTCAGGTTTGTTCATATTGTCAAATTTGTTTGGCAAATGTATGAAATGCTGTATAGGTGCTGAAAAATACCTCCATGTATCTTTAGCTACACAATTTTAAAATTTCTGATATATTACCTTAGTTAAAAATGCAAGAGCAATTAATTTTAACAGGTCACAAGGTCATAAATTAATCATCGCTTCAGCCAAATGCTGTTGAAGTATAGACTTTGAAAGAATATAATCTTACCCACATTTGCACATACTGTGTCTTTCTGCTTCAGCTTTTCCATCTGTCCTCACAGAAGACATTACACATGCTACTTCCAAACTGCTCGGTCTATGTGTATATGTGTACACAAACTGATACTCATTTTACATATCAAATTTGGTTTCTGACCTACTGCTTCCAAGTGGGAGTTGTTCTTTCTCTGTGTAACGCCGCTATATGCATCTTTCTTATTATTTGAAAACATAAATGTTTACAGGTCTGAATTTCCTGCCTTGTGCATTGTTGTGCCTATACAAAGAGTGTAAAATTATTTGGAGCATGAAATTGGATGTTCTCTTAGGAAATGTCCTCAGGCCAAAGCTGGGTCCCTATACACTGAAAGGTCCATAAAATTATTTTCCTAGATAAATTATTGTCTAGTATCTTCAATTTTACTTTTCATTCTCAGACTGCTTGCTTAGTATTTTTAAAATACATAATTATAAAATCAATGGGAAAAAAGGAAACTATTTATGAAATGCTAGTGAGAATTTCTTGCCGCAAAAGATGGAGGTGTAGACTTTTCATGTTCCCTTTGCCTTGAATTATTTAAAGCGATACCAAAATTAGTCTTGTTCAATTCCTGAGGAAGTTGAGCTTTAGATTTCTCAGGTTCTTTACTGGAATATGGGGCACTACAATCCCAGTGACCAAAGTGGAGTCCTTCCCTTCTGAGCTTTTATTTTCATCTCCTGGAATGTTCAGCATACATTGCTTTTCAGAAAAGTATGGTCAGGACAGGATTTAAAGTACAATCAGATGAACTACTTTACTCTTTTTTTGCTTATGATTATCAGAGATTGTTACTTAAAATTAGGACTCCCATCTCCTTTTTTGCTATAATGAAAACAACAAACAGAAAAAGAGAAAAAAGGACACATTTAAAATGCAGATAACTGTCCAAAGCTGGGCAGGAAAATTGGCGATCTGACTTTCAAAAGAAAAATAAAGAAGGAAATGGGAGTGAGAATCCACTTTCATTCCAATGTTTTATTGAATTTGGGAGGAGCTGTGTGTGCTTAGAACTCTTCTGAAAATTGTTCATCATTGCTTCTGGCATGACATAAAGTACAGGTTCTTTCTCGACAGCACTAGCTCAGCATTCCTGAAGGGGCATAGCCCAGGTTTTGCAATCCAGATTTTGAGATAGTGAGAGGTTTTTATATGTGTGTGTATGGCATTCAGGGGATCTAGAGTTCTCGGAGTTTCTCTTTTTGCAGCCTACGACTGTTCCTGTTTATGCAATCAGGCAGATGTGACCATACCGTTTTTTAAAGCACTTTCAGATCCCTTGTCTGCAAACTTCATAATTGTTAATGCATTTCTAATTGCAATATGCCAGTTTACTAGGATAGTGCCACTATCCCCACTTTTCAGGGGATGCTATAGAGACAGAGAGATGAAGCATACATCTGATCGCTCACACAGTAGTGAAATAAGGAAACCCTGGGTAGGATTTGGTCATAGTTCTAACCTTCCTCATGATGGCTGCATACAAGATGGTTTTCAGGTTATATATCAAATATAGGAAATAGTTATAATGTAAATTCTGGTAACTTCTGCTTTTCTATTAAAAAAAATGAATTATTCCAGATGAATTTATATGGGAAAGCTATATAATTTTTAACAGGCATTTTTTCTAAAAGTTATTGATGTGCTTTGGTGAATGATATACTCATCCATTGATTTTTGCATGAATAATGGTGGTAGAACCTGACCCTTATATGTTTCTTATCAACATTTTCTGTGTGTATTTTATTGTGTTTTAAATTATGCCCTAACGAGTATGCAGTTGACTTAGCTGTTGAACAGTAAACAATTTTTTTGTTAGTTTTTTTATGAATAACAAAAATATTCAGTACCATATTTGATGAGAGATACTAAATTCTGATCATTTCTGACCTGAATATCTGGAGGAAAAGATAAAGTCAGGATAGTAACCAAGTAAAATCAGTCCCTTGAAACAAAGAGAGTTTGCTGGCTGCAGCAGGCAGCCCCAGGAGGGTGCAGAAACTGCCCAGCAGGCAGAGTTGGTATGGGAACAGTTCACCACTGAGCTGGCTGATTATTTTTTCCCTCTGTACTCTCTATCCTTTTAAGAAACAGACACTAGATGTCTATCAGCCAATGCTGGTTAGAATCTTCTCTCAGCGCTGGAAGAAATCTGGGTCACAGGAGATGACTGAGACTAGCAGGGTAGTTTAGAGCATTGCTGCTTGGAGATGTGAGGCTGGGACTTTGGCTCATGGAGCACAGGCACTGCTGAGGGTCCTGTTAAGCTCAGAGCAAGAAGCTGTAGAAATACAGATGACAGATCACTGGAAAATGATATTTTTGTGGAAGATTTGCTATAACTACATCTTTATTCTGATTTGTTCTGTAGTCAAGAATCTTTCAAGGTTGGGGCTGTGCAGACAGAGTAACTGAGCACAGTAAAACCCAGAGCTGTGCACTGGAGGTGCAGAACAATGGTACTTGCCTTACTCTGCTGTAGAATAAAGCAGTTAGTTTTCTTTAAGGCTGAACTGCCCAGTCATCAGAGAATTCAATTAAGCAGTCATTTCATTCCTGGGAGCAGATAAAGTCAGTTCTCTCTGACTCCAATGTGCTCATCAGAACCATGGGATCTGATCAAAGACAGCAGCTGACTACCCTCCTGCCCCAGACTTTGGCACTGTAACAGGGCAGCAAACATCACCACAGTCCTCACATCACCATTACTGTGAGCCACTTGGCATCTTCTGCAAGGGTGAGAAATTTTGTAAACAGGGCATAATCTGAAATGTGTGATTTTTGCAGCAATATTGAATTACTGGAGCTTTAACTTGGTGAGGGAAAGAACTGTCCTGTGGGAACAGTGCAGCTACTGCCTGTACATTTACCTGTGCCACTAAACCAGAGATATCCTCTTGTGGCAGCTTTGGAAAGATCTGTGGGGTTCTGGGTTGTTTCTGTCCCCAGCTTGTACTGGTAAGGGTCCCAGTATTCAGGTGCTGTTGGAGAGTCAGAGCAGCCTCCAGAAATACCTCATTACACCTTTGCAGTAGTATTGAGCGTTGCTGTCTAGTGGGTTGTTGATCTGTGACTCATCACACTCTGCTCTTAGTGGCAGGGAGCTTCTTCCCACCACTCAGACCTGCTTGTCCTCCCCTCAGCACCTGGCTAAGATGAAGCCATGGTACCCCTATGGTAACTTTATATGTCCTTCTTCATTAAAAATACTCCTCAATACATAAAAAAACAAAGAAGGGTTATGGTCCAACCCTTTGTGATAGTAAAAGGATGCACTTGTGAATTCACACTGTGCTAGACTGTTGTTTGGGAATCCTGTTTGTAGAGTGGACTTTTCCTAAGAATTTGTGAATACCTGTCTCAAGTTTTATGGTTTGTTTGTTTATTTTAATCAATATTCCCCTTTGTAACACTGAAAATGTTCCTTTCCTTTTCTCCATCTTGTTTGATTGAAATCTTTCCAGGCATAAATTGTCTGATACAGTATCTGTAGAACACAGCACTGAGCAGTTACATCTGGGATTGAGGAATAATGATATTTCTGCACTTTAAATAAAATTAAATTAAAAGAAAGCAACCTTACCTGGAAAGTGAGACTTACACCTAGAAATCTTCAGTGGCTCAGAATACAATATACATCTAATGTTATAGGAATAAAAAGAGAAAAAAAATTAAAGGAAATGTTATGGTCTCTTATCAGAGCCTATGTGTTTTCTTTTGGATTTTTGATTGTGCTTCATTCCTATTTTGTAGGAAAGATAAGTATGTACAAATCTAGGTGATGTCAGTTTGAAACAGATGTTCAGAGCACCTAGGTTATCAACTATTTCTCTCTGTCACCTACAATTCTTCCTCAGCTCCCCCAGTCCAGTTAGATATTTTTGTTTGGGTCTTTTGCATAGCAACAGATCACAGAAAAATATTATTACAAAAAGCAAAAGCTCATAGACAGATGTCATTTATTGAAAGAAATGTTAATTTTTAAAAAAAATTATGGACTGTATCTTTTTGAAAAGCATTTGTTAGAGTCCCCACTGATATAATGCTCCCAGTAGGTACAGAACTGTTGATCCACTGACTTCATGCTAGTAGAAGTGTACCAAATGGAAGATATTTGTGGTTTCAACAGGCTTTATACTATCAGTGGCTAAAATACTGCCATTCGTATAGTACTAGACTGTTTATGGTTTGATATTTGAGCTGAATAAAGATAGTTTAGAGAAATATTTCCAAGTTGTTTCCATTCTGCAGAGGAAAGGATTCACTTTCTGTTGCTGGTAAAAAAATATGTAAACAGTAATGTGCAGTAAGGAAGAGATCTACAATACCACATAATGCTTTTAGATTGAAGGAACTCAGACAGAGACAGAGAAGCAGCTCAGATACTTAAATAAGTTCCAATAAGATAGACTGTGATGATGGAGTTTGCCCCTACCTCACACTCAGTCAGTGAGTTCTAGGTTGCAGCATTCTTTTTTGATCAAAATTCTTGATAAATGAATGGCCTTCAGCTATACTCAATAGCTCCCCAGGACTGGTAGAGGTGGTAACTGCAAAAACAGGTGAGTAGGAATTAAGAGGAGAATGTAATAGTTGTGAGCTCTTTCCTCCTTCTGCTTCCTATAAACAGTATACATTCAGCAATTCCAAACCTACCCTGTTGGTAGAGCCCCATTTAGCAGAGCAATATGGGGCAAATGTTTCTTTCTGCTTATGGTAGACAAGGGAAAGTAAGACTAAGGGAGGCGCAGCAGGGCCAGAAAAGTCATAACTAAAGTTAGGGGCTGGCCCTTGACAGCAGACAAGTTTAGCATGTTATCAACATGAGTCTGGCTTTTGACTTAATACATGCACCAACAATGAAAAACATACAAAAGGTAAATCAAACATTAACACAGTTTTTCTTTTGCATGTAGCTCAAAATTGATGAGCAAGTATCACAGCCAATCCATTTCTCTTATACAGGTGTTTCTTAATGACTGTGGACAGTAGCTAGCGTTTTGCATTTGAAATAACTGTTACATCAGTGTTTCATATTCTTCCCTCTCATAGACAGTGCACAGGCAGCAACTACTCCCTGCAAAGCAGCCTGGACTGTATCCCAAAGATTGCCACATTCCACTGTACCTTATTAGTGAACCTGTACAACTGAAAATAATCACAAATGCAAATTTGGTGAAAAGGAGTTTAATAGGGAAATTTCATGACTGCACTAGAGAAGTTGTGGTTTAGCACTGAGATAGGTCTGATTGCTTGAGCATGTGGGTGCTATGGTAACTCAGTTTCACCATTTGGAAGCACTTAAGCTCTAAACCACAGTATGCTGCACCCTCTTCCTTTTGAGCAGGGTTCTGTAGAAGAAAAACTGAAGTAAACAGCATGAGAGAAACCACAGAGCAGCAAAGGCGTCATTAGCTGTAGTTGTACAAGTGGGTTAGTGTAGTTAAAGTCCTGCTATGAAGATGGAGGATGTCTTTTAAAGTGCAGTGCAATTGGTAGAAATGCCCTGCCTCTGCCTGTTAAACACACAGTATTCCTGGATATTTGTTTGATGTTTGCAAGAACTGTGTACACGGCAAAAAATATTTCACTTGCTGCTTTTAGTTTTTGTTTTGTTAGTTTTTGTTTTTTGTTCTACCTCAAGCTTATGGTTTTGAGAAATTCTAGATATCATTTGTAACAAATGTTGTTTCCATGGAATTACTGTTTCTTGAGGGAAATGTCTATTTTTTCTCTGTGTTTTGATTTTGATCTGAACAAATTAAACTCCTAAATTTATTTTCATAATCAGAATTAGAAAATACCTTTGTCAGAAATATTTCATTAGATTTCAGGTTAGTTGAGAAAAAAATATTTCAGTATTTTTCTTGTGCTTTTCTTCTTATCCTTTCCTTAAGACAGAGTCTGTATATTAACATGTTGGTATTACTTTGTTTTAGCTGTTGAATATTGACAACCTTTGGTGTTTATACTTCCTCTGCCTTTCTAAGCACGAAACATTGTATATCTCCTTGCATCTGCCAGCTACAAATTCTTCTTTATCCCATCTATTTCTTATGGCTGCTGCCCTTGTACTTGATTGGTGGTTAATTTGATTTTTTTTTAACCTTCTCCAATGCTGTAAATGCTGTTTGACACTTCCAGTTGACTCATAGCTACAGTCCATTTATAACATTCCTATGATTGTTGTAGGGCTATGAAGATTTTTACCTATTAGATTTTGGATTACTTTGAAGTGATTTAGTGGCTGCATCTTCAGTGACCAAAAGTGTAGGCAATTTTTAGGACCTTCTGAAGTGTTCCAGCTACCTGAGAAGTTTCTACATGTTAAACTCAAATGAGTAATTTCAGAACAATCAAAGTTTCACAATTTTAAAATATGAACTTTATATGGCATTCTTTTAATCAATTTTTAATAAGCAGCTGTTTGTCAGAAACTGGGAACAGTATGGTGTTTTTTTTTTTTCTTCCCCAGAGTTAGTGATAAAGAATAACACATAATTCTGCAGTCTGTGATTATGAAAGATTTTCAGCAAACATGATCCTACTTATAAAATTTGAGGGGTCCTCTGTGGTATAGTATTAGTCAGATGTCTAAGTGTTTGCTAGCCTCTTCATAGGTCTGCCCAGATTTATTCATGAAGTAGCAATGGATCCATTTATTTTGTGTCTGCAGCAAAAAGAATCAGAAACATCTCTGGTCCTGATGCTCATTTTACTGTAATGTCTCTTTAGCTGGTTCTGGCAGCACAAGGGAGCCTTAAAGTAGGTGTGAATTACATCCTATCCCACTTGAAGTTTAAAAATGAATCAAAGAAGGGTGGCTGGCAGCATTTTGTAAGGCACCTTGCCTTACTCAACCCTCACCTCCCACCAGGAAGTGTTCTTTTTTTGCAATTTGGTATTGGCTTGCAGTGGAGCTGACTAATGTCTGTGCTGTTTGCTAGAAGACCCCCTCAAAGAGCTTTACTCCATCTGAACAAGTAGACCACATCCTGTTGCTTTCTGTGCACATGTGAAGAGCCCTGACCCTGCTGAAGCAGTTCTGTTCAGCTGCAAAAAGAGGGAAGATAGAATGTGGACCTATGCTAGCTGCTTTGTGTGAAGTGCTGTTCCATGGGGTTGCTGGGATCTGTCCAATATAGCGGAGGATGGAGAGATCCTGGAAAAAGGGCAGCAGCTCTGCAGAATCACTAAGCACAGTTTCCTGGCAAGAAAATCATGATTACCAATGTTTTTTTTCAGACACATGTCTGTGAGAAAGGATTACTTCTGTCCCCTCGTCTCGTCTGACAAATGCATGTGGAGTGCAGCTGGATGTGAAGAGCCATGCTAGATAAAACACCAGATGCACTATTAGCAGAAAGGGATCTCCCTTTCCATATTTCTCTGTGCTGTGTGCACCAAGTAGTGCAATGCCGCAGCAGTCCTCTGCTCAGAGAGGACAGCCTGGGCTACTGATATGCAAACATAGTCCCCTGCCCAGCCCAGCAGGAAATTCAAAACTAGGTCCATTTTGCCTACAGTGCAAATTAAATAGCAAAATGGATTTAAAAGACTTTCAGTTATCAGTTTTCCACACAGAAACACGATAATGTTTTTAGGCTCTTAATGCAGATTCAAAAGATTCCATCTTATCAGCTGGAGTTTCCTTTAATGATACATGCACACAGGAGACTATTCTGACTCTTTCTTCTGCTTGGGAAGATCAGACTCTGGACTAACTTGTAACACAGTGTCTTTTAAATGTATCCTAGGTTTGAGCTGTCTTCTTTTTGAGTTGCTTGGTCCTGCCAAGTGGAAAGCATTTTCACTTTCTCCTGTCTTTCCTGAGAGGACAGAAGTGAGCAGTAACTTCTCATATCAGTGCAACCACAGTTCAGTGCATTAAGCACAGTCACTACTGCATCGGTGTTGTAGCAGCTTCTGTACCTCCTAATGTAGCCCGTACAACCTGCTGTCATTGCGATTTGAAATGTTTGGCTTTTTTTTTCTTTTGTGTGTGGTTTGGGTTGTTTCACAGTTTTTCCATTTATTCCTCTTATTGAACATTGAAAGGTTTCTTCAAAATATAGTAGTCCCGTGTTTACATCCAGGACCTGAAGGTCTTCGAGCTTTCAGGAGGAAGAGTGGTCAGCTCAACCATTTTAGGTGTATTTCATTGACAGCCTGTCATTTCATCTGAAACCTTTCTCTCAAGCAACAGGTGCTCTCTGCCTGCCAAATGGTAGCCAGAGAGGAAAGAGAAAGAAAGTAATCAGTTAAACTCCCATCTGCCTGTGGAATGTGTTGGTTGTATCTTTTTGCAGGGCACTTTACTAAGGCCAGATCTGCTCAAACATTACTGATGGGCTGCAAATCTTTTGGATAAGTCGACAGGAACTGACTGATGGCCAAATCAAGAGAAGGGAAAGGGAAGCTTAGAAAGTTCCTTCCAAAGTAGGAGTTTTTGTATACTTTAATTCTTCCACTGGGTTATCTGAGCCTATTCTACGCATATAATCTTAAAAATGTCTTATGGCTGGATGCAGTTTAAGATTTGAGAAAAGGTTTGGGATAGTTCCTATTTAAACCCAAAACAATTTACTTAGTTAGTAATTGTCAGGTTTTCATACTGCACAGCATGATTACTTGGGGTCAAACAATGTTTATTATTAAAGGTTAAATTATTTATTATTAAACATTTAAGATATTCTTAATTTCAGCCTTCAAGATTCCAGAGTTATGTTTTAGAACATAAATATGAGCATACAGTTTTGAATTTGAGGTAAGCTATGTTAACCCAAGGTTAGCTCAGACATACTTAGCTGTGAGAAATTTTGTGAATAAAGTAATTGTAGCAATATGCTTATTAATATTGGAGTAACAGTCTTCGTTTTCCTTCCAGTTACCTAATATCTCTTGATATAATTATATGGGGAAATGTATCTGCTTTTCTGCTTGAGAGGAATTTTTTAGTGTTTTGGTGCCACCTACTGAATTCTCTTGAACTGTGTCCTATTTCATGGCTATAATAAATCATGTACTAGAATAGAATCATAGAAGAGCAGGAAACCTTTAAAATACTTACAGGGACATAAAACTGACATGAAATTCTGTGAAATGCCAGTGCTTATTTTGAAGAAAAAAGTATGACCTAGTCTTATAATTTCCCAAACTGTTTTAAGAAGTGATCTGCTATAGTTGACATTCATCTGAGCTGGGCAGTTGGACCAGATGATCTTGAGATCACTTCCAACCTTGAGCTCTATGATCATGTGTAACTTTAATCATTGGTCAGTCTGTGTGAGCAATAAACCTCAAGGAATGTTTAAGTTAGTAGCATTATTCATACCTTTATAAGAGAAAAGTTGGGGAAATTGACTTTCATGGGAATCTTAAAAATGTGAATGGAGCATCAAGAAATATAACACTGTTACCTGGTTATGAGCTCTTTATTTGTTCATGTTATCTTACTTAATTTGTAAGAGGGAATTTTGAAACATATATATTTTTTATCTCCACCGTGTTCACATTAGACATCAGTAAATAGCTCGTAAAGAATTCCTAAATGTTTCAGTATCCCTGAGTAGAGTTTCATCTAGGACTTTTCCTGAAATACATTTTATTCATTTCTTGAAAACAGTTACTTAAGTGAAAGCTGAACTGTGTAGATGCTCACTGAAAGTTGATTTTGGGCTTGAGACATATACAATGTACTAAACCAAAGTAAGAAGGAGGGAGATTAATTGATCTTCAGCTGATAAGCCAGTTGAAGAAAGAAAAATAATGTGGAATTTAGAGTGACCAACTGCCAGCTTTCAAGCAGTGAATTTCAGAAACATTGAAAGAAACATTTAAGATACATTGAAATGAATTACTCATAGTAAATAGGAGTAAATAAATATACTTGCTAGCTTTTATACAGTTTGTGGAAGTTTATTGTACACAAATGTACAAATTGCTGTTGATAAATATTCCAGTCCTTACCAGATATTTTATATGCTAAAGACACATTGATAGTTCAAAAGATCATCTACATTTTTGTTTATTTTCTGTAACATCTCTGAGGTTAAGAAGCTTCATCTGTTAACATTTGTAGCTCTGAAAAGAATGTGTGGTCCTGTGTTTCAATGGAAATATATAGATGTAAGGTTAACGTATTTGAGCTGTTATTCAGTCCATGTTAGTCTACTATATGTTTTTCACAAGTTATATTCTTACAGTTAAGAGTTATTTAGTTTTGACAGGTTCATACGATTACAGACAAACTAGAGGCAGGCCTATATTCTCATGTCATGAACCAGCTTCTAGTCAACAAGCAGCCCCACTTCCATAATGGATGAAGTAGCTAGCTCTGCTTTACAATTTTTAGCTGAGCTTCATTTGACTTCTGTTGATACTTTTTCTTGAAAATATCAGACTACTGGCTTTTTCCAAATTTTAATTTGTAAGAACAGATATTGAATAATGTATAGTACACAACAAATTCAACTGCTCTCTAGAGAACTACTTAGCTTTTGATTACATTTATTTTAATATCATGGCTTATACACATTTCGTGACAGTTCTGAGCATAAAGAAATAGCTCAGTCTCCAGAGGTGGCTTTGTCGTCGATGACAGTGATTTTTAGTGGCTGTTCTCAGTCTTATGAACTATCTGTAGAATCATAGAATCATCAGGTTGGAAGAGACCCACTGGATCATCAGGTCCAACCATTCCTATCAAACACTAAACCATGTCCCTCAGGACCCCGTCCACCCATGCCTTAAACACCTCCAGGGAAGGCGAATCAACCACCTCCCTGGGCAGCATATTCCAATGCCCAATGACCCTTTGTGTGAAAAACTTCCTCCTAATGTCTAGCCTAAATCTCCCCTGGTGGAGCTTGAGGCCATTCCCTCTTGTCCTGTCCCCTGTCACTTGGGAGAAGAGGCCAGCTCCCTCCTCTCTACAACCTCCCCTCAGGTTGAATAATGAGGTCTCTCCTCAGCCTCCTCTTCTCCAGGCTAAACAACCCCAGCTCTCTCAGCTGTTCCTCATAAGGCCTGTTCTCCAGCCCCTTCACCAGCTTTGTGGTTCTTCTCTGGACTCGCTCCAGAGCTTCAACATCCTTCTTATGGTGAGGGGCCCAGAACTGCACACAGTATTTAAGGAGCAGTCTCACCAGTGCTGAGTACTGAGGGAGAAAAATCTCCCTGGACCTGATGATCACACACGTACTAGGACCTGCTGGTCACATCCATACTAGGTGCAGAATCCATTATGGCTATAGAGCAGCCAACACATATAAACACATATAGTTTTGGGTCAATGAGGAGAGAAGTCTTCATAGTTCCCGGAGTTCTGACTTAAGCATGACCCTGATACATGAACAGGGCAACAGATCATGTATCCTTCATAACTACTGCAGTATTTTACATAAACCTGGAGCTTTGTTTTAAAGGCTGAAGGAGTTTATTTTCCAAAGAATATACCTATAATGGTTTTGAAGTGCCATGTAGAGAAACTGAAGTGACAAAGAAATTTTATAAATAGTGAAGTACTATCTGAGAAAACAACACCCCCCACCCCACCCCAAAACAAATCTAAGAAAGAAACACTATGGGAAAGAACTACTAGAAAATGAAAGAGAAAGGAAGAGTCAAAAGGGGGGATGAAAGTTTGTGGACAGCCACAGCAAGGAATGTGTAAACAAATGGAAGTTCATCCCTTTCCAAAATTATAGCAGGCTATGTTAGAGAGAGATATCTTGAGGGAACAGACATATTTTAGTGATGGCTTTCAGGATTTTTATGTCCAAGTGGAAGCTTCTAATCCTTAAAATAAGTTAGAATTAGACTTAGTATCTCTTCTTAGCAATAAACTGATTCTGCATTCAGTGAAAAATTCTGTACTCGATATTACTTGTACTTGTATGTGCTGCCATATGAAGACTGTTGCACAACAAAGGCTGAGACCCCTCTGATCGGTGAGCAGGTGCTTGTTTATTCAGCTTAGCCACTTTACTATATACCCCATTTTGTTACATCCCTCTGTCCCCATGAGGGTGACTACAGTGTATTATTGGTTAAAGGTAGCTGTCCATAAAGCTATTGCTAACATATTATTGGCTACACTACCGCGTATGCTTAAGTAATCAAGTTATGCTAAAGTTAGCTATGTTGACAGTAGTGTGAGGAGGTTCCCACCGAACTAGCTGGTGTTTATATTTTCGCCTCTCTGCTTCAAGGTCTTGCCAGCTGCTCAGCACCAAGTCCCACAGCATCCAGGCCGCCTTCTCTGTAAAATCTTCCCACAATTCCCTCTTTTTGTTTTTTGATGAAAAAGGTGTTCAGGTGAGACATAT
>WAAB01003759.1:0-47582 GCA_013389865.1 Piaya cayana
AAAAAAAAAATTTCCTTCAGAGGAAACACACGCCAGAAGACTGCAAGAATACTTCTAGGTCAGCATCCGATAGATGCCAGAGCTTCACATACTATCTCCACTATAGGTAGTTTTGTGGCACTGTGATCCACAGAACATAAGCAGAGAAAGCAGAAAGTAACACCAGCATGACCTCCTAAAATGACAATAGTAGGAACCAGTGGCAGAAAGAAAAGCTTTACTATCGCTTTACTGCTACAGGCTCTGGTGTGGTAACTTCATCTTTGTAAGTCAGATAGAATGGAAATACAGCAATTTCCCATATCATAAGGATACAGAGGCTCATAGAATACCTTTCAAACTACTGATATATGAATAGCTTGCAGACAGCATTGCAAACTAATACCAGCCCACAGTAATAGTCAGTGGAATATGAACAGTTAGTCAATAATTGTTTTCAGCTCAGTGATTCACCTTATAAAGAAACATATGAGGTAGATATGCCCAGGAATGTTATAGTTGCCACAACAATAGTGAACACACTTGAAAAGCACCTGCATTTACAAGAGTTGTTAATTTGTCAGCAAGCAGCATATGTGACAGCATGAGATATGTCTGTTCTGAGTTACAATTTCTATTTGCATTCTGCTGAATACTAGTCTGACCTTGTATAAAGGATCTACTATACTGCATTGCAGTCACCTTATCTGGAAATGCATTGAAGGAGTATAATGAAGAGGCTTGAGGGACTGTCAGCTTCACTACTGGCCTATCTCCAAGAAACATTTTATTTTACCATTGGAAGGAGTCAGTAGAGGAAAAAGAGAAATTACAGTTAGTAGAGAAGTTGGTTTTCAGTCTCAGCATGCAACATGAAGAGGACATCATATCTAAATGTACAGTTCTTCTGCAACCAGGACAACCATTGCAACAAGTAAAACATGAAGGAAAGAGGACAGAAGAACCAGCTCAAAGCCCAGATCAGCA
The DNA here is from genome assembly GCA_013389865.1 of Piaya cayana. Lineage (NCBI taxonomy): Eukaryota > Metazoa > Chordata > Aves > Cuculiformes > Coccyzidae > Piaya > Piaya cayana. The sequence continues at coordinate 967 of WAAB01003759.1, forward strand.
AAGCAAGTCATGCTAGAGGGCAGCATCTATCAAACAAAACAGAAAAACTTGTGTATGTGCTCAAGAGACCAAAAGCTATCAGCAGTGACTACATTTTACTGAGAAAGTGAGAAAAAATTGACTGGTTATACAAACAGAAAAATGGAAGGTGGAGAATGTGCACGCAATCAAGTGCCAGAAGCATCCAAGTATGTGTTTTCCAATGTATTAAGGAGGAAAATTAAGTATTATGGGAGTATAATGACAGCTTGAGTTTCTTCAATATTGTATTTGATGGAGTAGTAGGGCTGGCAGACCTGGGACTAAATTATGGAGTTTATATACCTCATGGTGGAAATGCAGGTCTGGGAGGCCTTGCCACAGAAAATCAGAAACTCAGAGGTACTTACTTGCACCGATCAGCAGATACCAGATTTCATCTTACCACACAATTTCTGAGATTCAAAAAAAATTTTTACAGAATTTAATCTCCATGCTATTGCACTCTCTAATGTCTGATTGCAGGCTCAGTTAGGTTGGTAATTCTGCATCTCACTAGTATGCTGTTGTTAGTTAAGCCTATTGGGTTTTTTTAATTCTCTTTTATGCCTCTAACTCTAGAACCATGCAAAATAAACATCTGAATGACAGCTCAGCTGTTTCCTGAGTTCATACACAACAAGATTTTTGACTAATATAAGTGAATAACATTTAAATGTCTCCTCCACGCAAATATGATCACAAGCTGTCCCATACCAATACAGGAATATCAGAAAGATTTTTCTATAACATAGCAAAAGGAGAAAAATAAAAATTCCAAAACTGTAGACAGCAATTTATGGAGGAATGAATGCACAGTGTAAATTCTACAAAGCATCAAACCCACTTGAAGGTCAACTAACAGCATAAAAGAAGTCTGTGCTCTATGCTACAGCAGAGAGGCAGATTATAGCCTTCCTTCCATGCAAGGAAATTTCACTCATGTGGCCTTTCAGTTATTATCCTGTAATGCAGTACTCAGAAATAAGAATAACTGAAACCATTCATAACTGAAATAAAATATTCACTTTATAAAACTATAAGACAATTTTCCCACTTCATATACAGAAGAGAGTAAAAACAAAATAAGAATCCCATTAAAATCTCTGTTTATGTAGTCAGAGAAACTGTAACTGACTAATAACAACATCACCTACTGTAACAATCTCTGCGCTTTCTCCAACAAAAATTCCAAACAATTTCTATAGAAAACCTTGAAAGCTGCAGTGACATATTATATAAACATCACAGAATAACAGAAATGTTTGGGCTGGGCAGGGTCTTAAAGATCATATAGATCCATACCCTTGGCATGGGAAGGGACACCTTCCACTAGATCATGTTGCTCAAAGGCTCATCCAGCCTGGCCTTGAACACCTTCTCTGGGGATCCTGTTCCAGCACCTCACCACTCTTACAGGAAAATTTTCATCTTAGTATCTAATCTAAATTTCCCCTCTATCAGTTTAACACTGTTCCCCCTCATCCTATCACTACTCTCCCTGAGAGTCCCCCCTCATCTTTCCTGTAGGCTCCCTTTAAGTACTAGAAGTCTGCTAGGTCTCCCTGGAGTTCTCTTCTCTAAGGGCTGAACAAACACAACTCTCTCAGTCTGTCCTCTTCTGGGAGGTGTTCCAGCTTTCTGATTATCTTCATTGCCTTTTCTTAGTTGTGCTGGTTGATATCTGAGGAGCAGATTGGGCTGCCTTACTGAGCTCCAGCACCATTCCTGATGTGACAAGATTTTTCTCTTCAGTCTGCAGAGCCATGAAGAAGTTCGACAATGGCACCTCAGGCTTCAGGGCATTTAAAAGGATGTCTTTTTTTTTTTTTAATTACTGGATTGGTTTTGATCTGTTTCAAAGAGCTGTAAATTCTTATTACTAAATCAACCAAGTTGTCCATGTAACAACTTAGAGAAAGGATCTGTTAGAAAAGAGAGTTTGCATCCTAGCGCTAAAAGCTTGCATTCTGAGTAATTTTCTCTCTGCTTTCTACACTCACAAGCATAAAAAAGCACATATGTTAATCTCTGTTCCCACAGTTCTCTAAAAATTATTGTTTTGGACTCTGTGCTCTTAACCCTTTTTTAACCCTGTGAATTCAGTGAGTAGCAGAAGCAGGGCTGACTACGATACCTGGTATCATTTTAGTTCTTCATCTGTCTTAGAAAACAAATGAATTGTGGGCTGATCATAGTCTTTCCCCTTTGTGTTATCAATACAGTCTATTTAAGCACATTTTAAGTACAAAGGTTAATTTCTGCAGAAGGCAAATCCAACTCATTTTTCTTTATTGCCAAGAGCCATAGAAGTTTTTAATTCTGTTTTACAACTAAAGCAGAAGATCCAACCAGTGTAACTTGACAGAAGCATGTTTCTCCCCATATGTTTGTAATTTCAGGTGTGTTAAATAATTTGCTTTCACATCCTCATTCTTTATCTACAACATTGCCAAATTTCAGCGTGATAAACAAAACAAGATTCAAAAGGAACCAGTTCTCCCAAGGAAGGTAGGAAGGTGGAGAGGAAATAGAAATACAAGCGGTTCATACAGCACCTGAAATACTCACAGTCTTTGATGTTTGTGCTGTATCACAACTGTTCCCGTACAGGGTAATGAATAATTTTTCTGGTGGAGGATTGTCAAGGCTGACTGCATTAACCTTGAAGTATTGTTCCCTTAGGTTATAAATTTCTGCAAATCCGAAGCATGAAACTGAAGAAGAGTAAAATCCCAGAACTGTAAGCTGTATTAGTAGTCAAGGAGACAGCTGTCTGACACTAGCCTTGAACAAACAGTACAGACAGAAATACAACCTAGATTACACAGCGCTCTAACAGGCTTGTTACTTAAGCCATACATGTTGCATTAATGATCTCCAGGTATTAATGCCCGTGTCAATTAATGATACTCTTATGATGCACTGTCTTGAATGAGAATCAAACCAAGTTATAAATAAAAGGACTCTCCAGAAACTGGAAGTCAGACAACTGTGTGAAAAAAAGATCTCTGTTTAAAAAGAACTTTGAAATCATCCAAGATACGAAGACACTGAAGTAAGAACAACATCTTCCCAGCTTTCCTGTAACTTCATGAGGAGCATGGGAGTAGCCCTGGAAAGTATATCTCAAGAGTTTTTCTACTTTTCTCAAGCTAAGAACAGTGTGATCTGTTGTATTTGTATCTGTATAGGTAAACTGTATCTGAACAGGATCTGCTTAGTTTCTCTTAAGCTACTTAAAGGTGTTTAACCAGCTCAGTAGTTGTTTTAAAGAACAAGCTAAAGTGGAACTAATCTCTGAAAGACTCCACTAATCCAATATTTTTTCGATGGTTGGTTAGTTGACAGTTTGGGAGAGTTAAGGGGGACTGTGGATTATTATGGAATGCTGCTGTACAAAAGCTCTGTCTCTTCCAGAGACTAAAGGAAATCTGCTTTCTGCTAGGCCAGATAACTTCTGGCTAGTCTGCTTATGAACTGTTCTTTCCTTGTTCATCCCTTCTATGTAGTGTTATCCTTTTCCACCTAATCAAAAGAATAAGGTAAATATATTTGCAATCCCAAACTCAGGCTCTGAGTATTTACTCTCCTTCTCATATCACTGAAGGATTCTTTCTGTGCAGCCCAGGATATGGTTGGCTTTCTGAGCTGCAAGCACACAGTGCTAACTCATGTCCAGTTTTTCATCCACCAACACCCCAAGTCTTTCTGTGCAGGGCTGCTCTCAATCCCTACATACCCTTGCCTGTGTTCATACCACAGGGTTGCCCCAGCCCAGATGTGGGACCTTGCACTTGGCCTTGTTGAATGTCATGAGGTCCACGTGGTCCCCATTTCTCAAACTTGCCCAGGCTTCTCTGGATGGCACCCTGTCCTTCATGTATATCAACCACGCTACTCAGCTTGATGTTACTTGCAAACTTGAGCATGCACTCAATCCCTTTATGTCACTAATGAAGGTATTAAATAGTACTGGTCCCAGTATGTACCCCTGGGGGCACCACTCATCACTGATCTCCATACAGACATTGAGCCATTGACAACTACTCCCTGGATGCAACCATCCAAACGATTCTTCATCAACCAAACACTTCATCCATCAAATTCTCATCTCACCAATTCAGAGAGTTCTGCACATTCTATGTGTCAATCTGCAACCATATCTCTGTTCCCCAGAGAAATTCTGTTTTGCCCACCAGACTCTTTTGTAACCTTGGAAATGGGTAGTGCAAAAAGCAGCAATTCAACCATAAGTATTTTTAAGGAAGCATTCTGATACACTTTTCAGAAGCATCAACTGTTACAGTTCTGTATGCAATATTATGTTATATTGTTATACAATACATAAAATATTGGTTATATCCACAACAATTTCCTCTCACCAGGAGCTAGGCAGAATAATTAACTGTAAAACACAAGCTACTTCCACTGACAGTGTGGTGTAAACCTAAAACAGGAAAGCAATTTCCTTACATTTCTCAATTAAGAGGAGAACCACTTTGATCATCAGCTACTGATTAGATGGCTTAAACTCTTGGCAGATGTGGCAGACATTTAAGATGGATTTAGTGCATTCCTAAATGCATCACATGAAAATGTAATAAGGCATAACATTTAATGTTTAAAATGGAATATTCTGATCAGAAAAAAGATGAGTAATTGATCATAGAACAGTTTAACAAATAATTTGAAAGGGCAGACTTTGCATTAAACTTTATTTTTAAAAAGAAACTAACATTTCAGGAAAGTGCAAGTATATTAGAGGCCACACTTTCTGTTAAACTTTTGAAAAAATATATCTTCTGTAAAAATTATGTGTCAAAACCATATGGAAGCTGTACATGTTATATTGAAATAGCTGACTGAGAGCCTACCACCTATGTTACATGGCAGACCCACACAATAGATCTGGATTATGGATTATGTTTATAAAAGTAATTCAGTTGGTAACTTCCCTTTTCTAGTCAAAAACTAACCAGTCACTAGCCCATGAGATCACAAAGAAACAAAGAATTAAATAAGCAAATCCAAATATCAAGTGATACAAACCCATTCCATTGTTCTTCACTGCACCCTACACTTTATTTCACCAAAGATATAAAAAATAGTTGCAAACATATCTTAAACAGAATAAAGATTATATGTTTCCTGTACATTGTTATTCAGATATATTTATAAACTAGGTTCATTTTTAATGTTTCTGAATTTATATGGTCACTATTTTTAAGCCTAAGAAAATATTTATTTGGCATACGACTATATTGTGCATTTCTTGAACATTAAAATACTAAACTGTATAAGATAGTAAGCTATTATTTTTTCCATATTACTCAATTCAACATCAACCCAAAGTTGGACCCATCATTCAGAGTGGCCTCCTTTTCTCAGATGTTCATAAAATACTATTATTAAGCAAATGTGGAGAAGCAAAAAGCTCTTGCCTCAGGGAGCCTTGCCTTCTTTTTGAGCAGAGAAATTAGCTTCTTTTTTGCTTTTTCTTCTATTACTGCACAGTGAAGAAAATTTTAATAACATTGTGTAGTACTGTTGAAGGTAAAAGACCTATCTGTTGATGTACACTGTGCCTGGGCATCTTGCAACTGAATGTCTACAACTTGTTCTTCAGCAATGCAAAAGTAAAATGACATTTTTAGGATGTAAAATCAAGGAAGAAAATTAATGCATAGTAAAGGTTTCTACTCTCTTTACCTCAGTAGGCCCTTCAGTATGATCCCTAATAAATCCCTTTCACTCTCAATTCTTGTAGAAAAACCTTCTTCTTCATTTCTTTTTTACAAAACCATTACCTATTTTTTCCCTGCACTATTTGAAATGTAGTTCAGGACACCATCCCCAAGAATCTGATTTACAAAGTGATAAAAGAATCATCTGAGATCAAATACTGTTAGAAATACAATCAACGTAGCAGCAAGTCATCTTTATTTCTTGGTTGAGAAAGCCAATTCGGAGCCAGAAAAAAAAAATCCTTATAGTTTCCTTTTCAAAATGAGGCTTACATCCCAGGAGGGGAAATAATTAAGAAAAGAAGAAAACAAAAATTACTTTTTTAAAGAATGGCTCCAAGAAAAAGAATCACCCAAAATAAAAAATGGCCCTGAAGTTTTAAAATCAAACTAGTTTTAGCACCTCTTATGTCTTTAATCTTTTTGCATGAAATTGTGTTAACATTTGACATGAGATGCTCAGGAAAAAGACAATACATTCAGCTACAATGTACTGTAGTTCTCATAACGAAGGTATCATCAAATAAATTATTTGTTTTACCATTGTAAGAAATATTTACAGTAATAAAAAGTAGGGGGTTTAGGAAATTATTTTTTCAGCCAGAAGACAACAAACAACCAAAAAAAAAAAAAAGGAAGAAGTCACCAAAGGCATAGCTATTGAACCAGAACCAGAAGTATTTATACACGGAAATGTGATTCTGCTTCCTTCAGTCCTAATAGGACTTCCACTGCTTGATTGCCAGAGTAATGTAGAAAACACCTCCACCTCTTATTTTCAGTTGACTGTGCTAAGGATAGAAGCATTCAGAGAGCAGCTGTTTTAAAACCATCTGGCAGCTCCCTGCCTCACAGACATTTCCAGAACCAAATTTTGAACTGAATTATTGGTGAATGCAGTATTACAGTGCAGTCATAAGGTTAACATGATAATAACTCTTGGAAAAGGACAGTTACTTCTCCTCTAGTGAGGCATGGGCTAGTCTATTTTTCATTCCTCTAATTCCTTCAATGTCAAAATGAAATTAAATGTGGAAAGCTATCAATGTCTCATTTCCCAAAAATATAGGCTTCATCACAGGAAAGATCAGCACCTGAATGTCCTTTGGCTAAAATATTATTTGTTTGTACCTATAGTTATAGAGGGGAAAATTGAATGATCAAATAAGCAAGTAAGATACTATTTTCAGTTAACTCCTTAAAACAGACTGGTGAGCTTTCCTATCAAAAATATCATTGCATTTATCTTCATTTAGTTCATGGGTATAATAAGTTGGGAACAAATACTTGGTCACTCACTGTGTCTCAGCTGAAGACTGTGATATGGAATGAGAAGCTAAAACCAGTAGCAATAACCAGCCTCTTTAGTATAACAGAAATACCCTAATCGCAACGTGTTTTCTCTCAGATGTCTCCAATATATTTCAATGTGATTGCTGATCTCATCTCTGGTAATTAAAACTAATCTATCTGTGGAACATCTTCCAGCATCCAAGAAAAAACTTCTGCTTCTCAAGTACAACAAAGCCTTCAAGAAAGCTTTTGGGAATAAATTAGAGAAGCCAGTCATGCATTTCAGCTATACAGTTAACTAATTTTGACCTAAACTACAGCTGAAATATAGTGCACAATCTCATAATTAATATTTTGGTGACAACTGGAATATATTTCTGTCTGCATCAGCTACATGTTTGCAGGTTACCTGGCCCTCTCAAGGATGCACTGCTGAATCCACAAGAACATATATGAAGCTTTGATATGAAGGAAAGTGCTAAATCCCTGTGAAAAGGTTAAGGGGGTCAGCAAGGATGAGCAGACAAGAGAAATACCCATGAATATAAAGGCAATGGGGATGAGCAGAAATAGTTTCTCCATTGGGAGTTAAGCAAACTGCAAATAAGCTGGACAAAGAAATAGAAAGAGGAAAGACAAAAGTTACCTTGTGAATAAATGTAAGTGAGAATACTGTAAGACCTGAAATATGGGAAGTAAGAGGAGGCAGCATTTGAACACACTGGAAGCAGTGGAAGGCAAAACAAGTAAAGTGTCAAAAGAAGGTGCATGCAACAATCCAGTGCCTCAAGAATCTGGGCCTTCTTTTCAGTCTCAGAATTTTGCTCATACCAGCAGACATCAGTGAAACCTATGAGCTATGCTGCCCTGTAGGAAACTTGATATCACTTATATTTATTAAAATATTTCTGAAAAGATATCTCAGTTATATTTAAAAAAAAAAAAGAGAAAAGAAAAAAGAAAGAAAGAAGAACTTTGCTTCTTCTCCAAATAAAAGACACCATGTGAAAGGAAACAAAGTTACATCACTGGACTTGAGTTTGAGTGGCGTCTAGGTAGACATCTAGTATGTTTGGCAAAACTATGTTCTGCCACTGTATGTTGTGAAGCGTCCAGTGAAAAAGGCAAATTCAATAAGATTGTTTTAATTACATCACAATGTCTACAAATCTTTGCAAAGTTCAAACAAAAAATGACCTTTTTTTAATTAACATCCTAGAATTTTAATATATTCATAATTCTGTGATTCAAGTTGACAAGATTAATAAAAATGTCAACGAGGTTATTGCTATACCAGTATCCTTACCCCAACTGCTCAGTTTTGTTCTTTTTTGTATTTTGTATTTCTTTCAGCATTATATTCTCAGAAGCTGCATTGTGTCTGTCACCATGGAAAATAAAACAGTTTTCAACACCTTATTTAACAACCCATCCCTTTCATTAGTTTAAGTAAAAAAAAAATTTCCCCCAACTTCATATAACTTGTGCAGAATATACTTTGTGAATGTCGCTACTCTAGGTCATATTATAGATGATCTCTTTTTCCATAAAAGCTACATGAAGACAAGAATTTGTTGGCTGAAGATAAAGTACCTGGAAAGGGGCCTACAAGAAAGCTGGGGAGGGACTTTTTAGAAAGGCATGTAGTGATAGGACTAGCGGAAATGTTTATAAATTGGAGAGGAGCAGATTTAGACTAGACATAAGGAGGAAGTTCTTCACAGTGAGGGTGGTGAGGCACTGGCACAGGTTGCCCAGGGAAGCTATGGCTGCCCCATTCGTGGAGGTGTTCAAGGCCAGGTTGAATGGGGCCTTGAGCAGCCTGATCTAGTGGGAGGTGTCTCTGCCCATGGCAGGGGACCTGGAACTAGATGTTGTTGAAGGTCCCTTGCAACATAAAACCTTCCCTGATTCTAATTCTATAACCAGCCACAGAACTTAGAGGGTCTCTATAGAACTTTTTCAGCTATGGCAGGAACAGCTGAGGATCAAAATTTTATAGCTATGTGAGAAGATCAGGTAATTATACACACCTGTCACCTATCACACCTGAAGATGCCCATGATTGCTCAAAACAGTGCACTCTTAGGTGTATATATTTAGCAGTCTCTATGCCAAACACAGACTTATTGTTCTTTTTTTACTCAACAGTACATCCTGAATCTCAAACAGTGGAATAGTATTTGGAGTTTGTTTCTGGTTCTAATACCCTAGAGGGATTAATTCATATTTCAGTATAATTTTGGTTACAGTCTGTAATGATTACAAAATCATTACGAAAAGTATCCCACTGGAGACATAGTAAGATATCATATTGCAATACTTTGAAGATAAACTTTGAAATTGCTATACCAGATAACACTACACCTCTAAAGTACATCTGACAAAATTAGTATAGTATTTTTGCATTTTGTACACAGTGTAAGAGTTGACTACCCACAAGCACAAGGAATACCTTTCTTCTCTGTCTCTAGTTATTTTACAATTCTGGCATACATACAGCCAGATTACTATTGTACAAACCACAAACAAAGAAAGGAGAAGTAACTTCTGGTTTAATAAGTGTAATTATCTGTTGTCAAGGAAAAATATGAGAATTTTATTTTCATTAACTGATCAAGTTTAGTCCTAAAAGTGATCCAGCATTTAATACTTCTTCTCTTACAACAGATAACTTCATGAATTCACCCACTCAAATAGGTGGTAACCATTTTCAGTTTCCAGACTAAAATTATTCATGGTCATATGGATCAATAGGAGCTGTAAAGCTGTCTGAGAAACTGAATTAACACCTGGCATATTTTCTTATCCAGAACTCTGAGATGCTTCTACAACACCAGCCTCTGACATTATTAAGATTTGCACTAACTAGCACATATCTACCAAAGCCACATTCATAAATGAGAGAAGTGTAACTGTATCTGCAAGTTCTCCATACCTCTAAATCATTCCTGAACCTGTTCCAATTTTAATTCATTTTTTTTCAGTATTCCAGATGAGGTCCCCTGCCAGTGCCTTACAGGCTGCCATTAATACTTCACCATTTTTCCTGGAAACAACTTTCCTGATATAACCTAAGGTCATAATTATGTTTTGCAAAGATAGATCACGTGAAAAAAATCAGACTCAATAGGTAAGTGAATAAATGCACACAGATTTCTATGTCTTTAGTTATTTCTGAATTATAAGTTCCCCGCTTCTAGTAAAAATTCTCCTTCTCTCCACAGGAATGACCTTGGATTTCATGCTATTCAGCTTTATATAATTTCTAATACCCTGTTCCTCAAAATCATCCAATTCATCATGTCTAAAATTAAGTCCCTTTCTTTATACATGAGGTTTCTAAATTTATTGGATCAACAGGTTTGATTAACCTATTTCTAAGTTTTTTTTCTCCCTAGTATGGTCAGCCTGCAGGTTTTAAGGAATTCTGCTTGCAAATCATGTTCAAACCTACCACATGCTCTTTTCAGCGGATATCACACCTGCTCACCAGCTCCCACTAAAACAAGTTTCCTGACAGTCTTCATGTCATCGAACTTGAGCTAAAATTTCTACTTTGTGACACCATATGCTATCAGCTATTGAAAGTGTTGCGATTCTACATTTCTTTTCTCCAGATAATCAGTTCAATAGATGACAGATTAGTCTCATATAATCTACATTTGTGTGTATTTAACCAATTTACTGCTGTTTCTTGTTCTTCCATCTTATATTACATTGAACAGCTCCAATTCCTTTCCCTGCACAACTCCTGCTTAAATATAGTTCCATTTTTGTTATTTCCCATTCATTCATCAGCACTTGTGACAGGATCTGAAAGTAACTACAATAATAACTATAATTTCACATACTAGTAAGTAATTCATTTGCTCAAAACGTAATTTTTTAGCTAATAACAAAAAATGAAATGTCTGGCAAGGGCATTTTTAATATTATTTGCTGCCACAGGCTGGTGTTTCAATATTAGAAAACAAAGATGGAGATTTGGCTAAGAATCAATAGAACACATTTGAACTGTTAAGAATGTTGTGGTAGCAAACTGGCATCCATTTTTCCAAGCCAATGAAAATAAATTATTCCAGATAAACTTTGGTCCTTGCTGCAATCAGCATATGCTGAAGACTTGCAGAGGCTTCATAACCAACATATGCTAAAGTCATGTGCAGGAACAATGGAAAACTCCTTCATGTATCTTTACTTTGAAGATGAAAATTTGTTTACCGCATTTCATGGAAAAGCATGCAACTCTTCTATCTTCTGTAAAAACTAACAAGAAGAGAAATTTCTAAATTTGCATTTCTGAGTACTACATACACACAGACCATGCAAGTGGGTGACTTCATTTCTTTTTTGCATTCATATCACATAGACTGTCTTCAGTGCTAGTAAGTCATAAGGCCAAGCAATATTAAAAAGTTCAAGATTGATGCTTCATATGGCATATCAGCAAGATAGGCTTAAAGACCAGAAAGAATAACTAACTTAAGTTAATTGTGATGCAATTGTGTAAACTGTTTAAGAATGTGTCTCATAGACTGGGTTCTAGACTGGGTTCNCTGTTTAAGAATGTGTCTCATTCACTTATCTGAAGAAGGTCTTAGCTGCACATCAAGTTAGCTGCTTGCAATTGAGCCATGGAGTAGCAGTGTGGTTAAAAACATGACTCAGATGGGTATATCAGCTCAGGCTCAATACCAAAATCTGTGGTTTGACCACTAAAGTTTCATATCAGAGGCAGAAGTGGGAGTATTCCATTCCTCCTAAAACTTCTGGTAAGTGAAAGCTCATTGCAAAAGTTCTGTATAAAATCATTCCAGACAGAAGTATAGTATGAAACCTCAATGTGTTCTGCAAATCGCATGTATGTAGCCAATTCTGACTCAAAATGTACACTGGTTGAAATACACAAACCAGACTACAGCTTGAAGTAAAGAAATGTCAAAGTGTTACGGAACTCATACTTTAAAATTTCAGTTGTGAAGATCAATTCATATGCCTCTCCCTTCTTTCTATTACTTGTGCCTGTTTCCCTATCATAAACGTGGTATCAAGACTTTTTTCAATGAAAGCAAAGATATCTCCTTGAACCACTGAGAAGAAATATGTCAGCAATGTCAATGAGAAGTGGATCTTCCTAGATGGAAAAAGCAAAGTGACATAAGTCAGTTTACGTCTTTGACATACAATATAAAAGCCTTTAGAAATAGTTCACATAGCTCCAGGGGCCGTTTCAAGCTTTTCTAACTTTAATCTGATACCAAGGTCAGCATTGTATTTTTTATTCTGCAAATCCTATTCCCAGCCTGAATGAACACTACAGTATCATCATGATTTATCCACTAGAGACATCATTTGTCTCTTATCTAGGCTTAACCTGGCAACACGACTAAGCACTTTCTTTACAAATTTGCATGAATATGTAAGACATTGAATCTATGGATTGTGGTGAGTGCTTATGAAGGCACAGAGGCTCTTAACAACCAACTGTGAGGTCTGATGATTTAGTCAAGTTTGAAGTAACCACCCTCATCCTAGAGACCAATGGTTTAACAGCAGAGCTCCAGGTGATGCTGGCTTGTCTGCTGCCATTCTGGCTTTGATGATCAGTTTGTGGTCTGTGGTGACCCACATGTACTGTGACATTAGAGGTGGCTTTAGCACAGTATTCTAGGACTAGTATATTTCAAAGAACAGATCTGTCTAAATTACAGTATGACTAAAGGCAAAAGTAACAGTGATTGTGTCCCTTTTTCAGAAGGGTTAGAGTCTGAAACGTGCAGATTTTGAATTTACCTCAAAGTGGTTAAAACTAGGGTGTTATACTGCACTGGAATTCATCAGCATCTTTTCTTTTGTGGTTAGTGAAAGATGTGAGGGTAGGAGATGCATTAAAGTCATCCTTATATGCAGGATATCTTTAAAGAAGTTTTGAAGACTGAGTAAAATTATTCAACTATAAAATTTTGGTTTGATAGTTTGGGTAGAAAATTCCATTCCCGCTGATAAGGTGTCATGGATAGAAATATTTTATGCAGTAATGATTTAGCAGCAATTTATAATTTATTGATAATTTTAGGTAAATTAAATTATTAGATTTTTAGCAGCACTTAATCATAAGTCAATTTAACAGCTAACAAGGTGATCATTTGGAATCTATTATCATCAAAACAGCAACTTAATTACAGACTCAAAAATTACAAGACCACTCCTATTTAGTACATGGTATGGCAGATACATAGAGCAAAACAGAAACACAGAGAAATGTACACGTGCAAAGCCATATCAATATTTAAGTGTATAAGAAATATGGATAATCACAATCACATAGACTTATGTATGAATTTAAGGATTCAAAAAGATAGGAAGAGGCTAACATGAAAATTTGCCTCTTGAGAGTGGTGAGAATACTCACATACAATGTACCATCATTCCACGACAGGCAATAGTTGTAACTTAAGGAGTCAAAAAGATTCTTTGGGATGGATGAGGGCACTCACATCCAATGCATCAGCATTGCTGACAGGTGATGATTGGCATTCAAAGGGGGGCAACTTAGTCAAAGTTTTTTTATTTGCTCTGTTAGCAAATGAGATCATGCAGTCCACCTGAGAAGTGACCTGACTGAGGGGGAGATTACTGGTCCCAACCTGCTGTGATCCTTAGGAGTTCAAAGGGCCTTCCATACAATCACTTATTCACAGGGTTTTAAGATAACTGACTTTTGTCAGATGTTTGAATATTCATTTTAATGTTTTAATATTCATTTTAGCTGCAAGTTGGAAGATACAATTCTCGCAACTTCTGCTAGCTATATCAGATCACCTCAGGTACCAGGTGTATCCAGCTGTCAGGGGGGTGACTGATGGTCAATCTCTTTCTCAGGCAGTGTAGGGGTCTTTTCACAGGCACACAGGATTCCAAGAAAACTGAAGAACTGAGGGAATGCCTAAGTGCTCTACCTTATGACAACGGGTGTTCTCTCCCGTGTGTGTCTAGTTAAGATGAACAATTATCAGTCCCCTTCTTCAGGCAATAAGGGAGGTGTTTTCCCAAGCACAGCAGTTTCAAGTAGGCCAAAAGGGATGCCATGGTATCCTGAGTTACCACCTCTGTACAGCAGAAATTCTTCTTGTCAACAAGCCTGTGTTAACACTAGTCCTGTTTCCACTGGATCATCAAGTACCCCAAAAAGGGAGAGATGGTTTTGTTTCAAATGAGACAGAAATTGTGCTTAGTGGCCTAAAATTATCTGTGCAGCCTAGTGTGTGGGGCAGGGATTGCATCACCACACAAAGATGGATTAAAATACAAAAGAAGTGTTGGACTTCTTTGTGATGTAACACATACACAAAGTCCCAACCCTGCTGTTGAAAAGAAATACCAGAGTGATGTAAATACTGACAAGTAATCTCCAAGCCTTGAGTAAAATTCTCCACCATCTAAACACAATCAGATATGATTCAAGTGTTTAAAGGGTTATGCTGGGTTGATTTTCCAGATATCAGCTTTTGGCAAGTACTACCTAATGCAAATAAATCTATAACTAAATTTAAAAAAATCATTTGCAGAGCAGAGAACTACTAGGAGATTTATTTTACTATGATCTTCCTAAACTAAAAAAAAATTGATATAATAATATTTAACTCTTTTCCATGTCAAAGAACAAGAACTAGCACAGGAGATCAGAGGGACAAATCTGACAGGTTGAATTCTTCTCAGAATTTCTTAGCCTTGATAGTGGATGATCAGTAACTACCTAATCTATTTCTGCAACATCAATTGACATCAAATTACTTTCCATTCATTAGAGTAATTTACTGTCTTCACTTTAGTGATCATCAAGATAATATAATATACATCAATTTTCACTGGATATTCATCAGGAGAAAGCAGTGATATTACAAACAAAAGATATATATTATAGATTTTTTTTTCATGCTATGGATAATCTAAAAATTCACTTCCTAGGAAGTTTCATCTGTTCATTTCTTCTGTGTCCAAGCATTAGCACTAATGCTGGGCACACATCTTTCATTCCCTGAAGAACTTTATGCCCCACTCCAGATCTGTGCTTCCCATTCACCAGAAGCACTATTTGCTCATGACTATAAGTGCATTAACTCACCTTCCATTAAATGACGGTCCTGTACAGCCAGGTAGGAGTTGATGGAGGATGAGGTTGAAGAAATGATAGAAGAATATCTGGCTGGCAGTCAGCTACTAATTATTAAGACCAGCACCATGCACAGTAATAAATATGCAAACATCCCTTTTCTAAGTAACATGGATGCCAGGGAAGACAAAGTTGCTCAAAACTTCCTAGCCAGCAGGATACATGCCCAGCATCTTTTTATGTGTCAGCCTGCACATCCATTTATAACGATTTTGACACTGCACTGTTTGAATAGGCTCTTGAGTCACAGATAAATATTCCATGTTTGTAGTATGAGGTAGCCTATAAAGAGAGATTTATTTCCTCTTTCAGTGAAAAATGGCCAACTAAAGCCCATCATTCACCATTTAAAGGGCCACCAGCCAGTGACTAACAGCTAGCCCATTTGATCACAGAATTGTAGCTTACTGATATGAAGCCATATTTCATGGCAGCTCTTGCCTGAGAAATAGAAAGAAAATGCAGGGCTCACAAGAGGGCTTTTGACAGCTGCTGCCATGAAATGTTCTCATTTGTCAATGTGACAGTGAACAACAAGATACTGACTGAAAAAGAGGGCATGGGGACACAGCTGTCTTCAGTTAACTTTCACTGAGCTTTGATACACAGACACATAAATACATGAGGTTATCTAAATTTTCCTGATTGCCCCCAATAACATTACTAGCTGTTTGTACTGTAGGCATAACATATGGATAACCATGTATCACTGATGATGCAGTCATGCATAACAACAATGGATGCAGGTTTTTTAACTTCATTAAAATCTGTCTAAATCTAAAGATTATATTTTTTTAATTACAATTTCTGAGGAGTTTTGGCTTAATCAGTTCCCACAGAAAACAAAGTTTTCATATGGAAAACAAGCATAGCCTTTTTCTGTTTTTTTCCTACTATTCCAAGACAAATCCCAAACTACTTTTTTTTTCAAAAGGAAAAGGCAAAAAAGAAATTAGTTTCCCATTTCTAAAGAAATATCTTTTCTAATTGAGTTTAATAAGGATTATTAAGTTTAAACCTGAAGTCATTCCTAATGCAATTTATTCTCCATTTAATGCTTAAATCAGTAAAGTAATCATGAAATTTCTAACCTTAACCAGCTAAAATAAGCCTCTGGAGTTTAACATAAAAAAAAATCAACTCTATTATCTCTTCAGTGTTGTTATCATCAGCAGTATAATATTTATAAGCTGACTTACATGATCCTTCCATTACACTTTGCATTAGGTAAAATATAAATCTATTGCAACCCTTATATTTTCAGTAATACATGCCATTGAAACAATAGGCCAAGTTAGCAATAGTCAGGTTGTAGTTTGGAAAATAAATAAAAAGGCAATTAATAAGTCAATCTTGTCCACTAGAATTGCTGATAACAATGTATTTCATTTCTATGAAGACAAAAGCCAGTTGATATCATGTTGAGCAGCCCTGCTTCTAGAAGGCTTTACCTCAAATTATCTAGCACTAAAAGCAAGCCTTTCATTGTCTCCCTGCCTATTTTTTCCTTTTTAAAGCTTTTCTCCCCAAAAGGACATGATCCTGTTCTAAAACTGACAATCATACCTTAAAAAACATCTATTGCTATGTCACTGGTCTTCTTGAAATCTTAGGAACAGCCTTTTTGTTTTCCTGAAAAAAAACATACAAAAATCCATATAGAAGCCTGTTCACAGAAGCCTAGAAGTTAAACCAGCATATGCAAAGTGCCAGGGAAAGAGGGAAGAAATCAACTGATGTGGTTGTGATGAGATGAAAGAGAAATGAGAAAAAAAATAATGAGCAGGCCTGAAACATGCGATTAGGGTTTTGTTTAGAATGTTGGAGGAAACTTCAGCTTTAAGAAATTAAAAGGAAGTTGTATCTAACCTTTAGAACTGTAAAGATATATGAATATCTGAGCCAATTAAGTATGCCCAAATAAGCATAGGATTAATATTTGATAGAATCAATCAATATAGTTTACAGACATTAAACACAAAATTTCGACCTAAGAAGCAGCCTATTTAAGAGAGGTGATTTGGAAAACTGAGGCTTCTTTTGGTTGGGTTTTTCTTCAGAGGGGACAGATTATCAAGGATTGTACGTGATTTTGTACACTACAGTAGCTGTTACTAATCCAGAATGACTGAAGAACCATTACAAAATTATCAAAGCAAGTAACTGAGTACGGCCACAGCCAGAGGGTGATGAACACAGCTCAAACAGCAGTTACTAGCTGAGCACGAGTGGCCAGCTGCCTCTTGGTGCAAATGATACCTTGAATAAAAGGCAGGTCCCTTCAGAGGATATGGGACCTGAGAAAGTTTTGAGCAAGAGCTGAGCCATATAGAAAGATTTTAAATAACTGTAGACATATTTTGGGTACATGTTTCTCTGTTGTTATTTATTAGCCTGTTTATCGTACTGCTAAATGTATTGAAAGGAAGAAAAAAGGAAAGATGTCTGCTAAGCTATTTGATTTTCCTCTTGGAGTTGGTGTAGGGGAAAATTATCTCGCTGGTATCTCACAATGTTTCAGTTTTCCTAGGATGATGAGTAGAAATGCAAAACGGTGTTTGTTAGAGACCTCTAAAAACCATATCTAGCCCTTGTTGCTCCTGTTTCTCTATAGGAAAGTATTACAAAGAAATTCTTCAAGATTATAATGTTCCTCAGCCTACAGCTCTGTGGTTCTTGAAGTACTCCATAAGCTACAAATTATAATTTTCCACAGAACAGAAATACTAAGGATGGAAAAGAAACTATGTAGAGCATATTGTTAGGGTACTATCTCCACTGTTGTCCTGTATGACAGCAGTTACAGGAGAATTTACTCACCTAATCATGGTCCCAACTTCAATTTCAGACCGAAAAATAATGAAATCTCTCATTCAGTATAAGATTAATCATTGTTCTTAAAATTCTTCTTTGGCAAGATCTGAAAATATCACAGATCTCAAAATACTGTATAATAAAACTTTGCTCTTAACATTTTTCTCTTGAACTCACCCAGAAGACTTCAAGTCTCACTCCCCTATAATTAAACTTCCCAAGAAGTGGAGGAACCGATACTTTCTCCAAGGAGTTGATCCACAGAGAGGTCAACATACAAGTGCCTGAAGTGTTGCACTTTAACTTCTTTAATTTTCATCATTACTCTACCAATGAAAAATGTCGTCATTTCTACCTCCTCATGCACTTGCACTTCATATTCCTATTTCCTTAAATGATTCTACTGTCTGTCTCCAATACCTGTTTCTCCCACACTTACATCAAAAAATGTTTCGCTCTGCACTTTTCATTTCCTTGGGTCATTCACTGTATTAGAGTAGCTTTCCATTTCAAATTGAGAGAATATGGATAATAATTTCTCCATTTCAATAAACACTTCAGTGAAAGCAATTTTAGAACACTAAATTGCTCCCAGGGGCATAGACCACTTTTCCTTCAAATAAAATCTGGTTTCGTAAAGAGACTGGAATTATCTTTAATACCTTTATTTAGCAGATGATATTTAGGAAAAAGGGAATGGGGGGAGAAAGAAAGAAGAAAAGCTACATGATCGAGTAAATTTATCTGTACGTTGATTTTCACTCATCCTACCTCCATAAAGATACTGGGCTTGGTACCAACCTTATTGTGTGAGATAACTTTTCCTCACATTCAGCAAAAGTCCTCTTGATAGAATCCTAGAAGAATATAATATGAATTCAGCTTTTTTCAGCTGTGTTGCTCATAACCTGGAGGCATTTTCTTTTAAATGTTGTCAAAATCCAATAACTGTAATAAAAGTTGTAAATTTCCAGTACAACTGGAAAAGTGAAGTTTAAAACACACACACAAAACCAGGTAACAATACTATAGTGCAAGTTATATATCCATTACTTGGAATTTGTGATTAGCCCATGTCTTCATGTGAATTTGGTGCTTTTCTCAGTTACAGTTATGGAATCAAAAGCACAGGTAATTCCTTGAGATTTCTTATCCTCATCTTAAAAGCAGGTACCTGGCTTACTAAACTATCAATGGTGGGGGGCGGGAAATCAAATTCAAAACATTCAGAGGGCTTAATGCTGTTAAAGTGACTGAACACAACCACTTAAATCTACTGAAGAGCCAATTTCCTGACTGAGAAGCTGCACCCCTAGTGAACAGCTTGTACAGGTTGAACAGCAAAGCCATCGCCTTGCTAGTCAAGGGCCTGTCTATGCCAGTAAAGACTAATCCTATGCTCCCCAGTGCCAAGGCACTGCAGAGTCGTGGCTTCCTGGGACCATGAATGCTGGGGACTCACTAGAGTTGGTCATGGCAGGGCCTGGCTGCCAGGATTATAATCCCAATGGGATGTTTCAAATGCTTCCTAGAAAGAGAAATTTTGCCAAACTTTACCCCAAAAAATAACATTAGCAATCAATTTTTGCAGTACAGAACCAGAGAAAATATTTAAAATGTCCCACTGATAAGTACAACTTCAAAGCAGATTCAACATCCTCATGCAAAATCTGGATATTTGGACCACAGTGCTAATTCATGCTATCTCAGCACTAAAACACTTACTAGGAGACTGTGAATGCAGTTTCTGATTGAGACTAGGCAAGAGTCACATTTCTTGCTGTTAACACACCATAATTCAAACTTCTCAAAATTTACCCTTAGAAAATTAAGCAAGAGTCATTACCCATCAACAGTTGCCTAACTTTAATTTACACTCTTTTTCATCTGCTATTTTAAAGATTTGCCTTATAATTGATGCCATTATCAGTTGTGGAAAAAAAAAATCAAGCAATTACTTCATCCTCAGAAATTAACTACACAGATGCAAGCAATGGACATCCAGTTGACAGCAAATTGAAAGTGCTTCACTAGACTTATCTCTGTAACATAATATTTATCCAATCACTGTACTCTTTGCATTGACCACATGTTCTGAGACATCCGTATGCATATGAATAAAATCAACAATTTGACAAAAGACATCTTGAAATGGCAGGACAGAAAATCCACTATAACTGTAAGGTATAGTGCAAAGCACAGACTTTTTGACTGACTGCTCATTGCTGCTCATAATTTAAAAATATTTATTGTTGTCCATGGTTTCTTTTATGCTTATAGACAGCCTATCAGGGAATTATAACATTTTTACTTTTTTTTTACCCTAGTGTTTGGGTTTCGTTTTTAAATACATATGCCTCATTTCTGGCGTTACATGCAAAGTGTAAAGTGTTGATGTATCTTTTAAAAGGCCTAGCTGAACATACACGCTGTTTTGGGGAATGAAAGATTTTTGCTTAGGCCTCAGCTAAAGCTACTTTTCTTCTGCACGAGTGCATAGAAGCAATACAAGAGGATAATCTCCATCACAGTCAAAAGCATTGACACTTAATACTGACAGAAGTACTTTTCTTCAGCTTCAACAACAAAAGCAAATGACAGAGGTAGAATTTCTTAACTTCTGATTCAAAGATAGTATATTGAGAGCTGTCAGCCTGGGTGTTCTGGATGTGTGAACATGTACCTGTTATGAGCAGAAATGTTAAATCTGGAGCTTAATGCTTATAGAGGGATTTCATTCACTTCTGTTAGCTTGTTGAACTAGATATATGTAAGCTCTGAGGTTAATAAATCTTGAAATGCAGCTCCACATGTCTCAATAGACAATATTGTGCCTGTTAAAGCTGTGTAAGCAATTTCCTCTGTACATAGCATGCCTTTCCACTTTGGTATATTTTATTACTCCTGAATGAAGATGTTCATTCTTTATTGTTGGTTGCTCTTTCCAGTTGTAAAAAACACCTCTATCCATCTGAAGTGATGGTGCAGCTCTCAGAGTAACACAAGCCTCCATATTTTGTCTCTACACCTGCATTAGCCCAAATCGTCAAGCCACCTCACTCTTCTGGGGTGAAAAAATAGCAGCCACTGGCAAGACTCATGCATATATGCCCTCATTTAACACCTTTTCCTGATGCAACAATCTTGCAGAATACTCTTTCTTCTCTTCTTCAGAACCCCTACCATTAAATTATGTCTACCTTAGAAGATAAATAAGAAGCAACTGCTTTTACCCCAGTTATGCCAGTTTCTTCATATTCTACTGATGCCCAAAAGTGAAAAGATGAAACTTTGTAAAGGACAAGTAAACATAGGCCAGCTGTGATTAAATCAAACATTAATATATGAGGAAGAGCTTTAGACCACTGAGGAGTCAACTTATGAGAACAATTTCCTCCCAGTCTATTTTGACTTAAGGTATAATTTTAAAAATTTGATTTGTGAGTCTTAATTTCATGTAATTTCTCAGTCTTGTTCCCAACCTTTATTTGCTTTTTGCTGCATCAGAGTAATGTCAGCAAGGTTAAGCCTTTTTTTTTCTGCCACTCCAATGGTGCATTCTCTCTGTTTAGTCTATAAGGTAGACTGCAAGTTTCCACTAACTTTTAGTCTTTTTAGTATAACCACTCATGTAACCACTCACATACACCTGATCGACCACTTCATTTGATACTCTACCACAGCATCAATCACTAGCTTTTTTAAATCCCTCACTCCTGATTTAATAATTACTGATGCTCATGATAGCTTGAAGCATATGTTATAAAAAGCGAGCAATGTTACTATCCCAAACCTTCTCTTCCTCCTTGTGGCTGTTGAGGCCACTACTACAAATAAACATTCAGCATCTGTATCAATACCCAGCAGCACAAACAGCAAGAAGCATATGTCAGCAGCATCTGATTTTCATTACTGCACACACAATTACTCACGTAGTTTGTTGTACTTGCATCTAAGCCTTTAAATTTGCAAATTTGCCTCTCCCACTGTGCATTCATTGCCTTTTGGTGTCCCTTCAGCCTTGTTTGCTAACCCTCAGCACTAGATAATGGATTATTCTCTTCCCTATCTCTTTGTGCAGAGCTATACTAAATCGAAAATGCCACCTTTAAATTATTGCACAGCCTTCACACATAAGTATTAGCATTACGTTAAAGTGCTATCTCCAATCTATGCTATAAAGTTTATTGTTTTAATTAAAATGTTCTCTGTGCTCTCTAACAGAGATGATCCTTGCTTTCCTCTTGCTTCTCTCTTATGAGTCACAAAATGTTTCTATTTGTCCCACATGAATTTTGGAATTAATTCACATGATTTGACTTACTCTGTGTTATGGTGGCTTCATGCATGTACAGGTGTACCCATGGACATACTGCATTACTGAAGTGTGCTTCCTATTTAGTCTTTAAAAAAGAAAGAGAGATGACACATTTACAGTAAGTTAAGAGTCTGTTTGTAGTGGTGAGTCCATCAAGATTAACCACTTACATTCACTGCCAGCTGCTACTGTTTGCCATGGATCTTGAGTTGTAAAGGTCCAAAACTGGCCGGTCCAAATCCCTGCATCTCAGCATTTTGAATGTTAATGATGTTGCAAACATTAACTTAATGCAAAGACATAAAAGGTTTTTGTTCAGAAGACATCAAACACATACATATAAGAGCCCTCTGTAATGTATGTATTTTAGTCTGGCAGCTATTCCTTACCTATTTTTAAGCAGTGTCTTGTTCCACTAACTACCCTTCCACTAGCACATGGTACCAGAGTGACAAGCAAGCACCTGACCATCAAGTCTTATTTATTTAAGTGCTTCCTCACAATGAACACAAAGCCTCAGCACTGCAAAGTACTGTTGTGTAGATACAACATTAGGTCTTCATTTAAAAAATATTTCCTCTACAGAGGGCTTACTTTGTTGTGACTTATTCTCTACAAGATTTTCAAAACTAAAACTAAGCTACTGTTGAACATAGTGAACCATTTATGCCATAAGACAATTGTTCCAACTGAAACAGAAAAATCCAGAACTCTGCACAAAGATGGACATATATTTCATTTTATTATGAGCGTTTTAATGTCACTAAGGACCTATTTTAAAAAAAATCAACTTTAGTGGTTTTAGGTGTTTGGATTCTTTTAAGGGGAAGGAACTCCTATATCAAAGTTATGGTATTTAATACTGCAAAACAGAGTTGAAAACATTAAAACTTTTAAAGAAAATGTGAAAAGTTACTTTTACTGTAAACATACTTGATAACTGAAATTCTGCTACGTCCTTCTAACCAACTGCATATACTACAATGTAACCACATTAAACAAGCCCCTGTTTCTGAAAAACACAGACTCATTTACTAATACAATCTCAAAATATTACCTTTTCTGTGGTCTGATTCCAAGTATATGTTTCACTGAGGAAACAACTTATGAATACTGAATGTTTACAGTATTTTTCATTTTAAAACACTTTCTATAAACTGTACTTTTCAACACTCAGCATGTGGCTCTTGCTATAACTAATGATAAACCAATTAATGAATGAACATAGATTGAGAATTTTAAAACTCACTTTGATTTAAATTATTTCTCAAAACAGTATTAAATTAATCTACATTTTTACAAGCAAAATAAATCAAGGTATTGTCTTCTAAGTGAAGAAGAATTAAGGCAAGCATTAAATCCAAATTATCAGAATATTGCACTGAATTTATGAACATACTTTTAGATATGCAGAAACTAACATTTCCAGAACTGCTAGTTATCTTGTGTGCTTCCTTACTGTCTGCTGCTTGATAACATAAATGCAAGGTGGTAGCTAGATAGACAGCACTGTTAGTAAATTGAGCCCAAAGAGCTTTTCTGACACTTCCAGTCCTGTGCAGGGGTCAACATTTTCTGGTTATTTTTACAAGAGATGGTAGAATAAAGAGCAGAAAATGGAAAGCAGGACAAGCACTCAAGAAAATACTGGCATTCGTATCACCTAAGATGTTTAAGTGTTTGGGTTTTGTCACTTGAACCCACAATCTTGTAAAAAGAATAATGAGTTTAAACTGAAATACACAAGCACATTACAAAAAAAAAAAAAAAGACTAATATCAGTCTTTCAATTCTTCATCACTTTTAATAACAATACTAGGATAAACCCTGGAAGGTTACAAAGCACCACCTCACAAAAAGTGAAGTGCCTGCTTCTGCTGCTCAGGTACCAAACTGTCTCCAAAGTATTTGGAAGTAAGGAGCAGTTAAAAACTATTTGCTTTTTAAAAGTTTCTATCAAGACATGTTTGCTTCCTTCAGAGCACTTAATGCTCAAAAGAGATTTCAGCCCTCAAGAACAATGAAAGTGAGTTTTAACAGTTATCTTCACAGAGACACTCAAAGGTGGAAAAACAGTCAGCAATGTGATTGAACAATTCACACTACAAAAGACAGTAGTACCAAAATTAAAAGTGAAGGGAATTTGACCAAATACATGAAACCCTACTTGAAGTAAAGTGTTTTTGAGGAACAGAGTTGCTTGTTTGCTTCCTGTTGGTTTTTTTTTCCTCCAGCAGTTTGGTATACCAAAGTAGATTTATATGCAATCAATGCTGCCATGAAGTTAAATACAACAGCACACTGTCCTAAATCTAGAAATCACTTGATTGAGATTGTTACACCCACACCTTTTAGTCTCCACTCTTTTCCTAGGGTTGTGTTCACACTGTCTCATTCTGTACAGAATAACAACTTATTACTATCTCTATAAAATTACACTTGCACCATACAAAGATAATGGAAGTAAAGTGGCCATGGTCAATCATGAATTCACAAGAAAAATTGTTATTACTGTTAAACCAAGTAAAAAAGCTCCAAGTAGGTGAAGTCAAACTCAAACAGAGCAAGGTTGATATCTTCAAAGAAAGCAAGCTTCAGCTCTAAGGTCTTGAAAACTCAATCATAAGCTTCAGTATTGTTGCTAGCAAAGGCATCACTGTACTACTGACCTACAGGATATTAAAATATCTATAGTCAAAGTAGAAACATAGTAACTCTTGCATGTTATATTATGATCTAATACCTCTGAGTAGGCCTAATTTCTAGAATGCTGTCCATTTGCTCCTGTATCCATACAGTGCAAGACAAAATGTGTTATAAAAACTAAACAATTAAAACAAAAGAAAAGTTTACAATCCAGTTTTGTAGTAGATCCCAAAAAAATAAGTCCAAAAGATTACTGTCAGGATGAGGGACCCTATGAAGTGTTTCTATCATGCAAGTGGCTTGTAGTAACAAGATATGGACACAGAAATAAGAGCCCATATAGGAAAATCTTTTAAATCCAGACTATCAGAGAAATAATCTCTGTCTTCAGTCTCTTATCTTCCTTCCTCAAGCTTACAGCTGTGAAACAAAGTACCAAAAGAGTTTTAACCTTACTTTCACTTGATGAACTAAACCATTTTGTTATTATAACTCTATAAGGAACCACTTTTATTGTGTGACAGGCAACTAAAAGTAAATCATCACAACACACTGAAACTAAACCCTTTCAAGATATTATCAATATCACAACTCTGATTAAAATCTCATGGTTTGAAATGACCGTAAACAAAATAGGTCTCTATTCTTCTGATATTCAGTTCCTAAACCAGAAGCCCTCACGTAAGACAAATTACTTATTTACAGATGGATTAAGTAATGCACCAGTAGGACTCACAGTTGTCATTACCTTATCAATCTCTCTCAAAACTAAGCAATGAATTAATACAGCAACTTCATGGTTTCCAAGGACAAGTGGAAATGAACAAAAAGAATAAGCATTGGCCTGAAATGTATCAGTTGAGAGAACCTTTAGTCAAATTGCTTTCACATTCATCACATATTTTAATCGTCCCTACTATTGTTGAAACACATCTTTTTCAAGCACAATTAGGTTCAGCATTGTTTTGATCATTGAATTATTTTTAAATAAAGGGAGAAGAATTAATTCCTGTCTTTGTAAAATATTATTTGAATGGATTTATAAAGTTATGTTAGATAAATGATAGGACATTTTTCTTCAGATAATTAAGTTTTTTGTTTGAATAAATGAAACATGTCACATTAAGGAAGTAGAATACAAACTTTCCCAACTCTAGGCTTGGCATTCTGGTGTGTTTCTATTGAGGATGATGCCCTCTGAATGACTGCTTTAAATGCAGTTAAAAAGAAATGTTTCTTAAAGTAAGGATAATGCTTTCTAAAGCCTTTGGTTTTTTGTTCCATCCCTCTGCCCTTTCTACAGTCCTTCACTGTAGTTAGATGCATGTATGTGAGAGACAGCCGTAGACATTACTGAAGTCTTCATTTACTTAGCAATCTGTATGTTCTTTAGCTTGTTATCAAACTTCCTATCTCTTTCACAGTTTTCTTTCAGAATATAAAATACTTCTGCTTGGCCATTTGATTAAGTAGGTATCACAATTTGGCTGTTATTAGCATTGAAATCCCATCATTTCCTACTAGTTTCCCATCCACAATCCCAAATACACTTGATTCAAAACCTGTCACGCTGCCTACATTTCCCCTCGCCCACTCACGTTGGGCCTTTGGTAGCTAGATAACTCTAGCTGATTAGCATTTGGATTTGATTTTTCTTGTAGCCAAACTCATCTCAAGATTTGCATCAAGAAACATCTAGGCTTTACACCCAAACCTCATCCCTGCTACTTATTTCTATTGCTATTATTAATGTACCAATGCATATTAATAAGGTGCTGCTTCTCTGCTTTTAGTCTTAGTTCTGTGAAAGAGCTCATACAATGGAGAAAAATCAGCCACTCTGTGCACAAGAAATCAACTGTATGCTCTTAGAAATGTCAAGCTTTATTTAATTCACAGTTTGTGGAATCATTTCTATGCCTAGCATCAGAACAGAGGAGCTTTCTCAGTAGTTTTACTAGTTGAAAGATATGCCTAACCTATCACCTAATATCACTCAGCACACTCAAATTAACTTGTAAAATGCTTCACAGTAGGTTAAAATCTTAAATCAATTGTCAGAGCTAGAACTGTTTATTTTCAACAGCGTGATCTGGAGGGAAATGTACTCATTATGTTATTTTGATGAAGAGCCTCAGACTAATAGAAAAGGTTTCCTGAAGTTGTTAAGAACAATTTCTCCAGTGTTTCCTCTGGGTTAGAAATTAGGTTTTACATGTATCAGAGTCAATGGTAAAATGGTTTTCTTTCAATTGAGACCATCTCAGGAGTTATGATTTCTTTAAATCAAACACTAATCTGCCACCAATAGCAAACTTCTGTGGCTACAAAATATCAGACATTAGACAAACATCATGATGGTATGATTCAATTTTAGATAAATATCACTTCAACTTGGTTGTAGGCTTCTGAATTAGCAATACTTCCGTGAACATTAATTACATGTAAATATTATGCAAATAACAGATAGATTACCTTCTTGTAATTTCATTTATCATCAAATGTCCCTAAGAGTTCTTCAAGATTTTAAGACACAATGAAAGGAATGATAGTAAGACAGACAAATATGGACATCTTTGTCTGTTAGCTGCAGTAGCAATCCTGGATTTTTTAAAATAAGCAGTACTATAATACCTTACCTGGTAAAAGTATAGCCACCATGAATTTGCTCAAGGGTCTAGGTATGTTACATGACAGCTCAGAAGACCTGGGTTCACATACCACCTTGATCATGCTTTTACTGTAGAGATACTGGTAAGTCATATTCAGTGTTCCTTTGTTTCTTACTGTACTTAATACTAATACCTTATTATTTCACATAGGGTTTGCAGGGATAAAGTCAGTGACCAGCAAGACTCTTGCAGTACAGAAAGCAATAGATTTTAGTACTTAACTTGCTTTTCATATAGTCAACCACAGACATAGGTAAGGAACATCTGCTTCCTAAAGCACTGGCACCTTTTTCTGTTCCCATTCATGCATGTACATAATATAGCATTATCAGAAACTCACAGGAGAGAGGAACTGCAACATCGAAGAAGGCTGAAGGAGTTCTGTTTCCATAATATTGTCCTAGCACACTGTGCCACAACATTATTATGTGATTTTCTATTCTTTTGGCACATGGTCTGCATGTCTGTTAGCAGAGGATTAGGGCTTGGAAGACTACAGCACACTGCTGGGGAAGCTGAGCAAATTAAGTGGTAGAGCTCTGCATTCTCCTGCTGCTGGATACGTTGAGCACAAAAGATGTAAAGCAACCTTTTTCCATCAAGATTTTCAGATATATTTCCCATATGTTTAATCTATGGCTATCAACAAAGAAATTTCTTGAAACTGTAAACTGCATAGTCCATTGAAAAAGGAGTTCCTAAAAATATTTTTGTACATATTAAATAACTGCAAACAAAGAAGCTGTAGAAATTGAAATAAATTTAGTAACTAGGGACACAGTAATATTTTTTTTTTACCTTCATTCCACTGTTAGTCTTGGCCACAGCCCATAAAAAAAAGCTTTATTGTGTCATAGCCTGAGAAATGTATCACTCAGTAAGAAGTACTAGTCATATACAATAAAAGTCTAAACCTAAAGTAACATAATCAGCATCCTTCAGGCAGTGATTTCTGTATATAGTGTCTATTATTGGCAATGCCAAAAATTAGTTTTACAGAGATTCTACTGTTAAAAATTTAAAAGAACTGTGCAAATTTAGAATAACAAATGTAGTCTTACTAAATGCTATTAAATTTAATACAGATAGCTTGTCTTATGATAGAACCATTACAGATGATGATCAACAAAGAACCATAAATAGTATTGACAGTCCTTCAATTGCACCATTTCAGATCAAGACAATAAATATCAGATGTTAGTCACTAAATTGATAACATGCTTATAAGTGTACCTTTTAGAAGAGTATAGTATTTACAGAGATTAAATATTACATTTTACCATAAAAGGAAATCTGAGTGCACTAGTTTTGTCAAAAGTACCTTTATTTTAAATTTATATTCATATCTATTGCTGTACATTTTACTTGATACATTCAAAGGCTATCTGAAAACAAACAAAAATTTACCTCAGAGATATCTGGATTGTTCTGCATGATTGCTCTTGGTCAGATTCTGTATCTCTTAGAACCAAGCAAAACAAAAGAAAACTTGGCAAAAAAAAAGCTATAATTCATATTTTAAGGTACTTACGTAAACTGCAATGGTAATAATTAAGACTCCACTTTCTGTATGTCTTAATTAAGACTTTTGCAGGCAGTTAAAGACTATACAGCCACTCCATCACCCCCCTCCACCCACATGGAGAGGAGAATTGGAAAAGAAAAGGGAAAAGTTGTGGGTCAAAATAAAAACACTTTTAATAAAACAATGCAAAAAATTAGTACTGTTACTACAGAATATACAAAACAATAATCTGCTCATCCCAAGTAGCAATCACAGAATACATCCTCCAAGCAGTGAATTCCAGATAGTGAGCACAGCAGTTCCCATAGGAACAGAGGTCACAGCTAGTGCAGGGATCACTGAACACAGAAACCAAACTTAGAGCCCTTGAAACCAAACACCAGGAACAGGACTAGCAAGAGGGGTGCCAAGGACCAGCAGACACCAAGATAAAGGCTGTCCCTGTTAATCTTCCAGTTTATAAAGCGAGTCTGAGGTTCATGGTATGGAATACTTCTATTAGCCAATTTGGATCAGCTGTCATGGCTCTGCTCCTCTCATCTTCATTCATCTGCTTACTCATTAAACATGAGAAAACCGAAAATAAAGTCCTTGATTTTCTTGTAACAATCCAAAATACCAGTATTTTGCAGCATTCTTCTCATACTAAAATCCAGATACACAGCTGCTGGAAAGAAAATTGATTCTACCCTGGCCAGGCATAAACCAACAAAAACAATATGTGTTACCAACATTAATGTTATACTGAATCCAAAATACAGAAGCTACTGAGAAAGAAACAACTTTATCTCAGCCCAAACCAGGACACTATTACACTTGAGACGATAAGCGAGTTTACATAGATTTCGAGTCTGTACCTTCAGAAGAAACATCTGTCTCTTGCTTTGTTAAATGAAACACATTTAATCAGAATAGCAACTGACCTTACCTTTCTTCCTCTCCCTGCTTCATCCAATATGTTGTC
Organism: Piaya cayana; assembly: GCA_013389865.1. Lineage (NCBI taxonomy): Eukaryota > Metazoa > Chordata > Aves > Cuculiformes > Coccyzidae > Piaya > Piaya cayana. Next base: position 31,140 of record WAAB01003759.1, read on the forward strand.
CATAAATAATCATTGTGCTGTTTTCAATCAATACAATAATATCTTAGGAATGATTGAACCTTTAACTTGACAGAAAAAAAAATGTACTGATAAACATTACGGTTGTTACGGTTTTACAGAAAGTAAAGCACAGTTTAGGACACTCCCATAATACATTCACCACTTACTTAAACCTCCATCTAAAGATCTCTCCATGCCAGTTTCTTTCACTAATTTGTCCTTCTATTTTTCTTTCATAAGAGAAATTTTAATATAGGTGAAACTTTCCACCAGCATTCAGGTGATTTTAGCAATATGTTCCTGTTAGGTGGACATGAAATATCCATATTTATAGGGGAAAAGCAGGAGTAGAATCTCATTGGCAGGCAAGGACACAGTAAGTACGGACTAACATGTAGCGAGTGATGTCTACTGATGTGAAAAAAAAACCAAAAAAAATCTCTGTTCAGTACTAATTCAGTAAGATATTGCTGACAAAAATTAGTACTGCAAGTAACTCTAGCAAAAATAGTAGCTTCAAATGATCAACAGATGAAATCATGAACCAGACACGTGAACGTTGTTGTCCCAAACTATGCATCTCAACCACAAGGAAAGACATTGCAGTATAAAGCAAAAAATCTTTCTGCCATCAAGAATAGTGCGTGAGTCTCCATTTTAATTATCTTCACTCTGAATAAAGGCACATAAACCTGCCATTATCACTCTCACCAGGACACTGCTATTTCCCAAAAGCAATCATTTTAGGTAACAGTGAAAGGTTTTTTTGCTGACCTTGCTTTAGCTTCTGTATTGTCAGTTCAGGATTCCTTTCATGGCTTGTACATTTCTGTTCTTTTCAAGTGTTTTCTGAAGCATAAGTAAGATTGTGTCCTGACAGCGGCTTCAACTCTTCTGATTAATGCTGAGGTGCCTTCACTGATAGTGCATATATACTTCTTTTCACAGTGATACAGTTATTCTGGTTATAATGTATGATGGTCTCTCTTCAACTGGGATTTCAGTTAAGCTGTATCTTCATAGATTTTCTAACTTTCTAAACAAATATCTGTCATCTCTTGGTTTACAAGAGCTATGTGTATTTACAGGGTCCATAAAACTAAAGCACATTTTTAAACCTGCTTCTGGCTCATCCATATTTCAGTTTCTTCCAAGCTTAGACCTCATTTGAGAAAAACTATCAAAATATTGAAGTTATGTAGCAAATTATATCTCTCAAAAAATCTAAAGGTCACACTGCACCATTTTAATGAATTTCTAAGCCCAAAGCAAACACAAAACCATAAACAGCGGATATAGAGTATTCACAGTTTAATAACAAACCTCAGATGCCCATGATCCCAGTACAATGCGATCACTGCATCGTCAAGAACATATTATAAACTTGGAGCAGGATGACACACTGGCAAAGCTGGCAGTGAACATTTGTTTTAACTCCTTTGCTCATAGTCCATAACCCTGTTGATCTTACACAGTTATTTCTATTGTAAATCTTCAACTTCCTGCAAACAGCTGAGTTCTCATCGGGCTGTAGAGCTCAATCAACTTGCACTGTAAGCTCTGTATTCCTTGACATGATTACCTTCCAAGCTTTACTTCCTGCTCTGAGGTGCTACATTTTTATTTTACATCCTCTATTCACAAATGGTAATTCAGAGGCAAATTTATATTTCCAGAATCCTTCACTAAAATGAACACTGCAAGTGTGAATTCTTTCTGCTAACAGGAAAGTCTTGGCATCCCTGAACTCACACCAGGCTGAAACAGTCCCTGAAGGGGGGTCAGAATGCAGCCACAGCAGCATTTGACAGTGCAAATCAGCTACTCTCACCTCTATGCTGCTTCATCGCTATACTACATTCTGTCTTGGCTCCATTAGGAATTTTCTTAAGTCCTTTCATTAGCTTGATACTGAAGAAGATAAAATACAGTTTCATGCTCAAGTACATTGTAAGCTGCAAGGCTGTGGGATCTGACTGACTTAGAAATTCAGTAGCCTGCGAAGATAATTTGCACAAAAAATAAGAAGCACAATATTTCTTTTCTGCTAGTCTATAAGTTACGTTCAGCATACCTCAGAATTATAAAATGTGATGCATACGGCCAAAAATCAGTGGCTGAGTGCTACACAGAAAGTGGGAAAAGAGGATGTAACATGTCAGTTTTGGGTGTCGATGCATTCTTCATGTCTCTTCCTCTTGCAACGTGTGAAAAACAACCCAATAACCATTAGAAGTTTCATGACTCAAAACAATTCCCAAAAGCTTGCTGTCAGGCAAGTGTAAGCTCTTTAGGTGAAAGTGTATCTATCTGAGTGCACCCATGAAATCACAGACTGAGAGGGTGTTATTTTAGTGAAGTTTATTCAGCTACAGTAGGTAACTACTTAGCTTATCTGACTGTATAGTATTGATTAATATACTTAAAGGATCACTGCTTCATGGCTCTAGCAATTTTAGACTGATGTGCATAAGTGCAAACAGAGTAGTAGCAAAGCTCAGAAAACTACTATATCAAATATTGTTCAGATCTACTTCCCCCCTGCCTTTTTTCCAATACAAAGGTTGTTAACTCATCATAATTAACTGTACCTTGTTTAGTTAATTACAGACGATTATGTCATTATTAGAGAAATTTAAATATTATAGAGACTTCTCTAATTCAGAAAGCTGCTTCTAAAATACCTTCTCTAATCAAGCAGCAATTATGTTACTCCCTACTAACACCATGAGCATGTTGAACCAGCTAGTTGTGTTCTGGCAACCACAAAGAGAAAAAAGACATAGCAACGGTGACTGCTCCATAGAAACAACAGCTGTGGAACAAAAGGAAAATCCACAGAAATATTTTCAATGCCCACAAGTGGTCATTTCTCTGTTTTGGGTTCTATCATGTTAGCACAAATAGTTCTAGGGAAAAAAATAAAAAACAGTTTTGACTGAAACAATAAATATATTATTTGTAGAAAAAATGTTTTAAATAATGTTGTTTTTTTTAAAAAAAAGCTTACCATTTTAAAGCCAGATAATAATAAACTGAGAAACTGACCAGGGATAGGTTGTCTGAAAGAAACAAAGTGACACAGAGTTAATTACTGGCTCCCTACTGAGTGTACAAAATAACAGCAACATGTCAGGGTGACTGACTACCCAGAAGTTAACTTTAGGGAACTGCGTAGTACTGCCAACGTATAGGGGAGTATACTTAAACTGTTAAGTCTCACTTTCACTCTTCTTCCAATAAATTAGCATTAAGATTCAGGAATCATTGGTGCAAAGCCAGACTTTGTAATAGAACCCTATAGCTATTGTAAAAGACTTTTTTGGTTTTAGGCTCCTATGCTGATTTTGTTAGCTCTTTTCTCCACCTGCTTTGTCTCTGCTATTCATCTTCTTCACTGTTCTCACAGCTTACACGTCTACATCACTTTCTCAGGCAAGGTATTCAGAGAACTTCTACCAAGCCTAACACTTGCTGTGTAGACTATTCACTCAAATAACCAGTTTCTACCTTCTGTGGTCACCTGCATTCAATTTCTGTGTTTCCTTACAATGTGTTGGTATCGTATGCAGTGCTCCTTAAGGCATTTGTGTATATTCTTTTAAGAAAATACAACTTTCCTGCAGTAAATCATGGGGTTTAGCATATAATATTCAACATACCATGGCTTAAACCAACATTTTTTTTCTTTTAGCTAGTGTCCCTTCCAGATATAACCAGATGTAGTGGTTTTGATTTTTAGACCCTCCTTGATAACCAGGTTGTAATTGAGGAAGAACTCAATCTCCCAGTATTCCATGTGATTTTCTATGTAAACCAGGGAGAGACGCCTTTCTCTCTCTTCTGTTCCTGTGGCCCTGGGAGCAGGTTCTCTCTGCTATCAGCTCTGCTCATGTGGAGGAGTGAGGCCCAGTGAGGCCTTGTGGACTTTGAGGAACGCAGAGTGCCAGGGGTTGCTTAGAGCAGTCCTGCTATCTAAAGGAGAGTAGTAAGATTTTTCTTTTGTTAGCTTTTTATTGCTTACTCCTGGGTTTCTATTGCGTATATCTGTTTTGGATTTTTATTCTCTCTCCCTTTTCTCTTGTGGGCAGGGGGAGGTGTACAGGGTCCCTTATCCTGTGTACATGGTATTCTAGTTGCATATAAGTGTAAATACATGTGTATATTTTAGTACAGCTTTGGTCTGCTCATTTCAGCATTTCAGTTCTTTTCCCTTCTCCCTTTCCCTTGGGTTCATACAGGGGGTGGGAGGAGGAGGAAAGGGGCTGCAGACTGTGAGGTTTGGGGGAGGGTCGCACCCAAACTATTACACCAGAAATACTGGAATATCAGAAATACTACACTAACTTAGGCTTAATGCTACTTCAAATTTTCTTCAGCAGCTCTTCTACAGTTAAATTGCTGGTGTCTTCAAAATTTCCTATCAGCCAATAAAGTAGAATAATATGCTACTGAAACTCAGCTGCACTGTATTGATTTGAAAAAGCATATAATATATATTTTATTGATTAAAAAACATATACCTTGATTAAACATTATGTAAAGCAGACACTGAGCTTGTTTTTATATATACCAGAAAATACAAGATGCACATTTGCACAAAGGCTCACTGTGTATATTTTCCATTTTCAAACATATTATGATTAAGGAGTTTCATTTTTGAAAAAACACTTCAACATGTGTCCTTCAAGCACTTATTCAAGAGATAGCTATATCAAAGGGTATGCCTCTTCTTTTTTTCACGTTTCTTTCTGAATGTTATTTAATAATTTTTTTTCTCACTCGTTCATCCTATTGTCAATAAATAAAGGGGAATGAAACATAGAACCATGACAGTTTGCTTTAATAATAATTTTTTTATACTAAACACGCTGTATGCAAATCAACAATGTACCTTGAGATTTTAAAAACCAGTAACTTTAAGTAAACTTTCCATGTAAGTGTCTTCACTGTGAGCAGGCTTTGATTCTTTTTTTTTTTATTTCTCATTTTCTCCAGAAAGTAATGCATGATTTTCTGTGTACTTTTTTTTTGGTGGGGTAGAACGAATTACTATAAAAATTAAGTGAAAAAAACTAAAACTTTTATTATGCCAAGTTTGCAGTCTATAATGCTAACAGTCTGCCCCTAATTATATACCTTTCCAAAACTCTTACATACAATTCAAAGAAACAGCAGCAGAGGCCTGAACCATGCTCTTAATTCACCTCAATAAATGCTTTTATGAGCTGATATACACCTGGAAGACAAAACCCAAGGTTTTACTCTACTATTGTAATTTTCCATTATGACTGTTTAGCTAAAGAAGCAAAATAAATTTGAAGAGTTCAGGAAGTCAGAACATGTAGCACTTAAGATGTATTTTGCATATGAAAGTAATGCTGAAGAAATTAAAGAAATCAAGGTTAATAAAAGGAAGTCAAAGCTTTATGGCTCATTATTGCTACTGGTTTGTCTGCGGTAAGCTTTTTCCTTCTTTTTTCAAAGCCTCTCTGCTATAAGTTTACACATGAGACCAAGCTGGGGTGCCTTTGACAGCAAAAAATCCCCAGATTGTGGATAAAACACATTTTGTATGGCCTGCCCCTCTGTTTATCATATTCTTGAAATTAAAGACTGTTTCACAGAATATATGCAGCAATGAACCAGACTGGTGAGTCATTTACTAACTCTGTCCCTAAGAAACCACTAGCTTGGTAAGCCTGGTTTCAGCGACAACTATTCTCTTGTTTGGGTTACTCCTGCATCTTTATATTTAATGGTATTACCTCTGAAATCATAGTCTTTCTATGCACTGAAAGGTGAATGGGTATCATGTAGCAATCATATTACACCTGCAATCTGTTGTTCCTGTTTTCCATTTGCCAGCAAAACTGAGAAATTTAGGAGATGGAGGAGAATGACAGAAGGCTACTGCCCAGCACAGCAGGCGTGTCTCCCCTGTGCCAACCTCAGCCTCCCAGGTTCCCTGGCACAATAGATACAAAGCTCAGCAAGTGGAACCTTAATGTGGATGATGGGTATTACAGCCTAGATACATTCCCTAGGTTAAGACATCCTAAGCCATCAATCAAAACGGCTTCTGTAAAGAAGAAAAGACAAGTCATTGTCATAAGAGACGCCCTTCTGAAGGGAACAGACGACCCAACATGCACATCAGACACATCGCATAGAGGAGTAAGCTGCCTACCTGGGGCCTCAGTTAGAGATGTAGAAATAAAACATCCAGCCCTAGTTAGGCCCACGGATTATTATCTTCTATTGATTTTCCAACAAGGCAGTAATGAAAACACAGTAAGATATCTGAGGGCATGTAAAAGGGCATTGGGATGAATGGTGAAAAGAGTGGGTGCACAGGTACTGTTCTCTGTCACTCTTTTTACAGAAAATGATGAGGGAAGGAGTAGGAAGAGCCAGGAGATTAATACCTGGCTCCAAACCTCATGTGAGGCACAAAACTGCAGGGGTTTTGACCATGGGCTGGCCTACACAACACCAGGCATGCTGACAAAGGAGGGAATACATTTGTCCCCAAGAGACAAAAGGATGCTTGGAGAAGCTAGCAGGGCTTATTAACAGAGCTTTCAACTGGATATGAAGGGGCAGGAGCTTGATAGAAAAAAAGCTGGTGAATGGCATTCGAGTTTCCGAGGGATGGTGTGCCAGCAAGACCCTTTGGTCTACCAACGCGGGGAATAGTGGTCCAAGTGACAGCAAAGAGGTAGAGGTTATTAACGGGTTACGGATGGTTAGACACTCTTTAAGAAGGAAATCCTGGTGGTACAAGAGCAGGCCGTCTCCATGTGCTGAAAAATGAGCCAGTGGGGAAGAAAACCAGCTTGGTTGAGCAGAGAGATTTGGGAGGATCTCATTAAAAAAAAGAAGAAAGCATATGAGCTTTGGAGCATATGAGCAGGTATCTCAGGAGGAGTACAAGGATGAAGTGAGATCATGCAGAAAGAAAATCAGAAGGGCTAAAGCCCAATTAGAACTTAAATTGCCCAGTTCTGTGAAAGATAATAAAAAATATTTCTACAAATATATTTTTTTAAAATTGAGGGCCAAGGAGAATCTCCATCCTTTATTGGATGCAGGAGGAATAACAGCAATAAAGGATGAGGATAAGGTTGAGGTATCTAATACCTTCTTTGCCTCACTATTGAATAGTAAAGTAAGATGTTCTCTGGGTACTCAGCCTCCTGAGCCAGAAGATAGGGAGGGAGAGCAGAACAAAGCTCCAATAATTCAAGGGGAAATGGTTAGGGACCAGCTCAGCCAACTAGATATTCACAAGTCTATGGGGCCAGATGGGATCCACCCGAGGATATTAAGGGAGCTGGTGGATGTGCTTGCCAAACCCCTTTCCATCATTTACCAGCAGTCCTGGCTGAATGCGAAAGTTCTGCTACTGGAGTTTGGCAAATGTTACACCCATTTACAAGAAGGGTAGGAGGGAAGGTCCAGGAAAATACAGGCATGTCAGTCTATTTTTGCAAAACAATACAGATTTTCCTTTATTATACCCATAGTGTCGTGCACACCTAAAGCCATGAATTTATAAGAATTCCTACAGTTCTTACGAGCTACACTTACCCACATAGTGAGTCACAGCTTAAGACCTAGAACATTCCCTCCCTTATCTTACTGATAATGAAAATTGATCTTTAACTAAATTACATCACTAATTCTTCATACTATGTTGCTTATTTTTAGCATAGATGTTATTTTTGTCAAAATAAATAATATCCTCCTCCTGCTGTGTTAAAAAAAAGAAAACATTTAAATCATAATAAACTTACGAAAACAGAAAACCCATATATTTCTTTATTGAATTACCATCAAAGTAATTATTGCATCTTGGGTTTCTTCAGTTTCTGGTCAAGTACCGCAGATATGGGAAAGAAAAAAGACAATATTTATTGACTCTCCTATGCACATCAGTCCACTAACAACAATACTTACATTATCTATAGCTTTTAAATAGGTCAGTTCCCTCTTATGCAGCAGAAGTCAAACATCACAATATTGTAGTGGAGCACTATCTTCAAAATTTTCTCTTCAAAAATAAATTTAAAGCCTTAAATATCAGGAATTATCTGAAGGTAATAATTAAATTCTTCAGAGGATGCATCCTCATGAACATTTGCAGTGGCTTAACATAAAACAGTTTCACAGACCATATCTAGTACTGCATAACCTTAGATTTGGACAACTAATTTTTATTTGGACTCTTCTAGAGCCTCAGAGGTCATTACTTCTTGCCTTATAGCATCACTCATCTCTAACTCAACAAATTTCATCAGACACAGGGGATGAACTTCTCAGCCTCTTCAATAAGCCAATATATATGCTTTCCCACTTAGACAGAGGCTGAATCTGTTCCATAAATAAATACAGAAATAAGCTCCACTTTCCACAGACAGTTCCCTAAGACACTTAGTGATTGCTTCTACACGGATATCAAAGCATCCAGTTTAAAAAATAAAGAAAAAAGGTATTTGAGAGAGAGCATCATATACTAAGCATTTAAAAATCTTAGAAAAACAAACCTTTCATATACGTGTGAATGCGCATATACTGAAATGTATGCAACTATGTGCCCCAAATGTGGATTGTATCAGCTACCTTTTATTACATATCACATAGTAGAAGCTGCCTTTTCTTCACATGCAAGCTATGGCTGGTGCTACAACAGTTTCTGGTAAAGCTGATTTTGTGACGATTATATAAATGATTTCTGACCTGTTTGGTTCTGAATTCTCTGACTGGCAAAGCAAGCCTTTGCAAACATCCCTGAGAATGGCCAAAATGTTAAAAAAGCATTGGGAAATAAAGGCAAAGTTCTGAGGGAGGCTGATCTATTAGATGTTTGTCAAGGAATAAAATAAAAAACCACTTTTGATCCCAGCTTTAGCCAGAATAAAGCATGCCAGCAGCAGATGACATATGAGTGTCTGGCAAGCACAATTGCATTGAATGTGAAGTCAAATGATTCTTCTAGGGCAGAAGCTAGATGAAAGCCAGAGAAAATTTGGGAAGTTTTATCAATTAATGGAATAAAATAAATAAATAAATAAATAAATAAATAAATAAATAAATAAACCCACATGGAACCTAATAATACACAAGAAATGGAAGAGAAACTTATTCATGACATACTACACACCTTGTATCTGAGCAGATAGGGTATTCTGAAAAGTTCACAGAGCAATCACTTTTCTATCTCCTAGTCTTTCTCATTTCCTGCCTGAAATGCAGCACACAGTCACTGTTCCCTCGACTCACAGATGAGATTTTCTGTGTATGGAAAGCAGTCTGACTACAAAATAAAACAGAGCTAATGGCATGGAAAGCACAATAACACTGTTTTCCTAGGTTAGTTTCACTTGAACTAAAACAACAACCTAATATGCTTTAAAATTTCTGCTACATGCATGAAGTTTTATCTGTCACTCCCTTTTTCAATTCTCAGGAAAAAAAAGCTTTTTTCTGGACTACTTTGCTGACACCTAGCGAGCCTTGGCTCAAACAGCATCAGGCACACAAGCTCCTAGAAAAAGAGAGGTGCTAACAGAGTGGCTGTTCTTTTCATTCCACCTGCAGTAAAATACTTTATTTGGCCTTGCCTGTGATTCAGCAGAGTGATGAACAGTATGTCAACTCAAATAACACTGTGATAGTGCTGAGATGGAAAAATGTGGAAAGACGGTAAAGAGGATAAAGGGAAAAGTACGATGACAAAAAAGCAATAGTCAAAGTCTTTCCCTTCTAAATAACTTTTCCAGCCTAAAAAACTTATACAAGGATGACTGACTCAAAAAAACTTCCCACTAGTTTTGGTTTCAATCTTTTCCATTTTATGCCTCATATATTTAACTGGGATATCTCAGTGCCTGTAATTTTCAGCTAATGGCTTCTTTGTGGTTTGGTTTTAATGTAAAATAGAAACTACAGGCAACTCCTTGTTATTGTTCCAAAATTAATTCCAATCTAATCCTATCATTACAACAGTATAAACATGTCGCTTTATCCTTGGCTTAGTTTGGGAGAATGACAATTTCAAGTGAGATTCTTGGTTTCCATGAAGCAGCTTAATATTGCCTATGAAGCAGGCATCAGTTATATGGTAAGGCATTTTCTGATGTCAAGAAATTCTGCAACTTACAATAGATGCAGAAGTATTTTGTTATTTTTTAAATCAGCCTTCTGTTTTAAATAGAAATTAAACAATGGAACGTAAGTGCTGACTAGCTGTGACAAAAATTATGAATAAGATAGCATTTTATTCTCCTGAAAAATGGCTCCAACAGGTCACCATCATTAGTCTTGCATAAAAAACAGGAGAACCATGCTGCTACCCATGGTCATGTAAGTTAGTCTCTTGAGAGCTGCTGGTCAGGAACCTTTAGGTTTCCCTAAAAGAACTTACAACCTGTCTTTCTGAAATACACAGTTTAACAAACTAAAAATGCAGAATTGTCAGGATGCTTTAAAACACCCATGCAGAGAGAGTTGTGCTGCTCTAACCTTTCGGTATAACAAATTCAGGGTAATTAAACTTAACTTCACTGACAGAAAAGAAGCCACCAAAACACCTACTATGTAGTTCTTTGTATTATAAACATAACAGAGATGCTAAGGATCATGTAGGTTGATATGACTACAGTAGAGAATACACAATTCTGCTAGTGAAAGAAATTTACTTGTGCCTACATTGTAAGTTTTTCTTCCAACATTCATGACAGTAGATTTGTTTCTTTTCTCAGGCACCACTCAATATTAAGAATAGTATATTTGAGCATTTAGGTCCAGACCTTATTCAAAATCTCAGTGTTTAAGCAGCTTTTTGAAAGCTGCAATTGTCTCTAAGTGTAACATACACTTAATCGCTTAACAACTTAAGTGGGATTAATTTAACTTTTCGACGTATAGGTCAAAACCTACAAGTCAAAGATGCTACCACATGATGTATTTCACTTTTATCCAGAGTGAATTTCAGACTCAAACTCTATTACACAACTCAATAGAAAATTACCTTGAAGTTCCAAAGTAAGTGATTTTTCTGTTGATAAATTATATTTCTATCATCAAAAGGCAAATTAAAATTTTCATCTTGTACAAAATTTTTTTCTTTCATTAAAAGTATGCTTTTACTCTGTACATATTTAGTATTTTTCATAACCCCCTTGGTTTGACCTGTGCTGCAAAAGATTATTGCTATTAGTTAATGAAAAAAAGAGGACCATTTAATGTGTCATTCACTAAGATTTGTATTAATTGTAATTGATATATCCAAAATTATTACTTCTACATCTCCACTTTACTACAATAATTATGGGCCTTTAATAGTACAATCAAGGAAATGATAGATTCCCACTGGAGGAAAAAAAAAAAAGTGAGAACAGGCCAGGCAAGATTGTTTTATCAAACAAGTTCAGGAGCACAGATGCTTTTATTTCAAAAGCTTTCACCTTAACCTTGTTTAGATGAATGGTAGAAACTGCTTTGTTCTCCTTTCGATTGTCTTGATCCCCCTTCAGATTTCTCTTATCTCCACTTAATGCTTTCCCTGAGAAAAAGCATGAAGATGTTTTTATCAACTGTCCCATTGCTGTAGCTTGGCTTGTAAACCCCACAAGATGCAAGATATAGCAACATGCACCAAAGCCCTGAATGGTCTAAAAATAAAGACATTTGTACTACTTCTATTCTTTTCACTGTCAGAGCAAATACCAACAATTTAATCCTTGGAACATACCTGATTTCCATATTCCCAATGCACCAATACTAGAAAAAGAAGCAAAACTGGTGTGGTTCAGTTCACTGAGAACTGTATCCAAATTCCAGATTCCCCCAATTCCTCAACATAAACTGTTAAATGCCACCATTTTCAGTAGAGCTATAGGCACTGTGAATCTATCACACAATCAAGCCATCAAGATAATTTGGAAAGGTAACAGAATTCTCTAAAATTTGATACAATAATTGAAAACACCATACATTCCTGAAATTTTCCTACACAGTGTGAGAAAAGCAGAAGTACACTATACGTGTCTAAGACCCAGCATCTGCATAACACTGACAGACTCAGCAACAGGTTATGTTGTTCAATACACAGGTGGCATTGGAGACAAAGGAATGTATTTTAATTTTATATTTAAAAATACATTAGAAAAAATAGATTTCATTACAATGCAGCTAGCCAGGAATGCCTTAACAATACTAAATATGCAGGCACACCTCCTCTTCATACAGAATACATTTTTGATTCATTTGAATAAATGCTTCTAGGAAAAGCACAACAGTACAAAAAATGGAAAGATGAGACAATTAACCTGTTGCATTATACATATGTGCTCTTGTAACCCATACATGGTTAGGAACCAAATGTACACCAAATTTTGTAAAAACCTCTGCCTTAAAATAAATCTACAGACACATTGGAGAGACTCCAGCAAACGCACACAAAGACAGTGAAAGAACTGGAGCATCCCTCCCATAAGGTAACCCTGAGAGACCTGAGGCTATTCAGCCTGGAGAAGACTGAGGCAGGATCTTATTAAAAGGAGGACAATCACTAAAACCTGGCTAACAACAAAACTCAACTCAGTTTTAGATTTCTCACTCAGTATGTAGGGATTAAACATAATGTTTATTGTGCTGACATGAAGTAGTGAAACACTAAAGCAAATTAATAATTTTTTTGCAATCTATAGAACACCAACCAGTATGTTTCTTCAGAAGGATTTCATTGCCATTATGTTCTGTCATACCTACTCCTACTGTGAAATTTCTTCTATTATGCATAGATCATGTATTTCTTAATTGCCTTTTCACTTTATCCAAATAACAAACATGCTGAACTTCAAACATAATTCAGTTGAGATGTCTTGCTTTGCAAGAACAAACAACAGCTTTATTTGCTCTTGGGAAGGAAGTATTACTATGCAGAATCTGGAGATCAAAATGCAAAAAAAGGAAAACATATTTCAACTGTTCAATATTTTACTATTTTTCCTTGTGAAATTTGCTTGTTTGCTCATTTTGTTCCAGAATAATGAAATACCTTGTAAATGCTTAAAATGAAAATTCAACATGCAATCATTCTGATATACATTTTTGAGCTTTATTATTCCAAAGCATAGTGTCAAGAAGAGATGCAAAGCAACAGATATCACAGGTCAAATGAAGTAAATGTTTTTCTTCAAAGGCACAAAGTCATTGCAGCTTTAGTTGCAGTGATTATTATTTTTTCTCATCTGCATATTACATGCAAAATACTTTAAGTCAAACAATAGTGATTTATGCAAGTTAGAATCAGAATTATGGAATGTTTGGGGTTGGAAGAAAACTTTAAAGGTCGTCTATTCCAATGCCTCTTCAGTGAGCAGGGACATCTTCAACTAGGATCAGGTTTTTCAGAGCCCTGTCCAACCTCACCCTGAATGTTTTGAGGGATGGGGTATCCAGTGCCTCTCTGTGCAACCAGTTCCAGTGTTTCATTACCCTCATTGTAAAGAATTTCTTCCTTATATCTAGTCTGAAACTACTGTCTTTTAGTTTCAAATCATTATCTCTTGCCCTATCACAACAGCCTCTCCTAAAAAGTTTGTCCCCATCTTTCTTATAAGCCTGCTTTAACTGTTGAAAATTAATACAAAGGAATCAATTTTTGCAAATGACAGCTCAGAAAAGGGAGATGTATTGAACACATCCTAATTCACCAAACATTACTAAGCATTCTCTGCACATACACTCTTGTCAAAATCTCACATAATGCTAACGGGCTTTATCATCAGTCAACACTTACTTTCCAATTACATATTGATCAGAGTAGAAAAGAAACTGAAAGATAAGATGAACCATTTACAGTGCCCTTCCCAAACTAATCTACTTCTACTTTGCTGGAATTGCAGTTCACTCCAAGCAAGAGAGGTAAATATGATCTAACTCAGCTTAAACAGAAGAAAGTATAATGTGATGAGATGATATAGTAAAAAGATATTCCAGGTTAGATTTTTCTCAAAAAAGTACACTTTTTATACTTAAGTTATGCAAGTTGGTGGGGGAGGGATTTTTCTGAGAGTAGCTATATATTTTTAGATTCTTGCAGTATCTTAACAGAGAAACTCAGACCTTCCAGTTATTTGCAGGCAATTCATGTAAAACCAGTGTCTTAACAAGTTCTACTGCCTTCTGTTGAATCACATTAAGTTCTTTTCACTGAAGGTTACGGTTTTGTAACTCTTCTTTTCTTGTGTGTAATTTTTCTTTTTCTAAGATAGCACCTTTGAAAAAAAGTCATGTTTTTACATCAGCAATCATCTGTTGTTTTTCTAGTCAAAGTAGGATATCTCATACCTTCTGACATCAAAAACTATTTTAGTTATTACAGTGACTGCAACACAAATAGTAACTTTACTAAAAACTTAAAGGGTAGCATTCATTTCAAATAGTAGGTCTAACTAAAAAATGTTTTACCCATGTTGTTCTTCCCACAATTTCTTTTGTCAGTTTTTCTAGTGCTGGTACAATGGATCTTTGTTTGGGATATTTGTCTAAAAGACTGAATATGCAAGTAAATATCAAGACATATCTATTTCTATTTGCAGACTTCACAGGGAAATTTAGATTGGCAGCATGTATTAGCTGTTTAGTTTTAAAATCTAAGATGTTAATCTTCCTTTCTCTTTATTAATATACAGACAGACATAATATCTTATCACTTACACTGAATGCTTTAACTTTATTCTAAGAACAAAAGGTATAGAAAAAGGTACTACAATAGTTTGAAAATTTTGAGGGAAAGTTGCATGTTGCAAATTAAAAGATCCCAGAAGCTCCAGTAAATGGTACATCTTAGGATCCAGATTTATCAAGAACTATGTATTTTTTTTTACTTTTTTTAATAAACATTCATTTTTACACAACTCGTAAGCAACTTATCACATATGAATCCATCTCTGCAACATATTTTTTTAAGCCTTGTATACATTCTAGAAATCTTCAGATATTCTTTGACTCCTATAACATTATGGTTAAAAATTAAAATGTATCTGAGTTCTAGTCCTTTTCCATTATGACAGCTGTACTGCTAATTTGGAAACACACTGTACAATGATAAAAATTTGGCTTTTTTCCTTCTTCCTTATAGTATCTGAAAGTGGATAAAATGACAACAGTGAGAACAAAATGTTCAATGTGAGTGACCTACATGCTAAAAAGTATAAATATAGGCACAGAGCTTAGGTGGAAAAGTATTTCTGAAGAGAAGCTCAGAATACAAGACCTTTCTGTGCAGCATAGACTACATAGTGCAGCATGTATTTGATAAAATAGGTTGCTTATTTTAAAATATTTATAAATTTTATGAGGAATTTAAAAGGATTCTGATGAAGTCATAGTATCTCCACCTTATTCAGAAAGTTATATTATCATTAATTGCTAAGATAAACTTGTATAACATTTGTTTTTAAATATTCTCCAAAATAGATGCATTTATCATGCCAAATATCAGAAAGAAAAGGAATAAATTTTGTGATCCTACATTTTTTCAGACCCTCAGGTTTATAGCAATGCATGCTTAAAAACAGCACAGCTGATGTCTATGCATGATTTTTCTTCAGTAACCCATTAAGTACCAAAAGCAGAACCAATTTTTTATTGATATTCCTTTCCATAGAAGCATTTTATTATCCACTTTTGCTATGAGGACAAACAAGAAACTGTTCATTTTTTTCACCTGTTTCAAGCCAAATATTAGGGAGCAGTAAGAACAGGCTCCTTGGAAAGGTATGGTAAGGGATGGTGATTAATGAGGTCATTTTGGATAGAGTGGGACTGGTGCATGATATAAATTTTATGGAATAACAAGGGAGGCAATGTGCTTGTTTTGGCTGCGATACAGTTATTTTTCTTCATAGTAGCTAGTATGGCACTATATTTTGGATTTGTGCTGAAAACAGGGATGTTCTAGTTTTGATGTTCTAGTGTTCTAGTGTGAACAGTGAGATCTTGAGTGATATCAAGAAGAAGAGAAATGTTTGTGGGCTCTGCAAGAGGGGACAGGCCTCGTCGGTGGACTACAAGAGGGAAGTGAGGTTGTGTAAAGAAAAAAACCAGAGGGGCTAAGGCTCAACTAGAAATCAGATTGGCTAAGTCTGTGAAAGATAACGAAAAATCTTTCTATAAATATATAAATAATAAAAGGAGGACTAGGGAGGACGCAGAAGGAACTACAGTGGCAGTGGATGAGGAAAAAGCTGAGGTACTTAATGCCTTCTTTGCCTCAGTCTTTAACTGTAAAGAAAGTTGTTCCCCCTGTGTACAAACCCCACAACTAGAGGAGCAAAATGAGACTCCCATGATCCAAGAGGAGGTGGTCAGAGCCTTTCTAGACCAACCAGACACCCACAAGTCTATGGGGCTGGATGGGATTCACCC
>WAAB01003759.1:48408-83214 GCA_013389865.1 Piaya cayana
GAGGGAGCTGGCCTCTTCTCCCAGGTGACAAGGGACAGGACAAGAGGGAATGGCCTCAAGCTCCGCCAGGGGAGATTTAGGCTGGAGATTAGGAGGAAGTTTTTCACAGAAAGGGTCATTGGGCATTGGAACAGGCTGCCCAGGGAGGGGGTTGTGTCACCTTCCCTGGAGTTGTTTAAGGCACTGGTGGACAAGGTACTGAGGGGCATGGTTTAGAGATTGGTGGGAATGGTTGGACTCAATGATCTGGTGGGTCTCTTCCAACCTTGGTTATTCTATGATTCTATGATAACACAGAGATGTTTTAGTTACTGCTGAGCAGTACTTACACACATTTGTGGCCTTTTCTGTCTCTCACTCCACCCCACCAGTGAGTTGGCTTGGGGGAGAAGTTGAGTGGGGACAGGGTTGGGACAGCTGACTCTAGTTAACCAGAGGGATGCTCCAGATCGTATGACATCATAGTCTGTATATATGAAGCATAGATGTTTCATTTTTCTCACAGTGACTTATTTAAAGGAGAAAAAAAGAAAAAAAACCAGAATAATTCCAAGATGGAGAGACCTCTACAGCTAGAGTTTCAAACAGAATCAATGTTCCACCTAAGTTTCATAACTGGTTTGAGTACAGAAAAGAATGCTGAAATATCCACTAAAACACAGAAAATTCTTTTGTATTCTAATAATTTTTATTTCTTTAAATATTAACTTTAGGCAAGGGATATATTTAGTATGTTTATTTAATAAACTAATTAATGCACCCTTCAAATTCCATGTATTATTAGATATAAGATTGAAAACAGATTATCCATTGCAGCATTTATGTATGACAAATGCACCAGAAATCTTGGTCCTTTCTCCATCCTCTTCTGAAGCATTTGTTATTGTGAATCACTCGTGGAAAATATAGTGCTTTTTGATAATTAAACAGGTGTGGTTAATGTGTGAAGTCAATAGCGTTCAACTAAATAAAGCTGCTAAGATTTCTTTCTTGAGACAGCTTCCTATGTGAAAAGTCTCCTATGCAGCTGAGACATGAAAAAAGCTGAAGCTCATATGTAAAGAAAAAAAGGGAAACAAAAATAATTAAAATATAAAATCAAAACATTGTGAAATTAGAGCAGAAACAAAGCTAAAATGGATGCCATAAATAGTAACCTCAATGAAGATTGACTCAAATCTGGTGTACTATCATGTAAAAAATATCTAAGATTTCTTATGGAACTATCTTCTACCTATTCACTACATATTTGTAAGTAATGAACCAGATAGTAAGGAATTCTAGCAGCTGTCAAGTGTTTATTTTCCTATGTAATACAGTGAATTTTTTCTCCAAGTGGAGCAACTTTTCCAGTCTCACCTTCCTTATTCAGGCAGCAAGCAAACTAGAAAGTATCCTCTAGGAGAAAAATCTTAGAACACCACATGGAGCAATATTAACTAAAATTAATGAGCAACTGAGTTTACCTTTCACACACACACAAACATACATATAAAAAAATAAATAAAAGCTGTGCATTTAACTACTTGAAGGAAAGCCCTGACACAAGCATATTTACCACAGAGAAGTAACAACATTCAAGCCAATTAATCTTTATTCAGGATAAAATTAAGCACACAATAGTGAGCTAGGTATATGAAATATTTGTCATGATTTGTCATAGCATTAAAGGTAGTACTTCAATCTATTTACCAAAGTTAATATCACTCTAAGATTTTGCATTTGTAAGCCTTTTGTAGAGATTTATTGACAACAATTTTCTACAAATATCATAATGGAATCTATGCCTTAGAAAATAGTTTTTGAGAAGCTGTCCACTGTATAGTAAACTACATACTGATGCTTACATTTAAGAACAGTGAAGAACTCTTAGAAACATTTTCTTTCACATTATTTGATATCACACAGAAGTGCTACCCCACGCAGTACCCAGTGCTCTGGAGGCTGAAGGGTTTTAAGATCCACAGCAGCAATGTAATTCATATCTGTTCGAATGGCCTTTTTGTAGATTGGACATGAATACAGACGTGGATCTTTTGAAGCTGAAAAGACAGTGGAGACATAAAACCCAATGCAACTAGGTTGAAAAAACAGGGTCCTAAGGGATGAGGCATAAGGCAAATGTGAAATTAAAATTAGGTTCAGTAGCACACAGCTCTCTATTACCATCCAAGAAAGCTCTTATTTATTCTCACACTGTTCACCACTGTGTTACTGCAAGCTGAAGGGCACATATGGCTTGAAATTCCTGTAGGTTTAAGATTTAATATCAACACCTAAGAACTAGATGTAGCAAGAAATGTAAATGGACACTCTAGAGTGATTAGTAGTAGTAGTAGTTCAATCTGCCCACTGAACATTATTTCTCATCAATGTATTAATGTGCCAAAAGAAAAAAAATGCCCTATTCCAAACAACCTATTTTTAAATGCTTTAAGTATTTCAGAGAATAAATTGTCAACTTCTTCACTGCAGAACTAGAAGCTTGTGCTTAATACTCATGTTCATTATTCAGCATCTTGGCTGCTTTTGCAGTGATCATGCCTCCTACAAAAGATCAACTACACAAAACAGCAAGTAAGCAAGCTTTACTTTTGGAGGTGGAATGCTTTTCAACTGAACTTTCCAATTTTACACCTCTATTCAACAATATTTACTATTTTATATGCAACAGCCCCCCCCCCCCATTAACATAAGTCATACATTTTCATAAAACAGCGCTGTCCCTCAGCCCCATAAGTTTCCTTTCATAGAATAGCAGAATGGTATTGTTGGAAGAGACCTTTGTAGAACATCAAAGTCCATTCCCTCTGCTAAAGCAGGTTCACTTACAACAGGCTACAGGGGAACATGTCCAGTTGGGTTTTGAATATCTCATGAGAATGAGATTCCAGAACCATTCTAGGCAACCTCTTCTAGTGCTCTCTCACCCTCAAAGTATAGAAGTTTGTCTTTATATTCAGGTGGAACTTGGTGTTTCAGATAGTACCCAATGCCCCTTTTCCTGTCACAGGGCATTATTCTTACAGTCATTTCCTGCCTCAAAGACAAAACATTTTCCACAACCTCATTGCACCTCTTGCTTTCTTCTGTTACATCACAAACATCCTTGCTCAGAAAAACAAATGCATTCTTAAAAATACAGACATTACATACATACACACACACACACACACATTTTGTGTATACATACTTTAATAACTTTTATATAGATGTATATATTCCAGAAGGTAGAGAGGTATCTAAATTATATTAAGAGTACCAATTACCAATTATTAAGCAAGACTGAAAGCCTCCTCTACTGAAAGAGACTCAGTATGTATACAAACAAGTAGCCACAGCCTCATGAAATGCCTAGAGCCCCAGAGACTTCCATGCAGTTGAATAAGAAGCTACATTGAATTCTATCAAAATAGCATACTTTACAATACAGTTACTTACTGTTATTCTCTGCATATATCCTTATAACCGGCATCATCTCGAAGAGCACCTTGGGCTTAGATTCAGTCAGCCTCATGTTTTTCCTGTCCCAACCGGCTCCTTCCAAATACAGCCCATACACATACACACCTTCCAAAGGAGGGCTTGTAATGTCATCCTTCATCCACTTAGTGACCTCATTACACAGCACAACACTGTCAAGAGCCCATCCTTTGTTAGCCCTTGTTATTTCCTGCCCAAAATAGACAAAAGTATGGAGTTTACATTTTCACAGGTACACAGATCCATTTTTTTCCAAGCATTAACCAAAACCATATTTTATGGTCACAATTCATAATTTTCAATATAAAAAAACTTTTTATGATATCCATGTTTACAGGAGTTTGACTTCACTCCAAGCTAGCAATGACATGGTACTACAAGAAAGTACTTTATCCACTAAATTTGATTTTCAATTTTTCTGTTATATCCAATATCTTAAGACCATATCAAGTAATAGAACCACTAAATTCCAAAGGTACCTGGCTCTTGTGAACATGAAAATTTTGCAGTTTTTATGAGATGAGAATATATTAACTACATGTGCTGAGTAAATAGTTCCAGTGACAAAAGCAAAATGCATATTTTGCTGCATTTTTTTCTGGGCTTATCTTCTTTCTCCTGTACCTATACTCTTCATTAACTGTATTCTTAATAAGGAGTAAGAGCTCACTCAGCCTTAAAGCTACATAAAGAGACTGCAAGAAATTCAGAGAAATCTTGAAGATAGTAATGCTGAAAGTTCAACACGTACCTCAAATTATTCAGCAAGTTAGTGCACTGGACAATATCCCTTTATCTTGCCCAGCTCCCCACTATCGCATGCCACTTGTTATGCCAGACTTAAGTTTTATACTGGACTTACAAATATCTTTGTTCGTAGTAATTGGAATTAATGTTTACCCCATCCTACAGTTAATTTGCTGTTTTAAAAGAGGAAAGATCACTCTGACTCTTCATCCTTCTGATTTCTATTTGTTCCACCATATAGCAAAGCCCAGAAAGGACTTTGTTTTTCACTTGGTGTGATGGATGCACTCAGCTCCCATCCCTCTAGCTTTTAATGAAACCAGTAGCAGTTTGGTAAAAAGTCAAGGCCTGTGTCATAGCTGGGCCAAGAACATCTCCAGAAAACCAATGAGGAAAAAAGCAACAGTGTGAACACTGATTAAGTTGTGGGTATAAGGAGCCTCATGCATACCTCTCCTATTGTATGGAATTTTACTGTGAGCCACCCACTTTTATTCCATAAATGTGATGGTCTAAGTGAGCTTACTTTGAGCTCTGCCTGCTAGGTCACATGGCTACATGTCCCTTTGTGCTGGGACAACTCTCAAGGGTGCTTCTCAAAGGAATGAGATCTTCTACTGATGACAGATGGCTGGTGAGTCACATTTGAATCCTTCCTGGATGTCTGCTGGACTGCACACCAGGTGATTCTCCTCTCTAGCAGGGATTGGTTGTTTAGCTTAAACAAGTAACATTTTAAATAAAATATATGTGTAAATAGTCGTAAGAGTATAATTGCCCAGGGATTTCTTCATTCATGTTGGCCTTTCTCCCTGGAGCTGATCATGCTGCTGCACCCCTCTATTAATAAAATATGATGCCTGAGAGTCTGTTTTGTAAAATCTCAAATTCAAACTTTACAGTAACCTCACACTGGATGCCCAGATGGAATGTAAGTAAGTCAATTGGGGATAAACAAGGAGAAAATTTGCAATCTGAGTTGACACAGGATGTGCACATAACATTTAGATATAAACACATATAACCCAATTTTCCCACTGTATGTTTCCTTCATGTAGTAAGTGATTGTCATTGAACTCTGTGAAGCTGCACTTTTATCTAAATACAGATTTTGTCCTAAAAAACTCATTTGCGACACTTGAGACATCAGGTTGCTAGGTACCTGGATTCTCTTTTTAGGGACCCAGAAAACTTGCAGGTTCCAATTGCTTCAGATGCTGCTATTAAACCCTTTCCACAAGCTTGGGTCCAAAAGAAAGTCACAGTTTAGGACTGTTTACTCAAAAGGAATATCTTGTTATATAATTCCAAAGCAATATATCTGCAGTTTTAGTAGAAGTAGTTCACCAGTTAGAACTTCAGTTTGGTAGATGAAGATTACACTACCCAGACTTCAGAACAAGAGGGGAGATTTTCCTTCTCTACAAATCTCCATTCTCTCTCCAGAAGTTCACTTTTTTCCAAGGTCCCACGTGATTCCCATCTGAGTATTCTTTCCTGATTTTACAGATTTGACAATTATTGTCTCCAGCAAGTCCCTTTATGCCAATCAACAGAGGTACTTTTTGGCTCCTTTTAAAGTAAAAGTAGTTCACTTATCAAATCCAAATAGTATCCTGAGCAACCAACACAATCATCAGGTTAACAGAGATGTATACATTAACAAATACATCAAACTGCATATTTAGCATGCATTAATAAAGGAATCTTCCCCCCTTCATGAAGGGTAACTAAATCAGCTACTGAACTGCAGTAGCGTACCTTAAGGCTAATTCTAAGGAGCTGTTCTGGCAAGTGTCCAGCTGGGTAACTACTGAACACAGACCAAAAGGGAGCAAAAAACATAAAGTAAAGTCAGAGGCTTTTCACCTCTTCTCAGTGATATCTCAGTGGTAACACAAGACATTACTTCTCTATCCAACCTCAATAAAGTTGTAAGGTAGCTCCCACATACATAGGTCTTGGTCAAAGTAGGAAATACATTTTAAGACATTAGGGGCTGATACACAAAAAACATGTGCAGAGGAAGAACACTTCACTCAGGAAATGTTAGACAGTTGTGTATCTTCCCTGCTGACATGATAGTCATGTATATAACTGAGCCTTCATCATTTTATATATATATATATATATATAAAATAAAATATATCAAAGAATAAGCAGAATAAGAACTTAAACACAACTTACCTGCTTCATTGCAGTTAAAAACCCTTGAGGATTAAAAAAACCTGTCATCCAGAAGCAATTTGGTCGGCTTACAAAAATCCAGTTGTAAAACTGGTGGTTTCTTTCTAGAAGCTCAGTAAACCAGAAACCAAGAGTGCTGGAAGCCCAAGATGCCTAAAAATAGTAAGCAAGGTGTTCATTTTTTAATTTTATTCCACACTTTTAAAACATCATATTCATGCCAAGAAAAGGTTTATTCCTCACAAGGTAGTAAACAACATAATATCAGCAAAGCATACTTAAAGCTCATTTTTCATATTTTAACTTCTAATCTGATAGATAAATGTTGCATCCCACTAAAACATGAAGCAAATTCTTGCTCTGTTGAAATTCATGCCTACAATTAAATTTAATCACGCTTAATGCCTCCTGTGGTAATTGTCTTGTTTTGATGGTTTTGCAAAATTAGGTAGCTATGTAAACTCGGAAGAAATTGGATACCTGTCTTTCTAAAGCCAAGGTCAATGCATCGCAATAAAAGTGTTTCTGCCAAAATTATTCTTCTGAAAAGATGATGTGAATATTTATGATGATTTTTCTCTTTGAATAGTTGTACCTTACTTGTGCTGTGAAGTATCTGTTTTGGTCTAGGTTTTGTACCATTAAAACACTTTGTCAATAAAACCAAAACAAACAAGTACCAAAAAACCTTCCAGGTTTTCTTTCCTTCAGTTGCCATTACAAGCACTAGTTGCCCCTGAAAACAATTTCTACAGGGAAAGGCCAAGAGAGCTGAGTTTGTTTAGCCTGGAGAAAAAAAGGCTCAGAGGAGATATTATCAATGTTTATACCTCATGCACAGAGAATGGAAGAAGATAGAGCCAGATACTTCTCCATGATAGGAGAAGAGGCAATGGGCACAAGATAAAATATGAGAAATTCCATTTAAGCCTAATAGGTTTTTTGGTTGGCTGCTCAGTGGTTGGTTGGTTGTTCTCTACAGGGTGATCAAACACTGGAACAGGTTGCCCAGAGAGGTTGTGGACCAGAGAGCCCAGAGAAGCTCTTGACTCTGGAGAGTCCTAGCAAACCTGCTTTAAGTGACCTATCTCCAGAGGTCCCTTCCATCCTTTACTATTCTGTGATTCTATGACTACAAGTCTTAAAGAACAGCAACAGTGTCGTCCACTAATGTGGGTGATCTTTTTTAAAATCCATCATCATATTTAAAATTATTCTCTCTAGCTTTTTATCCTTCCAGAATACAATAGGCTGTTAAAGTAAGAAATAACAGCATGTCCCACTTTCACTTCAATTTTCATCAATGGAAGAGGGCTTATTTTGACTGTGTTTACTATGACAACAGGTGCACAGTACTGGTTAACACCCTTTGAAAAAAGTATTTGCTGTATCTCTAGCAGTTTAATCTACTTCTACAGAATTATTCATTTCCTTTAAAAACCAGTGATGTAAACCTACTTTTTTCCAGCTAACAGGAACCTTTCCATCATACATGCAGTCTAAAGCATCCCTCAGATTTTCACTCATAACAATTGTCCCATCGATGGCAAGTTTCAGATCAGTCAAAGTGCTTCTCACTAAGGAGATAACTCTCTGCATTTGTTCAATCTCCTGCCGCAAAAATATGTTCATAGGCTCAAAAGCTCCCATAGTCTTCAGTTTCTCTTTCACCTGTAGGTAGAAAACCAAAGATCCTTTGACAGAGGTAAAAAACAAAGTGGCTTTTCAACAAAGTTAGGTCCCAATGCAGTTTTTAAGACATAATACTTCTATTTATGAAGTTAAATGGTAAGATTTGCACCTTCCTTGAAATATCTGAAGGACAGAAATACAGGATTTGTTACAAGAGAAATCTATGATATCGACACTGCCTATGATGTCCGCATTCTCCAATGCTTTTCACCTTCCCTGGAGATGTTTAAGGCACAGGTAGACGAGGTCCTGAGGGACATGGTTTAGTGTTTGATAGGAACGGTTGGACTCAATGATCTGACAGGTCTCTTCCAACCTGGTGATTCTATGATTCTATGATTTCAGTCTAACTCAAGATTTAGTCTGCATCTCATTTTATGAGCTGATGTCATTGATACATAACCCATGTCAAGGATTTCAGCTTTAATTCCAACAGAGTTCCCAGGGTTCACTTTGGACAAACCAGTCAAGAGTGATTGCTCCAGTCACTTTGCCTCAGCATAACTGTGCTATTTATCAGCAATGCCTGAGAACTCTCACAATGACAGATAGTCTCGTATTCTAATAAAACTGATTTTTTTTTAATCAAAAGCGTAAAGTTAACAAATTAATGACTTGCATGCACATAACTAGAAACTTTGTAGTCGATATGGTCCTATTGGGAGATATGGGTAAAAAACTATATATACCAGGTAACAGCCTGGTTCTTGATAATATGCATAACCTTTCTAAGTTTATCAGTATTTTGCTTCGCAAAAGGGAATTTAAATATTTTTCATCATGTGAAGTAGCTTACTGTTCCACATTCACTTTTATTAATACAAACTAAATTTCAATTTGTCATTTCCGATCAGAACTGATCTGCCCCAAAAGAGCTTTCATAAACTTAACAGAAATAACCGTACCTATCCAATGACACGACATATGTTTTATTAAGCCATATACATATTCCTGGAGATGTCAAGCAGAATTTGAAAAGAGTTGGACCAGCAACTACCAGGAGATTTAGCCCATCACTAAAGCAGTTCTCTTCTGAGAAACTCAACAAATTGTAATTCTTTGCACACATCTGGTTCAGACATTTGGAAAGCCATAAAGCTCAGGTTTTTAGAAAGACCATGGGTGAGAAACTTCATCAAGTGAATAATTTTGGAAGACTGCAAGATAATCAAAATTCCAAACTAGGATATGTTAACTCATCTGTTCAGATAAAATAATTATGCTCTCTGAGGGAAGGAAGATTACATAATATAAAATGATGTAGCCTCTTTTCTCCTTCTCATAGCTTAACATTCTGACAGGAGAAATTCATACACCACATTGCCTTGTATCAGGTCCTCATGCTAACTTCCATTAAAGAGTAAGTAAAATGACAGATGACTAAAGGTAAGAGATTTCACTCTCCATGAAGGATATGGCAGGCAAATTATCTAACTCATAAAACACCTTACTGCCTATATGAGCAGGTGGCTTCTTTGGGAACTTGTTAAAATACAAACATAGGTGTGAACTTCTTTCTGATGACACACTGGGGTGATTCACATTCATCTCATAGCAGAAGTGTAGTAAATGCTTTATTAGTGACATAACTAATCTTACTTGCTCTTAAGCTTTCACATATATAATGAAACACAAAACTTCAGCATCTGCTGATATAGGGAATATAGGAAATTTAACGATTTTACAAGCATTTTCCTCTCATTTATTTGAAGTTCATAAGCAGCCTCTCCTGCAAAGAACTGTAGTGTCAGCATCCTAAAATTCTGAGGCCCTAAAGGACAGCTAAGAACTATGGAAAGATTCAGAGATAACACAAATTGTCCAAACACTCAATTAAACTGTAGTCTTCAGGAGGGGAATACAGAATACTGTTGATTGGAGTGTCCATGTATCCAGTCATCAATAAATTTCTTCTAACTGTAAGAAAAACCTTGACAGTCATACCATCTTCCATGTAAACAGAAGGAAAGTTGCTATTTCAGAAAAGAAATGGTCACAAGGCAGCAGGTGTCCACTAAAATTATAATTACATAGGCTATTATGTGTTAATATGGGTCCTGAGATACTAACACTAGGCTTCAATCAATCAAAGAAATCACTTGACAAGCTTTTCAGCATTCACATCACTGAAGAAGAAAGGAAGCTAAAAATATCTTCAGGACATCAGTTGAATCTGAAAGCAACACATATATTAAAGCAGTAATGTTTTTAGAAGCACAGATACGCTTGCAATGTGGCCTCAGTTCTCTACAGAGTCAACAACCTTAGTTAAAAGCTGATTATCCTACAACCCCCGTAGTGCAAATGGCAACCTAAGCATTAAGTGCTTTAATATTTTGAAAAAGTTCTTCCAAAAACACTTCAGTGCACATTTGGTGACTTCATTATAAATGTTAAGAGTCTGGTCAGGCTCCTTTAAAATACATTTTGAAGTGTTGCCTGTATTAATGAATTCAAACACACTTTTAGAAAAATGAATATCATTACTTTTGTTTTTTTAACCACAGAAAGCAAGATGAAGCAAATGTTTTTGACAGAATTTCATCAACTCACTTCAAATGGTACATAATCAGCTGGAAGCTTTTCCAGCATATCATCAGCCAGTCTGGCTACAACGGCCTCTCGGGTTTCATCACCTCCACCAGAGCTATCTTTGGGTTGAATACTGAGGATGATGTCCAACACGTCTTTGGAAAGTTTACTTTGGTAAGTGATATCCGCATTGGGGTGCAAACCAAACACCTCTGGTGTGTCATAAGCAGGAAGACTCTACACAGTAAAATACAAAAAGAGCACAACCGGAGATGGGCTTATAAGTTAATTATTACAAAACAAACACCAAACAAATAAACACACAAACAAAATCCCATCTTTTACACTGTAAAGTAAAAGGCTAGATCTCTTCTAACTGTCTTAAGGCAAATAACTTGCTGTGATTGATTTTTTATGCCAGAGCCCAAACCACATCAAGGTTAACAACAAATTCAGTTTAAACTCTTTAAACTATTTTACTAGCTTGTACTTCCATATATCTACACTTTTTTTTTTCTGTGAGATTGTACTCAATGCCTGGACTCCATTGAGGTACACCCCTTCAAGCAAATCACATAAAAATGAAAACACTCATGTCATGACAATGATAATATTGATGACAATTAGGGTACTCAGAAGAAAAGACAAAATAAAGGGGCTCAGGAACTTCTGAGAAACAAGTGAACTAGGCTGTTTTGTGCTGAAAAGCTTTCATTTACCAACCTGTATGTACTGAATGTACTGATCCACTCCAGAACATTTTGGTATGTTGTATCCTTTGTAGAAGCTGAACTCGTGACTGAATGTATTTTCACTGAACCAAACCTTTACAAATGTGTTCATGAGTCTTTTGTCATAGTCATCTGTCACACGGCCACCATACTGGATCTCACCTATCATGTAACAAACAGTACTCCAGGAGATCCCCTAAAACCAAGCAGAAAACACTGAATTTAGCCAATCCCCTTCTCATCTATTTACATCTCACTTAGTAAGAAAAGCTGATATACCAAGTCCTTCATCTCTGTCCCTTTTTGGAAGAAAGTTATTTTCTTTTTTCCTATAACCCTGCATTCCCAGAAATACTCCAAGGATTTCTCAAAACAGAACCTGTTGACAACTAATTCACCTTCCCCACAAAAACATTAATTACCTTCTTAGCTTCTATGCCATCCAAGTGGTTTTGAATGAACTGCACAGTAGCATTGAAATCAGCTTGATTAAACTCATAGGGTATATTCCAACCCAGGGATCCAAACTTGCGCCTTTCTTGAACAGTGGAGTGTAGAAAGGCTACAGCATACAACATTGGTTTCCACTGTACCATGTCACTGAAATCCAGTAGATCCTGGCTGATACCTGTTGATTTTAAGTGGGCTTTATAAGAAACACAGTAACAATATTTTTCAAAACTGTTTAAATCAGTGTTAAAACATCACTCCTACAGATATTCAGTTGGCTATCTGCTTCTCCAAAGAGTATATTATTGTCCTACAAAGTGTTCTATGCTGGAGACTATTAAGTTTCTCAAATTAAAAGAGTAATATTCAGGGAAAAAAACCCAACAGCAATTTAATAATAGTTTAATTCATATCAAGTTGCTTCTGCACAGACTCTTTGATCTTTATTTTATGTAAGGTAAAGAGTACTTAATGTCCAAAAAAAAGTTAACATGTCACTTGTCTGCCAAAACACACAAGAAGACTAAAAATGTGAACACTCTGAAATGAGATATTAGAAGAAAAGAAAAAGCATTTGCTGTCCAGTTCTGGCAACAGAATTTTGGCAGACCTCCTCTCCCTTTTAATTTTCACAACTTCTAGCTCATGATAAAACCAAATCATTCCAAATCATTTACCACACTAGCACTTTTTGTTTTATGTTCTCTTTAGTCCAGCTCTCAGCCCTTGTGGTGGTTCATTAGTAAACTTAATTGACATTTGAAGAAGGTTGATGGGGAACTGTTTGTGAATTTCAGTTGTCATCCATAGTCGAAAGCTTTCATGGACAGTTTCTGCCTCGATTACAGTGTCCATCAATTCATCCAAAAAGTCAAGTCCAAGGTGACAGTTTTGCAGAAGTGCCCAACCCCCCTAGTTAAAAACAACAGAATAAGAAGTTATCAACATTGTTTACAAACTGTAATTACTTTTTATGACATAGGTTAGAAACAAAGCCAACTACACTATACCAAAACACAGCATGTTTAAGTGCTTATCAGAACTGTTAAAGGAAGAAATCCTCCACAGCCAATTTTGCACCACTGGCTCACCAAATCAAAAACAAGTCCTAATCATTTGATTTCACATATATTTCATGTACAGAGACCAGTATCCATATTAATGGTATATATGCAATTAACAAAATATATTTTTCTCCAAAAAACACATTCAGATTTTTGTCTCTTACGTGAGCCATTGTCTGCTGTAGAAGTTTACGAGCATGGCTTTCTTGCCCCTGGCCCATGGAAACATAGCGTGTCTCTGTCTTCAGTCTTTTTCCCAGAGCAATAATTGAGTCCGTAGGATCAGAGCCCATGGAGAGAAAGCATATGAGAGGGGTGCGTGGATCTGACTCTTCCCAAGTCTCCTCCAAGTTCAAGATTACTCCCTCTGCATATTTCTCCCCCATAGTGTCAATGATGTATTTTCTTGCCTATATTAAAAAGGTAAATTTAACCTGTGTTGCAATCATTTCATACTATTTTCTTCCCAGTGTAAATAAAATCAATAAGTAAACTGAATAGCAAAGGCTGCTATAAAATTATATTAGAAATAAAATAGGCAACAATTTTTTCTGACATGTTAACATATCATTCCATCTTTGAAGATGTTTTTTTACAGCCTTGTAAGACCATTTAAAACTTTAAAAATAATTACTCAATTACATATATCTGAATGTATTGTTATATATAATATGTATAGTTACACTAAAATAAAAATAATGACCTTATTAAACTTTATAATGGTTTTGATGATTTAAATATACTATCTCCATTTGACAGCATAACTCCTAATCTTAAAATCTAGTTTTCCTTTCCAAATGCTGGAGAAAAGGGGAGGAAAGAGTGGAAGATATGCTTCAAAGGTGTTAGGCCTTCCCTATCTTCATGCCTAAACAAACAATGAATAGTGGTAATCACAAAAATGACTGTCACTAAGTAGAAAGTCCAGAGAAAAAGGTGAAGACCACCTCTGCTATTCCTTATTTATTTTAAAAATCATTATATTATTGTTCCTTTTTACTAAGAAATAAAAAAGCTCTTTCAAGTAGTCTGATATTATCTTTCTTATATTCTTTCCCACGACATTGCTTTTGTCTTACACCAATATTCTCCCCTTAATCCCTCTGGGTTAGTTTTCAGAGATAAAATAAATTCAGCACTTAGAACTTGATAAACTACCAGTTTTCATAAAACCACTGAGAGATGAAAGTGTATCTTGCCTCCATTAACACAACAGAGAAATGAATTCTGCATGATTCATTTCAGACAGAGTACACATCTAAGACATTCATAGAATCATACAATAACCAGGTTGGAAGAGACCCACTGGATCATCGAGTCCAACCATTGCTATCAAACACTAAACCATGCCCCTCAGCACCTCGTCCATCCATGCGTTAAACACCTCCAGGGAAGGTGACTCAACCACTTCACTGGACAGCCTGTTAAAGTGCCCAATAGCCCTTTCCTTGAAATATTTTTTTCCTAATCTCCAGCCTAAACCTCCCCTAGCAGAGCCTAAGGCCATTCCCTCTTGTCCTGTCCCCTGTCACTTGGGAGAAGAGGCCAGCTCCCTCCTCTCTACAACCTCCCCTCAGGTAGTTGTAAAGAGCAATGAGGTCTCCTCTCAGCCTCCTCTTCTCCAGGCTAAACAACCCCAGTTCTCCCAGCCATTCCTCATAAGGCCTGTTCTCCAGCCCCTTCACCAGCCTTGTTGCTCTGGATAAACATATATTTCCAGACAAAATCCCATCTCCATATTAAACCCCTTGAATAGTACTCATTCAATATACTGGAATAATTTTGTTAACACTGCATTGTAACAAATCCATAAATTATCTGAAAAGAATTTCAGAAAATACACTGTAAAGGTTAATTACAAAAAGGTGTTTAGCATTAAATAAATAATACTAAACTGTAATCTTGTAAGTATAACTCTAATGACACTGAAGTGGACTTCATTGGCTGTGTAAACATACCTGAGCTATGGTCCTGTCAGGACACCAAGATCTGATAAGAAGAAGATGTCTGAAGCAGTCCAGGGATTGACCATAGCCACAAGGAAGTATTTCTTCTTCAGGATTCTCACTATCAAACCAGATTTTCCACTGTTTCTCTGCTCTGGAAATCTGCAGTTATACCATCAAATGAAAAAAACTTACTACACAGACAAGTCACATTTCAACTGACACTAGGTCACAAACTTTTAATGAGGGTTGGAGACATGTAATCCACACATAGGTATTTGTTTAGCAGTGGTAGTGCACAGATTTAGTGCTATTAAAAAAAAAAGAGAGAAGATAAACTTTCAGTTTTTAAGCACAAAACTGTAGAACACAATTGCCTTAAGTATTCATATTCTGGAAAAATGAGCTACTACTCACTATTTTCCATTTATGATATCATGGCATAGCAAGGTTAGAACACAGAAATCTAGGCCCAGATAGAGCTTTGAGAACACTAGGCACATATTTGCTCCCCATATAACTGCACAGAAGGTACTCCTCACATATAACAAATGGTATTTACTTACTCCACTAGCTATCACATACTTCATGACCATTGAGACTGACAGGAACGCAAGAAAACTTAACAATGGGAAGAAGACTCAAGTTGCATTATGTGACTCAAGTAACAGCAACTTATTCCCCAATCTGAAATTATTATAATTGCATAGGGTATTCAACATTCTATTTTCTTCTTATTTTACCAGTGGGTTTTAAGTTTCTTTATCAATACATGTTCCTAAGCAGTTGAGGCCATAACTATGGCTATCTGTGTCAGTTTCATTCTGTTCTATAAAACAAACCACATGCCTTGATCACTAACCAGACGATCACTGTCAAACAACAGATTCATTTTAAAAAACTCTTACTTACTTGATCAAGAATATCTGAAAATTGTTCAAGCTTACTGAGCTCCACCAAGTTCAGCCAAGTCATATCCAGAATCCATTTAGCAGGCTTAGGAGGACAAGCTTTAAGGTCTAGGGAAGCACCCCCTGTAAGAAATTAAGAATCACAAATTAGCTATAATTAGAACTTTGGGAAACAGCTAAAAAAAAAGGAAAAGAAAGGACCAATATCAAAAATGCAAACTAGATACTGCAAGAGTATTTCACATGACCAAGTCTCCTCACTCTGGAAACAGAGTACTTAACTAAGGGAAGATCATGAAGATATTTGAGTTAGGCAACATGCAAAACTTATTTTCAAATCTCTTTTTTCATCTTACTTTAAACCATTTTTTTATCTATAACAGTTTCTCATTACAAGCTATATTGAAATTACTGAAAATGAAAAGAAAAAAAAATTTAAGCACTTGCTGAAGAATATTTAATATTCATGCAATCCAAACAGTATGTTCCTATATATTAGAATTACCACACAATGTTGTTTGTCACCAGAACAGAATGATATGTACATATCATTTAAATTGACTGGCTTTTCCCACGCAAAAGGAAGGAGCAGGTTGAGTGGAAGATACAACTACAGCTCACAAATTTTCTACAATACAGGTGTTGTACTTAAAATTCTTCCATCGTTCCAACCTTTGATAAGTGTCAGAAATTCTTCATGCTTCACTCTGTTTCTCTGTATATCGATCTTCAATGTAAGTAATAATGTGAAAAGAAATTTGTGTTCCTCATAGAGTCCTCGGGAAGCATATTTGAATACTTCATATGTCATATGTTCAATAATATTAGTAATCCTCTTGCTAGTTATTGGGCTCTTGGTAGACCTGTTGGAAGAAAGCTCTACAGTTGAATGTTGATTTGCATACGCTTTATTCAAAGGAATAATACATAAAGGAGAAAAAGCTTAAGTTCAAAACTTTTGAAACATGAAAAAAAAATAGCTCACAAACAAAGAATACCAGAAAGCAAGCTAGCAACAACTTTCAGCTTGAAGGAACAACAAAAATAATTCCTTTCTAATTAAGCCTTTCTGCGTAGCTGAAAATCAACTCATTAAAATGCTTTTGAACTACCTAATGCCTAATTCTTAAGGACAGTAAGTACATTTGAGGGTTCTTTGCCTCAATAACTACTAGATCAAGGCTTATGGATGTTTAAAATGACAATTCCTGTCAAGACTGTAACAAGCAACGCTCTTCTCTCTGACATTAGTTTACAAGAAACATTTATAGTACTACAACCACCTCCAGGACTGGTAAATAAAAATGATACTTATTGGTAGCTAAATTACCTGGCTAGGGAGTGGTCAAAAAGCCCCAAAAACTGCCGAAGTGAAGTCTGATACATCACATTAACTGTGCTCATCTCAGTAATAAGGAAGTATAAGATGCTACCTCGAGTTGCAACTGAAAGATAGGAAAGAAGACTGTTCAAAGTAGAAATGTAGAGCACAAAACTTCAACTCTCTACAACCACATCGTGTTTAACACTACTATCAACTGAAGGTCCTTAACTTGTTCCACTCTTTACTGGCTAAAAAAAAATTTAAAATGTTAATTTAATCTTCATCTATACATCAGCAAAAAAAAATCATTTCTGCAATTAATGCATACTATATAATGCCCAATTTGCAAACATGAGCGTATGTGCAGACCATCTGGATGGTAGATTTCCATATTCATACCATCAGTAGAACACAGAAAAAGTAAGATGGTTTAAAGTACTCTCGAGTATCCAAACAAATTTCCCTTTACAGACTATTACAAGAGTTATAAAAGTCAAATGAAATATGTTCATTTAACTTACCCAACACTGATTTAACTTACTTTCAACAGTCATTTAGTTTTAAATACAAAAATTTTAGAAAATCTGCAATGATTTCTGATACACTAACTGTACCATTTGACATATTTCCAAAAATTAAGGTATAAATACTTAATTCCAGTATTTTTTTTCACTCTTTTACACGTTCTCACTTGTCAGCTAAAAGCCAAAAGACTGATTAAATGTGCTGACTATAATAATTTAGGGATCTATCACAGGATAAACAAAGAATTCATCCAAAGAGATACAAAAAGCATTTACTCACCCCCTAAAAGAATGTCAAAATGTTGAATTTAAACATACAGTTACCTAAGTACTCTAATGACTTGTCTCATTGACAGGCTATAAGAAGTGTCAACACTTCAACATCTAAGAAAGAGTATTAAGTTCTCCCAAGTTTCTTACCCAGCAGGCACTTGTATACAGAGAAATGAGAAGTTTAGGGAGAGAACAGATCATTCTGTTTTATAAATTCCACATGAAGCATAACAGTGACTATTTTCTCCACCATAACTCAACATGTCATCTCTTAGCTACATTTTACTTACAGAAAAAAACAGAACAAAGTCCCAGCCACTATGGTCTTTCTGGTCTCACCCTACCATTTCTATTATTCTGAGTATTGCTATTCTAACCATACACTCCAGTCATTTGTCTTTCATCACTTCCTTCACTCACCAGGCCTGTACTCTTCACGGGCTGAGTTTATCTGTACTTCAGTTTCAGCAGAAGTTTGCAGTTTCTGTGTTATTTCCTCAGCAGTCTTCTTAGTATTACTCAAAACAATGATTAGACTCTCATCTTCTGCCAGAGAACTCTTAGTGCTTGTAAGTCGGAACAAAAGATTATCTTCTAGGTCTTTAATTCTTCTTTTGTTCATAGTCACATCTTCAACAAGATCTGTTCTTTCTTTCTCCAGTTCCTGTTGGGATACATAGTAATATTTGGAAAACAGATGAGTAATATAAATAAAAATAAAATACAACCAGGTGTCTAGTTTTAAAGTTACTGATCCTACTAAAACAGTGTCACTCAAATGTAAGTGCATTAATTTGGGGAAAGAATTCCAGTACTATTTCTGGCAGCAGCTCTATTGCCAGCTTTCTGAACCTGTTACATAACTATGCTTTAATGCATCATTTCAACAAATACTATGAAGCATGCTAATATCACACCCTAATAGCATTAGAAGTTCAGAATAGTAGTTGTTTTTCTTCTCTTTGTTTAATGATAAGTGTAAACACCTTTCTAGGCATAGGATTTTATTTCACTCTATCCAATGCCCATCCTCATTTATATCATGTTTTCCATTCATCATATTGAAAATAAAATCTCAGTAATAATGCGCATCCTTAGACAAGGAATCAAGCATAAAAATTTTAAAAAGTGCAACTAAAAACACTCCTCTATCAAAAAGGGATTACTTCAGTCTCTCACTATACTGCACAATTGATTAAGAAAAGAAAGCATTTAGAACTCAAATTAAATTTCTTCTCTACAAGTTGATTCCTTTTAGTAATACATGCTGGGTGATCTATGTACCTATTTTTTATCCAATGGTCATATATAGAAGATGGATATCTGTAGATTAACACTTCTACCTTTAAAAAAAATGTTTGAAATATCTTGCAAAATAAGTTCTTTGGTGAGAAAAGGCCTTTTGGTTCATTTTTATACAACTCTCAAAATTAAACTTTAAAAATGTATTACAAATTAATCCCTCAGAGATAAAAATACTCCATTGAAACAATGCAAAGTCTTTCGATAGAGTGAAGTAAAAAGAAAGGAAAAGGCAGAGGATGGGTTAAGAGACTTTCATAAAGTAAGGATAATATGAATCAATAACAAACAAGCCAGATGATAAAAATATTAGTTATGTCTACAGAAGTACTTCTTCACTGTTTGCAAAAGTCTGGTGCATAGTTTTGACAATGTATCTCCAAAGTTGGAAGTGGTGTGTTCACTTCACCTTTGCCAAGTCCACCTCAGCACTGCAGGCAAGTTGCTAGTATTGCAAGGAGGCACGTACAATAAGAAGAAATATATAATCTTTGATATATCACTAGAGGCATCATGAACCTGAGACCTCAGCAAAGCTTAAAGAAATGTTTTACTCCCTCATTGGAGTAGCCATCATTCATGCAGCTTTGCAACATTGTTACAACTTTTTTAACTGTTTGGGGTTTTTGTTTTGTTTTGTTTTCCCACATTTAAAACTTGTGGTTTTCTCACTCCTGCATTCTGCCAATATTCCCAAGTATTTCAAGCAGAAAGTCCTTTCATCTTAGAAAGATAATGTTTTTAAAAACTTACCTTCATCTCATTATTTGATTAAAGTTCTTTTCCTGTCACTGAACAAAAGATATACTGAAACATCATCATCAGTAGGTAAAAAAGATTTCTTGGGAATGTTGTTCATAGAATAATGTAAATGTCACATAATTTAGATGATGTGCTTACAGATTCAAAAGATTCTAACAAAAACTGATGAAACTACAGTTAATTCCATTTTACTCAACTGATCCCTCATGGATCTAAAGAAAAGCAGGTAGCAGTTACGAAGCAAGACAAGCATTATGCAAGCTTGATGAAGCATAACTAGTTTTTAAAAGAATTAAAAGAATGTTAGCATTCAATTAAATATAGTAATTATCATGCTGATAAATAATTCAGAGTCAAATTAAATTTCATGTTTTGCCAAGTTTGATTTAAAAGATTAAACATATTTTAGAATGCAAAGCATTTAAAAACCAGAAAGCTGATTTTCTTCACAAGAAGAGACTGAGAAACAAGTTAGAAACAGAATGATAAAACTAAAGATTAAAACCTTACTGAAAAACTTAGATTAAAACCTTAGTGAAAAATCCATCTATTAAGCTTTTTGAATACTTTTTACAGATCAGGAGAAGTACACAGTTGAGAGGTTTTTTGCATATCCAGTCGTAACACCAAGGATTAAAAAAAAAAAAACCCCAAAAAAACCCCAAAACACTAAGCCACAATACCATATTCATAAACTCAAGTAACTTGTACCAAAGACACTATTTCAAATTCAGCTTTATGGAATTGCTTTTACAAGTTGACATCATTTTACAGGCCATACCACAGAATGCTAGATCTTATTAATATTCATAAAATTAAAAGCTGCTATATACCTGATATCATTCTGTCACAAAATTATTCACAAGTGCATGACTTAGTAACAACTGAGCCATTTTCCACCACAAATATTGAAATAAGAATGTGATATTTCAAAAAGCAATAAATTGTTCTTGGATGTAATATCTCCACTATTAATCTGACGTACCTGTACCTACAATGCTAAATAAGCAAGTTTTTTGTCAAATTGCATAATAGTCAAGGTATCAAAACAATCATATCATTAAAATAGTGTAGGTTATACTGCATTCAGGCATATATCATACAATCATTAAGCTTGGAAAATACCTCTACGGTGACCAAGCCCGATCATCAGCCCAACACTATCATGACTACTAAATCATGACACGAAGTGCCACGTCTACAGTTTTGTTTAACACCTCCAGGGATGGCGACTCAACCACTTCCCTGGGCAGCCTGTGCCAGTGCCTGAGAACCTTTTCAGTGTAGACATTTTCCTGATATCTAATCAAAACCTCCTTAGCTAGGTCCTGTTCTGGGAGGGTGATGACCACAAGCTGACTTACCCTCTAGAGCCAGGAGGGGGCTACACCCTGCCCACAAGTCTCTCAAATCCAATTATCCAAGAAATACAGTAGAATAAAATTTATACAGATATACCAGTAAGCTTTTGACCTTCTTACACTGAGTTCATATCTTGCAAATTTGTTTAATATGCTAGTGTAAAAAGAAATTAGTACCAGTATTCTTATTGTTAATCAATCAATTCTTTGAGATCTATGCCACACAGATGCTACCAATGCGCATATGAGACAACACAGGAATGGAAATTAAGACTTCGCAGCTTTTTTTAATGATGTGTTTTAAACCCTCCTTTTCCCTGCTGCATATCTAAATCTCCGGCTCAAAGCAGGTCTCCGGACCAAAGCAGTTGGTCAGCGTCATGTCCAGCTGAGTCTTGAACCTCCCCAAGAATGGAGATTTTGCAACATTCCTGAATAATCTGTTACTCTTCTTGACTACTCTCAATGTAATTCTTTTTTAACTAATATCTAATCAGAATTTCTCGTGTTCCAACTTAAGTCCATTACCTCTCAGCCTATAGCTTTGCATCCTTGAAAAAAATTAAGCTCCTGTCCTTTCCATGTCCCTCAACCAGGCATATGGCAATAGCAATTACAGGAGGAATTTGCTGATAAAATGACTGTTGTCTTGAGGAATGTACTGTACTGCATGGCCCAGAAGTGAAGTTTGGCATAAGGCTTTGTTAATATACACATCACAGTGTATGTCAGGCAGACAGTGATAATTCTATTACATAGTGGTTGACAAGCTGTCACTGATTGAAGCAAAGCTGATGGTGCAATGAAGCTATCTGACAAAATATGAGCTCAACAGATGTCACAATACGGGAACAAACACGTTACTCTCTAGTGAAGGTAAACTAGAAATATTGCTAAAATCTTGGCAAATATAAAGTCATAGATGTATAGTGTCTCATTTGACTTCAACACTGTCTGATCTTGTTGTTACGGGGATTAGGTGCCCAATACTTCAAAAAATATCAAGTAGCCTCCCACCAGAACTGATGATGGCAAGTTTACTGGAACTGTCATCCCAAAATTGGACTTTGCCAAATAATACATCTGCAGTGTCAAAATAGGTAGTTAGCTCATTTCCTCTTGTAGTAAGGAAGTAACTAAATTTGAATCCTTTACACAAAGTTATGTTGCCTTGAACTCCACAGAAGAACATTGGTTTTTATTCCAGGCCCTTTTTCTTTTCACAGGCCATTCTCATGAAGTTATAACTCACTGTAGCAGTAAAAATAATATGAGTATGGTACAGTCGCAACAATAAACACAAATAGAAACTTCCACACAAATGAGTCAATTTCTCATATGCCAACTTTTAAATCATTATAAATAGGTTACATTAAGAACAGTCCCAACAGAGAGAGACAGAAACCTACCCTCCAACATGATTATAGAAAGTTATAAATTAAAATGAAAGTAAAACCTTCTACAAGCAAATATAAGATGTATAGCCAGGAAAAAGACAATTAATTCTTTTACCTGCTTCTCTGTGAGAATGACTCTGCCCAAGAGTTGATTTTCAAGACCTTTCATGGTCACAGTAAAGTCAATGATGGAGGTTCGAGCACTAATTTCAGGGGAGTAACCTGGATTGGGCAGTTTTGTAGTAATGTAAAGTCTGAAGCCATTCATAACGTCTACTTCCTTATCACCAACCTTCACCTTAAGAAAAGCATTAAAAAGAAGTCCTGAGATATCAAGAACCAGTACACACTGGTATCCTTCTGATACTGCTTGTAGAAAAGAGAGGTTACATTTTTCTGCTAAACGGTGTAAAAATGCAGCTTTAAATTATACATCTGATGCAAATAATTTGTTGAGAATATCTATGGAAAACTTTACATTACTCATTCACAGATTATATCAATTTTTTAAAATTGTCATAAGCAAATGGATAAAGAACTAAATAGGTTATATATTAACTATCTGTAATCTTAAATTTTATCATTTTTGCTACTAGCATTAATCCAATTTAAATATAAGTTTACTCTTTTATATTAATAGAATTACTAGCCATTTTGTTGAGGATGATGGAGGGTGGGGGCTGTTTCCACTTGTTTACATATTTGTTTTAGTTTTACCTTGTTGGATGAACTTGTTTTAATGAAGTTTCTTTCCAAAACATTATCAAGTGCTGGGTCAAGCTCTTCTCCAACATCTTCTATCAGAAGAGGTCTTCCAAAACAAAGGCTGTCTTCTAAGTGATTTCTAAAATACTTGTGATTCAACGAAGTGATCTAAAAATACAATCATGAACCTATATATTAGGCTATGCCTAGTAACCAAGCTTTTTGTTTGCTTTATAAATTACTTTATTTAAATAACTGACAAAACCAATGATCCTATGGTTAGACTAGGATTAAGGCAAAGATTGTGACCACAAGAAAATGCAGCGTAAGTGTACCATATTATCAGAATCAAAGCAGCACTGAAAATAAAGTTTTGATATCCTATTAGTGCAACTAGACCAGAAAAGCATCATTTTTTACCATGTTAAATTTTACCTTGGATAATATACCCACATCAAACTGCAGCAATGTCAATTCCAAAATTAAGGCTCTTCCAGCTCCCTTCCCCTCCCTTGAAAATTAGGTGTTATATTGAACAAGCCATTAAACAATCTTTGCTTTTAAAAGTAGTTCTCAGTACAACTGTGATGAAATTTCAACAGCTCCACAAAGCACATTCAGCTCCATTTGTTTACAAGTCCATAGTTAGTCTAATCATATTTCTTTAACATAACCACCTAGGCAAACATTAAAGGGTTCCACACAGAGATGTCATCATGAATCTAAGGAGCTTCCCAGTCATACCAGCAGAGCCACTCTATTATCATCCTTCAAACTCCTCTCTGTCTTTTTCAGGGATATATTTTTAGAAACCTGGTTTATAGGTGTAATCATAATCATAGCAAACAAGGATTTTTTTCCCCTTATATTTTCCCCTGTTTGCATTGATCTGCTCTATCAAACTGCACGTTGTTAAAATACTGTCTTCTCTGTATATTTCTAGAATATTTAGCACCTGACATCCATGCTAAGGCAACACAAATTATCAATAATTTCTGATTAAAAGGAGATAAAACCATCATGCTGTGCATCTTCATTTTTGAACATTTACATGAACATTTACATGTATTAATCACTTATTTGGGTTTTCTTTCTAATACTTACAGTATTCTGTAAACATGCTTCAGTCCTTAACAGACATTACCTACATTACAGCAATTTATGTTTATGTCATTAAAAATATTCATTACATAAATCGAGTCATTGGTACTAATAAGTTTCCAACGTACATTTTCATATCTAGCAAAATCTATCAAAATATCTCTGAGATATCCTTTAAGTCCAGACTAGGCATTTTACATAAAAAGCATTTACTAATTATTACTTGAATCACTGAATTTTAATGTTTTGTGAGCTAAGACTTTCTAGGTATTATGAAAGCACCAGCATTCCTATTACCTGAAGTTCATTTCTGCCTTCCTTATTTTTAATCCAAATTTTACCCTGTGCCTGTGGATCAATTAATAAAGGATAACGAGATGCTTTAGTGACAATTATTCCATTCTGTATGGATAAATCATCATTTGGTAATCCTTGCAGGTTCCATTCACTGATTGTTGGAGCATCAGTCAACATTTCTATGAGGTTCAGGTTGTTACTAAAGGGAATTTTCCTGCCTTTCATTTCTGTTTGCCAGTCATTCAATAGCAGACTGCGGAACTCCTGGTTGAAAGGACCAGAATAAGACAGAAAAGCTGTAGCCAAGAGTACATCACCTTAAAAAGAAAAGGGAAAGAGAACAAAACATCACAATTTTGCCAATTCTATTTGTGAATGAGCTGCTTCCTTCACTAGTTTTCATGTGGTTTGGCTGGTAACTGAAGAACACGCTTTGACCCATGGAAAGACAAATTAACCTTTTACCCAAAGCTCATTACACAGCAAGACAGTGTTGCATTTCAGTAGATGCTAGGTGGACTTTATCCTTTCAATGCAACTGTAGGAACTAAGAGATGAGCATCTGGTAGCCCGTCAAAGCCAACTTAATACCCATACTCACACACACACACTATGCCAAACACTAGATCCTGCACAAGCAGGACAAACTTTCTCATAAACTAACAGTTACATTATTTTCTTGCATAATCATGAGAATAGTCTTAAACAATACTGGGGGGCGGAGAGGGGAGGAGAAAAGAAACTCTATTTAGGAGTATTAATTACAAAAAATAAATAACAATTGCTACTATTACTACTAAAAAACTTTAACAGACATCATTATGCTTATATTAAGTGTAACAAGTTTTAATCTTCTGATCTGCTACAAAGTTGTCCCACTAAGACATGGGTCAGGGATTTTTTTTTTGCACCTCTAAAGTACAAAAAAATATGATGAGTGTATGAGGAAGATATCATGCACTTTTAATAAACTAATCATACACCTATCCATATCATACCAGCAAATAAAATACAAACTGTCTACTACAATACAATCTTCTATAATACAACCAACATAGTAATATCTGCTTTTTACAGCTTTTCAAGGCAAATGTGAGAGAACAAACTTCAGACAATGTAAAGGACATGATAAATGCCATTTACTTGTCCTAACTAATAAATTCTTAATGCAAAGTACTTGAGTTTCCAAGTGCATATGTGTAACACAAAAATGAACTTCTAAGAAACAAAAGGTTTGTGAACGTTAGTAACTGCACATAAAAATATTGATTTTGACAACAGTCACCTCCTCCTCCCTATATATTCTCAGTTATAGACATTTTATAGGCACTTGGTGACATATCACTCTCTTTTGACTGCTGCCTACAAATGTCAGTCAAGTTAAAACATCAATATCCCAAGTATGCATTGTAAAGCAAAAGCCAATGCACAGAATACACAGTTACTATGTGTCTTTTTAAGATATTAAGTTTAGTCTCATATTGTACTTTTTTTTTTTTTACCTAGCAGTACTTTAGTAAGAGAATTAATAATAATTACTTTAATTTTAGCAACAGGGAAGCTAAGCTACAAAAGTTTGAAATTTCATATGTGTCCAGTTTCACTACCCATTCCAATTTAAATTACTAACTTCCAAGTACAAAGAAGTGGACAAAAGCTTACCTACTAGCCTCTTGGTTTGCATTGCAAATTCTTTGCTCTGCTCTGTCCACCTCTCTTTCTCACCTGCTAAACCACTTATAAGACTTGAGGCAGTTTGCATTTTATGACGGCAATGCTCAGCATCTTCAAGCAAAGCCTAGTGAAAATGATACACCAAGAAATATGGTTTACAGTTATGACAGGCCAGAAAAAACTCTATAACTAATTAAGCCAGTAGTTAAACAACAGCTTAAAAATATAACCTCAAACTCTTATATCACTGGGTAGAGAAGGAGGGAAAGCAGAATGTAAAAAATATATATCAGGACAAACTATCAGCATCTCTCATAAATGTGATTCAGCTTCTTAATATTTGTGCCCTTAACTTTCATGTTGGAATACAATATGCAGAATATCTAGTATCTATTAACTCTGCTCAATTCTGCCCAGAATTTGAAACCATTATACATTGATAACGGACACTAGTGAAACTTCATGTTAGAGTAGT
Organism: Piaya cayana; assembly: GCA_013389865.1. Classification (NCBI taxonomy): domain Eukaryota; kingdom Metazoa; phylum Chordata; class Aves; order Cuculiformes; family Coccyzidae; genus Piaya; species Piaya cayana. Next base: position 75,347 of record WAAB01003759.1, read on the forward strand.
AAGTGCTAAACAAATCATCTAAATAAAATAGTTCTTGAGGAGGTGGAGGGAAGAGGATCAGTGGTGAAGGAAGGATGTGGGATTCAAAGAGGCAGATCTCAAATACTATCTATCTCTTATTCTCTGTCCAGCAACATCAACATTTCCAAGGAATAACAGTGAAATGAAGAGAATGCATTAAGTTTTCCTTAAAGTAAGGGTGGCAAACTTTTTTTTCTGTAATGAGCAATTCACCTGTTTTTCTCTCATTGCTTTTTCATATTCTGCCTGCACAATATCTAATTCTTCTTGCTTGGCACCTAGTTCTTCTTGAGCTTTCTGTAGATCCAGCATAGCAGTGGTCAGGCGATTCTCCTGGATTGCTAAATTAGCCTATGAAGCATAAAAATATAAAAGTCTCTTCATATACACATCATCACAAAATATTTTCTGTTACAGATCTCAGAGTCTCACTGTACTTAAGTTTCAAAATCAAACTGGTCAGTAGAGATCTTATCATTAATTAAAACTTTTTATTTGAACATTACTACAAACTAACTTCTTGTTGCAGGTAGATGCAGTTAAGCTGTTCGTTGTACATTGGCTAGGAAAAAAAAAATGTAGAAATACTTCTGGGAGTATCAGCCACTCTCCAGCCAACACAAAACACTAATCTGGCCTGCAAAAAAGACTGGTGTTAGCAGAAGCCCATTTTATTTCTCGAACCCATTTGCTTTGTCTAACACAGCATATTACCTCTAACTACAAACCTCCCTCTTGGTCATTCCTATTACAAACAACCTTTTCTATGTTAAAATCTTGCTTGACTATGTTCTTCCTGACATTCATTCTTACCTTTTGACAACTACTTAGACCTGTTTTTCTCTAAATAATACTGATGAACACAGTCTCTGTACAGTTTTCTTATGAACTGAGATCTGAAACTTTGAAAGAACCAGATCTTAAGGGTTTTCCTATTAATTTTTTATTGAGGTAAAGCAATAGCAATACTGAATTAAACCAGATGCTTAAACTAGATTAAACAGCTGTTTTGCCCCCACTCATAAGGGCCCCAGAGACATAAAGTCACAAAATCTCTCTTATAATTTTGATAACTTACAAGTGGTAGTACATTTGAAATATGTTTTGCTATAGAGTAACACTTTGCAAGACAATAAATTGCTATGAAGGCATGCACTAGTTGGATTAAGGCAACAGCTGTTTCCAGCAGATGAAATCTTCAAGTGTACACAGGTATGGATAAAAAGTAGTGTTTGTGTACCTCACACTGACTAACACGCTCACCTTTAAAGGTAATACTTCTTTGTTGATGGAAAAAAATACAGCCATAGCTTTGGTCCACGAGCAAAGACCAGCAACATTCCCACATACTCTCTTGGCCGTCTCAATGTTGTAGTCCGCCATTTCAAAATAAGGGCTCAAAAGTTCTACCACTTCTTCATTAATTGTGTCCTTTGGAAATTGCTAAAAAAGTGCAATATATATCATGCATGTTACACATATAAACTTTATATATATGTATTTCAGCACACAGAACACTACCAAGTTCACAAATGTTAATTGCAAACAATAATTATGAAGTTCTCCATCTCATGTAGTTTTGAGAGCTTACCAAACTCATTCCACTCTGTTCTATATTCTCACAAAAATGGAAAAAAAATTGCCTTCATTTATGATCTTTGCTATCTTACACTATTAGCATTACATAGCTAATTGCTGATGCAAAATATCACTGATATCCTGCTTGAAATTCCATTTTCCTTAAGACAAATCAGTACCTTAACAATCTTCAAAAAGAAAAGGAAAAGCTTAGCTCTGGTTCATAAACACACATTCTACAAATCAATATTTTCAAAGGGGAAGCTAGCTATCTTCTTAAAAAATCTCATTAGTGGAATGTGTTTCTATTTTAAGAATTTATCTTGACCCTGTCTTTTCTCCAAAAAAAACCTCTTCCATTTTTCATCCCCAAAATTTCTCAATTTTCTCCATCAAATTTATTTTGATGGTCGATTATGTTATACAAGCATGATCTTACATAAAGATTTATTTTTATGGTATAATGAAAGTCCATCACTGATGAACTTGAAAAATAGTTGTTTCCTGAAACACAAGTAGGTTTATTTATGCACAGGCAATGAAATCTCAAAAGTCCTTCAGTACATTAAAAATTCTTAGAGTAGATGCAATGTGAATACTACCAAAATGGCATCCATGACACTGCCGACCATACAAAGTTGGTCAAGTCTGCCATATGTGATTTCTCACCAGAGACAGATTAAAATGCAGAAATCAGAAATATTAACATCTAGTGGGGCAGGACAAGGTACAATTTATTATGAATAGATATATATCCATTTCATTAGTTTAAATTATTATATTCATCATAATATGTTACATGTTTAAATTAAGAACAAAGATTCCTTTAGTTGTTACTCTTCCCATTTCCCCAGACATATCCTATGAAAATCCCAAATTTAAAAAAAAAAATCAGAGTCTGTATATCCTAGTAAAAAACCACTGCTCAAGTTGCAATGCAATGAAAAGTTAGGTACCAGAAAAGCAATATTTTCTGTCAGTGTTAATGAAACAAATAAGTAATAGTTATTCAACCCAAATTCTTAAAGTTTTGAATTGTTTGTCACTGAAAGTAATTTCATTGCTTACTTATGAGAAACTATGATTCGTTTATGACCTGACTTTGCCAGAAGGATTCAAATTTAACTCATTATGATATACTTTTAAGCCTTTAACATTTTAGATCTATTGTGTGTTTGATTCCTCTTGCATATTTGTTCCCCTATGATTACCAGGGAAAACACTGTTCCCTTTAACTTAAATTTTAAAAATATCAAAAAGAAAGTTGCATAATCACCTGTAGGTTCTGTAGGAAGTTCCCGGCTGTCATCAGTTTCAAAGATTCTTGCCATGAAGGAATGGCACAGCATTTTTCCTGATCAATTTTCACATTGTTCACTTTTCGCTGGAAGAGCAGTAACACGCAGTCCATGATACGCATAATGAGGTGAGGAGGTCGACCAAGTGTGCGAACAGTGGCAATATCTGCAGGTTTTATTGTCTATGAATTTCAAACAAAGGGTGAAGTAATTAGAGTTATCATTTATTTATTAAGATACACCAATAGTATTAATCCATTGGAGAAAAAAAAATTGAAATTATCTTCATTTGGAAATAGTTTTACCTCTAAAAAGCATGAAGTTAGAAGGACCCCCCAACCATATTTTTACTACCATCTCTTAGCAACTATGAGGAAACCTCAGTGGAGATACCACAACAGCAACACCTAATAGCTTAAAATTACCATGTGCGTCTTTGACAAAACAATTAGCAAAGAAGAAACCTCTTGAAATTCTACCTATTTTTTAAAATGCAAGTCCATTGATTGGAAACTGAGTCTAGAGAGGAAAATACATTCTGTTAATATTTGGCAAATGAAGGTGAATTAAGGAAACCTGTTTGAAGGTCTGATACATATAGACTTTCACCTTCTGATTCATCTTACTGGGAATGTCCCTGTTGTAGAAGTAGTGCTGTGAGAAAACAAATAAATTACAATAATTTATGAAAACCTAAACCTTATTAAGTAATGCACCAGATACAGAGAAAAAAAGCACTGAAAAATGGTAACTGCTGACGGGTAGGCACACTCCTATAAGAGACATAACCTGGATCAGAAGCTTTGTTCATTCACAGGCGGTTTAATCCATTTGAGTACATCACAGTGACAGACAGTAAGGAACAAGCTATTGCACGTGTTATGACACCTTGCTTTGAGCCTAGCACATACTTCACTGGGCATTCACAAAGGATGATTTAAATTATTTGGTTTTATGCTACAAGAAAGGAATTGTAAATTATTGTAGAGTATCCTGATCATCTTCCTTCTGTCTGCCTTTTGCTTTCCTTCAATATTATGCTGCTCAATGGGTTCAGTACCCACATGATAATTCAGCAGGCTTTTTCCAGATATCCGTGTGGAAACTTTAACCACTGTTTCCTAATGACCTTTAGGAAACTCAGGCCAGTCATTTTTGCTACCATCCAAATTATAGCAAAAGAGTTGCATTTAATTTGGATTTATTTATTTATTTACTAATCTCTAGTTGTGCATTCAATGTGCCATTTTTATTGCATGGCAAAGTACAAGAAAATTCTACAGAACTTCAAAAATCCTTCCTCAAGTTTTAAAAAATCAATCTCACTATATGTTTACAAAGGGTTATAAGCTATCCTGTATAAACCTGTCTCTTAACATAGCATTTAACAGTCCTAAAATAAGTAAAAAATTGAGTAGAATAGCCAAACACAGATTTTTATTTTATTTTATTTTCAGCTGGGAAGTGATCTTTATACTTATTAGACATTTGTCCACATTGCAAGCAAAATTCCATTATTGGAATCCTTAACTGAAAATCTGGAAATCTGTAATGATTGTGAGATTGATTTTTGCAAGATGCAGCCCTATACAGACTTGTTCAGGAAACTGACTTGCTTAAAGGAGTTTCTGGATTTATTAATGTATGCTGGGAATACAAACATGCATGCTGATAGGTTTGGGTTTATATTTTTCCTTTCTTTTTAAGATAGAAAAAGCCTTTTTTTATCATAAATGCAAGAATTTCAAGATTACGTCCAACTAACTTTCCTCACTGTGAAGTTTCACAATAATGTTAGTGTAGCTTTGTCTTAAAATCAATTTTCACTTATTAGAATGCAAAATTTCAAAAAGAGCAGTATTGCTTTGGTTTGGTAACTTTAGTCAAAACCAGAATGTAAGTTGTAATAAGATGCACGACAGGACACAGGACACTGGTGCTCTTTTCATACCTCAGGCACTGCCCAGTTAGCACTGTTTGTTTATGCACTTATCAGAATGCCAACCCACATCTGGATTTTATTTTTTTACCTTTTTCCTGTAGCTAAGTGTCAGGATCTTATGATCTAGACCTGCTATTTCATTCCACTTTTATCAACTGTTATGTCATCAATCTTCATTTAGGCATTTCCACTCCACCCTTCAAGAATTATAGCAGTCAGATATTTAGCACCTCTCCCTCAAAGTGAAATCATACATTCAGAACATCCATGAAAACTCATTTAGACCAGATTTTGAAGGCTCTGATTTGAAGGAATGTCACAATAGTCTTTAATTGTTACAACCATTGCCAGCCTCTCAAATGGAAATGATAACTTCCCAGCAAATCCACATAACCACCTTTGAGGTCTACCTATTCTTCGGGTTCTCTCTTCATTGTTTTTCATTTCTTGAAATGCCAGCTCCCTGCTAGCCTCTAGTATTAGATTTACTTCAGATGCCACTGCTGCTGCTCATGACAGAAATGCCTTGAGTGACTTACTCTTACATAGCCAGCCGAACATTCATTCTAAAAAAAATACTATACAGATGAACAAAAATGAATATTTTTTTCATCACTAATTATGCATCATGAAAAGATACGGGCACAGTGTTACCACTCTCATAAAAACAAGTTTTACAAAAAGAGTATGTTTAAAGACATGAGGTTCCATGGTGAATGCTAGAAATCTGGTTAATACCAAAACTCATGAGAAAAAAAGATTTTTTTTAAAAAAAGAAGGCAGGAAAGAGTGAATTAGCAAACTTACTCAAAATGCAAGTCATTGGTCAAAAGTTAAAATTAAACAGGAGGTTTAGATTTGGATGGAATTGCAGCTGGTTTTACATGGAAGGCACATATTCACTCACTACACACAAGCTGTTTTATAACACTATTAACATTCAGGTACTGGTCTAATATCAACCTGCAGCACATCACATATGAACTATAGTTTGAAATGAAAGTTAAAACTTACCCTTTTCTGAAAAATTGCCTACTTTGGGTTTGGTATTCAGGTGGAAAAAGGAAAACAAAACTGAACCAAAAAAGCCTCAAAGTACATAAATTTATTTGCATGCATTTTCTGTCAATTGATGAGTTATGCAATGCACCTGCAAATCTTGTATTTCTTTTCAATGAAGTCCATCTTCTTAACAGTAAATTAATGCTATACATGGTCCAAGTACTAACCTGTAAGGCTGCTTCTGCCTCTTCCAAAGCAGGTTTGGCGGCTTCCAACTTCTCTTCAGCAAAGGCTTTATCAACTGAGATACTGTCTACAATGGCTTGGGCTTTGTCTTTCACTTTCTGAACTTCGCCCTTCACCTTCTCAGCAGCTTGTGCTTTTACAGTAACTTCTTTCAAAACCTACAGTGCGAGAAAATCCACTGGCCAAAAATTAAAGAAAATACCTAATTGGAAGAATGTATTCATTTTTGTTGTAAAATTTTAGCTGTGGCACTCCAGAACCACAAGACCCAAACAAGACTAACGTCATCACTGCTGTATCTTTCCAAGACTCTCTTTTTCCAAATGCTTAACTTTCTCATATTTGGTGAATCTTTTCAAAATAGATGACATAAAAAGAGAAAAAAAATCAAACAACAATGCACTTTAAAGGCTGTACATACCATGTCAGCTTTTTCATTGGCAATCTGAAGTTCCTTTTCTTTTATCTCCAGCTCTCTGCTTAGAGCAGCCACTGACTCGGAGGCCTCTCTCAATTTTTCCAGTCCAGTATTCATTCTGGAGGTAAAAAGCAAAATAAGCCTGTAATTCCCCATGTAATCTACAGTCCAGTTTCCAAACAATTCCATCAATAGAATGAATCACATCAATCAGAACACTAGCAAAAGATGTTTTATGCCAAAAATAAAATTTGTACAGGAACTTTCACACAAGTGTCTGATGCTTTCAGTATCAAGAAAGTGAACAATAATTACATGAAAAGAGTCATCAGGTTGAAATTTTTATTCACTTCTAACTCAAACAGCTTGCTATTACTAATGCATATAAATCCAATATTTCAGTTCCATATATGTTACTGTCCCTGTTGAGTTCCAACTTGCTACTCTATGAACTGTATTCTGTACAGCAGAAAGCATTTTCCAATGACTAATATCCTGAAATACCTCAAATCACTATTTCTTGTTGAAGAGGACATTAAAAAAGCTAATAAAATCAAAATATTGAAAACAAGACCAACCAAAAGAGAGTAACAGAATAATAGCACTGAGATAACACTTTTCTCATTCAGCATTAAATGGCTGTTCAACAGCGGGTTTTGTCTATCAAAAGGCAACTCTTCACTTAGGACTTTTCAGACAAGTTGAAGTGGCCTCTACAGAGACTGCTGTTGCAAAAGGTAAGCAGTACTTGGACACCTAAACTGATAAAGCAGAGCAGATAAAAAGTAACATCTGAAAAGGCAATTTAGACTAAGCAACTAAGGTTAAGTGAAACAAGTCGACATGCATAAACTAATCTGGTACATGTGAGGTGTCAGAAGGTAGAAAACAGGACCAGACCTCTCTGATTTACAAGTCTTCACACATAATGTAACTACATATTTTTAGCTCGATTTTTGCTTTGAAGCCACAGAACATTTCAAAGTGAAGTAAACTAGTTTGAGACTCTTTCTCTTAAAGGATTCCAGATCTCTGCGCCAATTTTTCAAAACTGAGAAAAACATTTTAAGGGTGAAGCCAATTGCTTCACTAAATGCTAATTTTACATTCTCTTTGAGTATTTCTGACATGAAGATGAATCTGCACATTGACTTCATTAGTTTAATAAAGTATCTGAAAAGGAGAATGAATATATAAAAACCACTTTAATAATCTACAAGTAAAAAGCTCAGCAACCTAAATTGGGCTCTATGATCACAAAGCCACAAAACAGCAAGGGTGGTTTGGATACAATTGTTTAGCAAGAAAACAAAAGCTTCTCCCTGGTAAATTAAATACTATTGTGTATATACTATGAAATCAA
>WAAB01003760.1:5675-19215 GCA_013389865.1 Piaya cayana
ATGCCTTCATCCAAGTCATTGATGAAGACATTGAACAGGGCTGGACCCAGCACTGAGCCCTGGGGGACCCCACTTGTCACTGGCCTCCAGCTAGATTTAACTCCATTTACCACCACTCTCTGGGCCCGGCCAGCCAACCAGTTCTCCACCCATGAGAGTGTGTGTCTGTCCAGACCGGAGGCTGACAGTTTCTGTAGCAGAATGCTGTTTCCTCAGCTCTCACTCAGCAGTGTGTGCTCTCTTTCTTTTATGTTATCCCAAGGAGCAATTTAATGTCTCTTCACTTGCTTCAGTCAATAATCAGTGTTTTTCCAAAATCACTTAATCCTCACAGGGCTCCTGGTTTACCTGTGGGTTGGGCAGGAGACACTGTGCGCTACTTGGTGGCCAGAACTCATGCTTTGCCTTCTGAAGTGAAGAATTCTTCAGGCTGTGATCTTTGCAGTTCTCACTGTAAAATTCATCATAGAATGATTACAATAGAAAAACATTTGAAAAACAAAAATGTGTTTGTGTTATTCTTAAGCAGCCATGAAAAAGTTTGGAGTTTGTTTGGAGCTCCACGCTTGTTCACAAGCACAAAGCAATGTCCCAAGCCAGGAGAAGTTATTGTAGAAGAATTGACCAGGGAGGCACAGAAGTGAAGATATTTTCCATTGTGGGGTTCCCTATGAACTTGATATTTCTATGTTCAGCCAAGGAATTTGTATTGGCTTTTCTTTCAGAGTCTGTGTGTGCATGACATTTCTATGACGCTCTCGAAAATGAAATTTAATAACTGTATTATTTTATTTTATCTGGAAGAAAAACAGACACAAAATATGGATAAACAGGAAAATCTTGTCAATTCTACATTGTAACCAAATTTGCTTTCAGAGTAAATGACAGTGATGAGATGAAATAGTATGTTAAAAAAAGAAAGTGCACAGACTGCGTCTGAATTCTAGGGCTGTTTTCCCAGTAATGGAGACTTGTGGCGCTTTCAACCTTGTCTCCACTGAAATCCATTAAGATGACTGTATAACCTCTCGTCCCCCTTTATAACTTCCATATTGTCACTGCTTTTCAAACCCATCACTCCTCAGAATGTCTCTCTGGGAAGGGCACACGGCTCTAATAACAGGAGCTGCATGTGAAGGAAATCCATTGTCAGGAGATGCTCTGGCATATGCTACAGAGGATGGTATTGCAAAAATGTCACTATACATCCTCCTGATAATACATTCCCTGTGAGCTATACAAAGGCACCGCAGAGAAAGAGAGGCATTTGTATGCCAGCAGACACCCCGGAGCTATGACATGAATTTATGAGTGGCTTTTGTATGTCAATGTGGAAAAAGTTGCTTTCCCCCATTCTTTTTACCCTCCCAGCCCTTCTAGGTGCGCAGAGCAGAGACTTGAGCTGGTACAGGAGGAACCTCCCACAGAAGAACTTCCATCAGTGAGTTATGATCAGTAACTGTGCTGAACTGTCCTCATGCCACTGAACTGCACCTTGGTGCCTTGGACATCTGTCCCCTGAAACAGGGCACAAGCAACAGCTGGAGAGGGGCAGATTTAGCCTAAAAATAAGGAGGAATTTCTTCACCATGAGAGTGGAGAGGCACTGGAACAGGTTGCCCAGGGAAGTCTTGGCTGCCCCATCCCTGGTGGTGTTCCAAGCCAGGTTGGATGGGCCTTGGGCAGCCTGATCCAGTGGGAGGTGCCCCTGCCCATGGTAGGGGTTGGAACTAGATGATCCCTTCCAACCCGAGCTATTCTATGAACATGTCCCAACTCTCAAGTTGCTTAAAAGTGGGTTCCCTCTCCCTCGTGAACAGCGGACTAAGGAGTTTCTTCAGCTCAGGCAAACCCTGGAATGAATCTGGTTGACAGTACAACGTGTGCCACCCTTGTTCTCATGTTCTTCCTCCAGTCATGTTTATGGCGGAACCAAGATACGAGAGGAATCTTTGGCCACTGTTATGAGTACAACTGTTCTTATCTCCTTGAAAAGCCTACCCAGTGTTTGGCTGTTGCTACCTTCCAAAATAGACCAATTTGCATTTCAGAGGCAAGGGATCCCTTTGAGTTACCCTGCCGTGAACGTGGATTAACTGCCAACACCAGTGTCACCCAGTGAAACCTGATCCTCCATCATCTAGGTGTCACGCCATGCTCATTACCTAGTTGCTTCGTAGGGCCCCTGCCCTGCTCCTGGCTGGGCTGTTTTATCTTCTAACATGCTGAGGAAATAAGATTAAGAGTTAAATGTATTGTCTGAGGTCCCAGAGTGAGATTAGTCCATGAGTACCTGCCTCCAGCTACCTTGCCCCTCTGCATCCTCACCCTCCCTGTCACACCTGTCTTGCAATTCCCATTAAAAACTCTTTCCAAGCAAGTATATCCAAATGAGAAAAGGGTTAAAATGTACCCTGTTTATTGTAGGATGAAGCATAGAGATCACACTCATCTACAGGGGAACAAGGTGGGCTCCTCTGAGGGGACTGAAAAATAAATGAGGTATCCTTGTCCATAAACCTTACCTGTAGCATTGGGTCCTATATACTGATATACATGAGGACAGGCAGCTCCAGAGTTGATAGTTACAGAGCAATTAATCTACTCTATGGAAATCATGAAGCCAAAGGCTTTCTCCCAAGTTCCTGCAGAGACAGTCAATGCCCTCCCGCAGCGGAGTTACAGCTCAATATCCTTGTGCATCTTATCCTTGCAATTAAAACCGCAAGTAAGCAGATGAAGAATGAAGATGCATTTCATTGCCAAAAAAATTATCAGAATTATTGGATAAATATTTACTTGCAACCTATGCCAGTGCAAGCCATGATGCCTTGTTATTATACAGTCAATGAAACCACATGAGAGCTATTAATTGACTAGAGTTCCATTGAGCTTTACTTAGATACTAGTTGTGGGCACAACCCGTTAGTATTCCTACAGTCCATCTGCCTAGTTAATGAAAGGACAGCTTATTAAGCGTGTGGGAAGCTCTAAAACATCATCCCCTGATGTGATTACACAAATCTCCCCAGATCATGAAGGGTGATACCTTCTACTTGCTCTATTCCTGCAGCCTGAGAGCCACCCCTTGCAAAGAAGCCACAGGGGCCCTGTCACTGGCCATCTCCAACTCCTCCGCTTTGAGCAACACCTGTGGCTCCATATGGCTTTTCCTCAGCAAACTGTAGACCTCAAAGCTCTTCTTTCTTCCCTGTAAATGCTGCACGTTGGTTGTGATACCTCGGTTGGTAACACCGTTAGTTGAGCATCAGAGCGATACTTAGGTGAGTAGCTGCAGTTTTAAAATGGAAATATGTTCCATAACATGGAATTCCCAAGGCTCCTCTGACCAAAGGAAACAATACGAACGCAACCTCGTTAAAGACTAATGCTTGTTTCCCCGGCATTGACAAACATTCAGGCAGCTCCTAGTGGGCCACAGGGGAGAAGCGTATGGAGCACTATAAAAGCTTTATGAATGACAAACTTGCCAAATAGCTGTTTAAACAAGGAAGCAAATGGGAAGACCATCTGCATCGGATTGAAGCTGCTCGTAATCCTGTCACTTGTGCCAGTATGGTGTGTTTAAGCTCTTGTGCTGGCACATGCCCAAGAGACACAAAAATTTGTAGCTTTTACAGCAGCATCCCCTTCTCTCGTTTTGCCATGTCCCTTGGGTTCATGACAGAGCAGGTAACTTTCCCCTTTTCTCGCAGCCCAGGGTGAGCCCTCCCATGTGCCCGGGGCTCTGAATGGTTGGAAGCCGCTAGACTCTCCAGCACTACTCACTCTGTTCCACCTACTTGTGGTCCTACTCTGCCGCATCCTCAGTATCAAACATCTCACAGCCTTGCACATTCATCCTCAGCAAACCTTCAGCAGGCCAGCAGCGCTGCTCTCCTCACTTTACAGATGAGAAAGTGAGATATTAAAGTGGCTTGTGAGAAGTTACAGGGTGAACCTGTATCAGCAAAGGGCTGACGGCAGCTCTGCCTCTTGTTGGGCTACAGTGACCCTCCGCCCCTTATCCCTCAGTCCCAGCCACAGGCTCCTTCCCCCTCATGATGATTAGTACAAACTTGAGAGACAATCAAGAGAAAGCCAAACCACTCCTCACGCAGATCTTTATCTTGTCTCTTTACAAGGAGCTTTGAAATAAAAATAAAACAAGTTACTGATAATTAGCTCTAAAGACACAGAAGCAATTGTGCTTTATCGTGTACAAGCTCTTTGATAATAGGCCAGGGCTTGTGCCATGAATTGCTAATTAATTCTTTCTTAGCAAAATGTTTTGCTTAATTAAAGTGTGTACTGATTTATAAACACGTCTCTAAATATTATTCACTTTGCATCTGCTGAAAAGAATGCAGACTGTTCCTGCACTTTAGCATTTCATTTCAAATTATTCCATTATACCCAGCTCTGCTCTTTTCAACACTGATTGTGACAGATTCAGAAATTATTAAATCGTAAATACAAAGAGAAGAAGCTAGTGATACATACACATAATGGGAAATGTTCTCACAGCCCCTAAAATATTTCAAAGAATGACAAAACCAGAAAGAGACAGAAATTAAGTTCCTAGCCTAGCTCTGTTCTTACTCATGCTGGAGTAAATCATGTTCCAGTCCCCAGAGCTCAGCCTGATGTAAAAGCAGAGCAAGGATCTGTCTGGCTTTTCTTGCAGGATAACTGATACGTAAGCCAGACCTTACCTGACTGACTGCTGCCTTGCATGGTGCTTACATGGGGTGGGCTTATCAACAGAATCCGTCACTGTTTGTTTAAATTTCAGGACTTGCTTTTTAACCAGTTTCTTCTCAGTAGTTGCACCGTCCAAGGAAGTATTGTCTCCGATGTGCTGCAGAGGAATGGCAAAGCAGGGAGAAGGCAAGGGTTGTGTCCCGCAGGAAGCAACACAGACCTGTCCCCAGAGACCCAGTGGTGTTAATCTGGGGCTGATGACAGCAGGAGTCTGGTTAAGAGGTTGTAGACCAGTTTGCTGTGTTTGAGATACCTGAAAGACCGCACCTGCAAGAGGGAAAGTAGATAGATAATACCCTATAAAGGATCCAAAGCCAGGCAGTTGGCTCAGAGAAGGTACGAGGAACTTGGTGGGACATTGAGGAGGAAGGTTTGGCATGAGAGAGGAGGTGCAAAAGGCAGGTTTGATCCAGAGGGTCTTAAGATGCAAAAATTTTCAGGGAGCTTGACTGTACTGAGCAGCCCAAGTCAACATAGCAAAGAAGGAGAGAAAACTAATCCAGACCAGGATCACCAGTGGGTTCAGCTCCAAGTTGGTGCAGTTTTTCAGTGCTTTGAGAGATGCTCAGTTGAACGGGCAGGTGATAAGAGCAGTTTGCTTTTCCTGAAGCCTGTGCATGACTAACTCCTTCATCCTGTTATAGCTTATTGCTGAGCTGAGCTGCGGTGTTGCCATATGTTATGGTACAGCAGCACTATATGCTTGCCCTACTCTGGAGGGCTTCCCTGAGCGGGGACAGACAGGCTTGCTCTACCTCCATGTGACCCACCCAGTCACTGCCACAGAGAACAGTGTCTTTCACCCACAGCCACTCTCCCAAAACCCTTAGGAGGGGCTGAAACCCTGGAACTGGATGGGCTTTGAGGTCCCTTCCAACCCAAACCATTCACCCTCTGAAACGCACAGGTTATGCTTGTCAGCAGCTAGCAGTAAGTCTGTCAGCACTCAAGTGCAAATTCATTTTCACCCAGCATTCATTAATCAGCCCAAATACCACCTCCTTCTCTGTCTCTTCCCTCCTCCTCATTACTGATGTATCATGTGGGAAGTCACTTTACAAGTCTGCTGTCAGGATGGTGTGAAAGAGTCAAAAACCACATGTATATTTATAGGTAAATCATTTGTGCTGAGGTTTTGTTGCAAGCCAGAACCTCTAATGAAGTCAAGGGGGAGAGTCAGTTGTGAATATTCCCAAGCCATTTGATGTGCTTACACAGAAAGCAGGTGACGCCGGCTGGATGTAATAGTTCTGGTGTGACACCACCCAAGGTGCAGCTTTTCTCCATGAGGCTTTCTACTGAGACTTTGAGTTCCATCAGAAACGAGGCATGCATGATCAGTGACCACAAGTGATTGCAGAGGAAAGGAAAATTTCACTTGTGCCCTGAGAAACCTGGATGCTGCGTTGTCTGCTCATCAGCAGCAGGTGGATAACACGGATATCCAGCAAAGAGGCTAGAAAACTATGGTAATCAAGTTCAAACTCTTGTTTTACTCAAACCCAAGTTTTCCCTCATGACCACTGCACGTAGTACCCTATTTGTTTGCTCTGGAGCATCTCTTTTCAGTGGTTTTCCACACCTACCTGGGAATTTTGTACTATGGAGAATCCTTTTCCTTCCCAGGTTAGGTTGCTCCAACAGTTAATTACCCCTGCTCTTAGAAATGTCTGACCTATTTCTAGTCTGGATGTTGGTTGCCTACAGAGACATTATGTATGCTGAGCGCTGGATAACATGCACTTCTCTGAATATATTTGCAACTTGATAATGTTGCTTTGGTTTCTTCTTAGCCTCAGCCTCTGATCCCTGGCTGCGGAAGATCAGGATTGTTCTGCTCTGGGCTGCCTTGCCAGCCCACATGTCTGGATTTGGTCCATTATTAGCTGCAAGATACAGTTGCTTACGACTAAAATACCTAGTGTTTTTCTTTTAAATAAAGAGAATAAAAGGTTAAGCTGCTGCAGATATTCATATTTAATCTGTTCCAATTACAATATGCATATCACTTTTCAAAAAGGATTTGAGACTTCTCCCACACAGACTTCAATGTGTCTGCGTGAAATAGCAGTGTTTTAGGCTAGGATTTTCAAAAGCACCTTAAGGAAATGAGGCGCCCACTTCTTATTGACTCTCATTGACTTCCCTGATTGTTTTTGAAAAATCCTATCTTTAATCATTATTATTATGCCGTAAGAAATGGCCTCCCTTGTTATCACTGACAGATCCTAGATACTATCAGTACTCACTGCTGCCATGTCTAAGCCATAAAATGGAATAAAATAAACCAAAACACTGAGGTTACTCAAGGGACAAGTGCTCAGCACATCACTGGTAGCGACAGCCACGGAACATTAAAGTCTCTGTAAGGTCCCTACACTTAAGCCAGCACCTTGAGCACTGCATCTGTGCTTGGAGATCTCAGCTGGACACCTGCCCTGTGTTCAGCCAGCCCTATTTTCTCCAAGGTCTATGCCCTGACAGTGGAGAGGATCAGCTATCTGAAAGGTGATTTAGGAGCCAAACCAGAGCATGGGGACATGTTTGCCATGTAAATCAGTGGGCAAAGGACCTCGGGTGAAGTTTAGGTTCCCTGTGGTGTTTTTCAAGAATCAGGCACCCAAAGTCATTCCTTTCTCTTCCCTAGCTGCCTGCACTACCTGACTGCGTACCAGCAGCAAGCCAGAGGGAAGCAGCACTCCCTGAACTGCCTGTACCTGCAGGCATATTCTAGTGAGCCACCAGGGTGGTTTTCAGAGATGTTTGAGAGTCAGGAGGTGGCAGGTGCAGGGCAGCATTTACAAGGCTGCTTGTTGTTGTCATAATAAAAAGCTGCTCTAGTCCCTTTTCTGCTGATGGCTTTTCATAGAATCATAGAATCATAGAATCACCAGGCTGGAAGAGACCCACCGGATCATCAAGTCCAACCGTTCCTATCAAACACTAAACCATGCCCCTCAGGACCTTGTCTACCCGTGCCTTAAACACCTCCAGGGAAGGTGAATTTTCCAAGTGCACTGAATCTGGAGCTTTTTTACCTCCAGCTTGACCCCCTGAAACCCTCCAGTACAACCCCCTGCCCTGATGCTAGATCTTTTGGATGAGATATCAAACGTGTCACTGCCTCCACGTGCTCTGGACAAGCCACGCAGACACAGGTGTGCTTAGAGGGTCTTCTGTATGGACCCCCCATGTGTTCATTGCAAGGAACACACCTGGCAGAGACTCCCTGGCAAATCCCAAACCCGATGACCTTTGCCTTTTCCATCTCCAAATCCTTACAGGACCATCCTTTCCATTGGCACTAACATCTGATAGCAGAGCAAGTGGCTTAAAACTACAGGCAGAGTAAGCAAGGCATGGAATGACAGACTCATAGAATGGTTTGGGTTGGAAGGGACCTTAAAGATCATCCAATTGCAACCCCCCTGCTGTGGGCAAGGACACCTCCCACTGGGTCAGGTTGCTCACCTGGGCAGATGTTGCAGTTTGCTGGCTCTGGGAGTGACTCTTGCTGTTTGGCTTTCATTGTAACAATCGTGAGGAAAAGCTGCAGAACCTGTTAGGGATAGAGAAATATATATCAGCTTCTCAGGATCCATGCTCTCTCACAGCAGGGTTTCAGGTAGCAACCAGGCTGTAAGTACAGGTTTGTTATTTTTGCTTTCAAATAATGCTAAACCTTTAATTATTGGTTCTAAGCAAAATTTCATTAGGTAGGGGAAGGGAAAAGTGAGTTTAGTGAGAAATGGAGAAACCCCAGTTCAGCAGCTCTGAGGACTCTGAGGATTAATAGAATTAATTTATCTTGCGGGGCATTAATTGTGGAATGTGCTGAGGTTAAGGACAAGGTCAGCTCTTCACAGCGTAATGTCTCCTACATAATTCACTTACCAAACCATCAAGACAATCTGCGCAGAGTAATATTGAAGGATGGACGTTCTTCTCCCAGGATCTCAGGGAACATAACCTTGTATTACAGCTAACTTTAAGTGAAATTTGTAGGAAGGTACATGGCAGATGTTTTATCAGATGAGACATTTAGTGCTACCTCACACTTCTTTAAGATCTGTACTTTACAATCCAGTCCAGATAACACGCAGAGGGACATTTCTGACCCAGCACAAAGTGTTTGCTCTCTCAGCTGCACTGCATAAACAGTACTTACCTTGAACTGGCAGCCCTCCCACCAGGGAGTTGGTAATGTCACCCCTTAGCCCTGTGAGGAGCCAGTCAATAAAAAAACAACTTGAGAATTGTTACCTTGCTTTGTTTTTTCCAGTAGACTGACTCAGGAAGGGTTGCTAGCTGGCTGCAGCAAACACCCCACGAAACATGCTGGGAAGAAGTACTTGGCTCAAGTTTGTTTGTGGAGGAAGGACAGAGAGAACAGGCTGTCCTGCAGCCTCTCCGTCCCATCTTGGGCTGGTCCTGCCAGCACGGGGGGCAGGTGCCCCAGCACGTAGCAGAGGGACAAAGAGTGAGAAGTAAAAAGGGGTGAGCAGAAGAGCCACGTTAGGGTGAGGCTCTTGCCTCTCTGTGATTACAGAGGATGAATGCAATGCAGTTATGGTTTTAGAACTCATTGCTAAGAGGCTACCCTGGTGTCTCTGGTGGTGGGAGGAACTCCATATCCTGGTACCCATCCTCTGCTCACACAAAGCTGATCCAGTTCAGGCTTTGAGGAGCTGGTCTGCTCGTGGCTATTTATCAGGGAGGAGGCTCTACCCCCCTGCTGCTGCAAAAGGCTCCTTTTGCACACGTGCTCAGTGACTGCAGTGAGCAGGTTGGGAGATTATTAGTGACCACTAAAGATTTACCAGACCTCTCTATATACTGGGCAGAACCGGTATCTGATTTCATACATGATTTGTAACCTGTTGCTCTTCAGCAACATCTAAATCACAGGCACAAGTTTTTAAATACTAGAAGTATTTTCCTGTGAGATTGATCAAATATTAGAGCAGGGGCTCAATATCAAATATCCATCCTTGGAGTTAAAAATAAGACCTTCAAAGACTTGATCTACCTCATCCCCTTTCAGTTCAACTCTGGGCCAAAGATCTCCAAAGGTTCCTTTTAGCCTAAAGTCGTCAGGAAGCCACAAAAACTAGACTCATAGCACAGCAGAGATGCAGACTGAGTCAGAGACTGAATCAGGTGACTGTGCCTATGACTTGTTCATCTCCAGAGCTGCCCCACAGAGAGAGCTTAAAAACTTGGTATTGGTTTTGGTTATCGTCTTCTTCAGAGCTCCCATGGCAGATATTCGAGTAATGTATCCAACCATCCCTGCTCTGTTAATGAGCCCTAAGAAGATCAAGGATGATGGCACAAGATGAAGTGCCTGTTCTAGAGTTCTTAAGAGCTTAAGAAAAAGATCCCATATGAGGCCAATTTTACTGAAGATGGAAAACCAGACTCAGAAGTGAGATTTTGTGCCAAGCTTAAATGCTTCTTTGCGACCACATTTCGTCTTCTTTCTTTAGATGCACTAGGATAAAATATAATGATAGTACTGCACAGTTTCCCTCAGACAGCAGCACAGCCAATATTTGTTTTAAATCACTTGGTTTTGTTTGATTTCCTTGTTTGTTTGCTATTTCAGGTCTTATTTCCTGCGCACTATTTAGGTTAGTGCTGACCTGTCTCCAAGTTTTCTGAAAGTGACTTAATTAAGTCTTTGAATTGTCAGAGCATCCATCCCACCTTCCAAAGATATCCGGGATATGGTCTGGCAATGGGTAGGGTCTGACAGGAGCTCTCCAGAAGTCTAGCTGCTCTTCTGTGTGGTGGGATGGGTGCAGAGCGAGGCTTCAGGGTACCCCAAGGGCATTACCTCACCTGTAGTTGGCATCAAAGCTGCTGAAGAACACTTCCATTAGCACAGCCTGTAGAACAGCCACAGGCAGCGAGAAGTTATACCTGATTTGCTTGGAAACTGCAGAGTGCTCGGTTTGTCCTAGCACTGCTTTTCTTGCTTTTTTTTTTTTTTACTTGTCCTGGAAAAGCCTTAAAAAAAATAAAATAGTCTTCTAGGTGTTCTGTTCAGCCAAAAGTTGATTGAGTTTTAGCAAGTCTATCGTTCTGCCGTTTTCTTTCATTTCTGACAGCTGCCAGAGAGCTTGCTTGTATCTGTGTTGGCCTCAATGCACTTAGAGATGATAGAAAAGCTACAGTAGCAACACTGGCATTCACTTGTGACCTCTGTATTTAATGTCTTGCCCCTATGTGCATCAGAGGTTTGCTCTCAGCTGCTACTTCAGATTTTGCAGCACAGAGGATATTTGTGGACAATTTGTGCAACGTTCTTTTTCTGAGCCACAGCTCTATGAACTTGGTCAACTGTATCCACTGTCATGGCAAGAATAATATAGCATTTCCCCTAGCTCTGCCCTGGATTTGGGTCCTGCATTGTCTCCTGCCCTGCAGCACTTACAACTCTTGAGATGCAGACAGAACGCTGCCCATAGAATCATAGAATCACCAGGTTGGAAGAGACCCACTGGATCATTGAGTCCAACCATTCCTATCAAACACTAAACCACATCTCTCAGCACCTTGTCTACCCGTCCCTTAAACACCTCCAGGGAAGGTGAATCAACAACCTCCCTGGGCAACCTGTTCCAATGCCCAGTGACACTTTCCATGAAAATTTTTTTCCTAATATCCAGCCTAAACCTCCCCTGGCAGAGCTTGAGGCCATTCCCTCTCGTCCTGTCCCCTGTCACTTGGGAGAAGAGCCCAGCTCCCTCCTCTCTACAACCTCCTTTCAGGTAGTTGTAGAGAGCAATGAGGTCTCCCCTCAGCCTCCTCTTCTCAACTCCCAGCTCTCTCAGCTCTTCCTCATAAGGCCTGTTCTCCAGTCCCTTCACCAGCTTTGTTGGTCTTCTCTGGACTCGCTCCAGAGCCTCAACTTCCTTCTTGTGGTGAGGGGCCTTGGGTCTCTTTGTGCTCTCAGGTCCTTTTTTGGTCAGACTCCTCCTTGCTGCAAGGTGATACTTGTCCTTCCCTGGCAGAAGCACACTCATCCAGTCAAAGCTTACCCTTCCCTAGCACAACAGCTTTGTACCTACTGCCCAGTTCTCCTGGGACACCTGCCAGCAAACACGAGCAGCGTACACCAACTGAACTGCCATTTCAGTGAGCAACTTGTGAAACCCGTAGTTTGTGTGTAATAATAAGGGTAGCATGGTTTTTCTCCATGTGTTTGGGGTTTTTTCAGATTTTAAGTCCTATGAAGTGTTTTTGATATTGACACCAGGTTCCTTAGGGTAGCCCAGTATCTGCCTCTGCCCCTCAGTTTGTCTCCTGAACTCAGAGCCCTGTTGGCTCAACTTTTCCACCCTGGGGTGGTTCTAAGGCTGAAAGATTATCCCTGCTTCAAAACTGCTGCTCTCTTTCTTTCCTGCCTAAAGCTTAGCTGCAGCTTAAGGAATCCACTCATACAATCCCATATAAAACCTTGCCTGTGGTCAGGGCTGCTCTTGCCCATGGATATGGGTAGGAGCTGGGTCTTGGGTAGCCAGCAGTGAGCTGCATGATAAGCTGATACTTAGAAGTTATTCAGCCTGAGGGCTGGAAGAGCCTCCTGCCCACCAGGAGAGGACAGGCCCCAGCAGGCACCTCCACTAGTTTTTATGACATGTGTTTTCCTTGGTGATGTTTTTCTTTCCCACAGAAAGTACCATTCTTCAACTATTTTCTTCCGCTCCTAGACTATTTTTTCAAGTGATTTCTGTTTGCAGTTGTTGAAAACAAAGTTCCCTTTTAAAGATTTTTCTTCTTTCAGTGGAAAGTCAAAACTTTGTACGAGGAGCTAAAAAAATCCCCTCTGATCCACTCTGCCCGGAGACAGAACTGCAGGCCAGGCCAGTATTTTTTCTGTCCTTGCTCTTTTTCCACCCTTGCTACACTGATTTTCTGTTGTTTTTCTTTCTCTTTGCCAGCTGACATCCTTCCCCAAAGCAACGTGTGCCTTGTGCCCTTTCCAAGGGCTTCACTACAGTTCTTCCCTCATTCTGCATGCTTGAAATGATCAGCAAATGAATAGTTAATGCTGCTGATGTTGGAGGTGGTGCCTCAGATGAAGGGGAGGAAGCAGTTGCTCCTCTGAGGTGAGTCAGGTTTTCTGCAGGTTCAAGCTGTTGGCACAGGTTGCTCTGTTCCCATCTGAATGACTGTCCCTGGGGTCTTGAGGTTTTCCACTCACGTGCTGGGGTCGCACATAGGTAGGACCTGGGTTTGAAACATTGGCTAGACACACCAGCTGTACCTTGTTATCTCCCTCCTGTACTGTGTTGCCCTGGAAGGGCATCAAGGATGCGATAGTAGATCTTCTACCATTCAGCCAGTGAAGGGACTATTCCTGTGACCTACTGATCATCTGGAGAGACTCAGGAATTACCTGCTGCACAAAACTCGGTATCCTAGATTGACCACTTAATAAAAGCTGGCACTGTGAGGCAGATTGGACCTTCTGAAGAGGTCCAGAAAAGCAGGTTTATAGAGTGGTAGTCCAAGGTCAACATATCCTTATCTAATCTGACTTGGTAGTGAGCAAGAGCTTTACCTTCAGTCCTTCTGTGGCTTGCACAAAGTGAGTTGGAGTGACTCAGGGCTCTGGTCTACCTCCCAAAGGCGTCGTTGAGGTCAACTAAGTGCTTATCAGAACTGCTGAATCCACCAGGCAGTAAGGCATCGTAAGGTCACACAGAATCACAGAATCACCGGGTTGGAAGAGACCCATCGGATCATTGAGTCCAACCATTCCCAT
>WAAB01003760.1:19457-40990 GCA_013389865.1 Piaya cayana
AGGATTCAAGGAGCAGTCTCACCAGTGCCAAATACAGAGGGAGAAGAACCTCCCTGGACCTGCTGGTCACATCATTTCTGATCCAAGCCAAGATGCCATTGACCTTCTTGGCCACCTGGGCACACTGCTGGCTCATGTTCAACCGGCTGTCAACCAACACCCCCAGGTCCCTCTCCTCCTGGCAGCTCTCCAGACAGACTTCTCCCAGTCTGTACCTCTGCATAGGGTTGTTGTGCCCCCAGTGCAGTGCTGAGTGTCTGTGTTCGCATTCTTCTGAAAGCCAAGTGTCCCTCACAGCGTCCTGTGGCTTGGACATATACGCAGGATGCTAGGACCAACAGTCCTTCAAGACTGGTTGGTCTTTCTGGCCCTGTGAGCTGCATACAAAGAGCTGAGGGCCACCTTTCTCAGAGGGCCAAAGGGAAACGGGTGCCTGTGACTGGTTCACATCCACATGTAGCAGCTCACAGGGACCTTAGTGCCCCACAGCAGAACAGGATTGACCAGATATTGAGCAGGGAGCAGTCTGTGTCTCTCGGGAAACCGTTTAGGTCATATGAGCCACTCTGGATTTTCCTGCAACTGTAGCACCGGTGCGGACCTGTTGACGGTGAGGCCAGAGTACAGGAGTAAACCCCATGTTGGTCGTGAGCCATATGGAAGTGAGCAGCTGGTCTTACACAGCTGCTGACTCTGAAGTTTCATGGTCTTGCACAGCCCCTGTGTAGATGCAGGTATTTCTCAGAAAAGTGAGCTGCTAGCCAACAAGGTTATAGCGATTAAAAAGAGAGGCCTGTGCCTCTTAATGCAAATAAGTGCACATTAGTCACCTTAATCCTGCTGGGCTTCAGAGAATACATTCAAGAAGTCGCCATTTGTACTATTTTTAGAAGTACGGTGATTTTCAAGCCACTCTCCTCATGCTTTTTAGACCTGAGCCATGATTTTCAAGTGCTTGGACTTGACAGTGCTGCTATTAGCCAGGCAAGAGAAGGGTGCATGGGAGAGAAGAGATGAGAAAGGAACAAAAATCATCATGGACATTTCTGATGCAAATGACCACCTGCAAACAGATCAAAGTTTCGGCATGTCTCATGGAACTACAATGTGTTTCGTAATGTGTCAGGAAGATTTCAGACAGCCTTTTGCCAATGGCAGGTCTTATAATTAGGGGTTAGCAAGTGTCTGCTCACTGCTGTGTTCTGGCTGGCATCTCGCCCACAAGGCAGCTCTATCAACATTTTACTTCAAAGGGACGAGACTTACCTATTATTTCAATATCAATGAGACATTAACTGCTGTCAATGAAAGGTCAGTTCAAGCCTTTAAGTAAAACCCTGTTATTAATATTTTTATTACATTTAGTTGTTTTAATTTTTTGACTAAAATTGTTTAGGAGATAATTAAGTCCCATCGGTGCCTGGAGTTCAAATGCTAGCAAATCTATCTTCTTCTCTGCCTTACATTCAGAGAGAGAATTGTAATGAAAATGTATCAGCGGGTGTTCTCCAATACTGTGCAGTACAGCAGTGCCTTCTTATACTCTTCCGTGTAAAAGACATTTGGTCTTTTATAGAGATCAGAGAATCAAAGAATATCCTGAGTTGGAAAGGAACCACAAGGATCATGGAGTCCAACTCCTGTCCCTGCATAGGACAACCCAAAATTCACACAATACGTCTGAGGTTGTTGTCCAAGTGCTTCTGGAATATTGTCAGGCTCGGCGCCGTGACTGCTTCCTGACCTGTTTCCCAGCTGGGGACAGAATTCTCAGATGCTGCCCCAGAGGGCAGGGTGGGTGCCCAGGTGCTGAGCAGCAGATCATTGTCTTTACAAAGTCAGCAACGTGAGGGACATGGTTTAGTGTTTGATAGAAATGGTTGGACTCAATGATCCAGTGGGTCTCTTCCAACCTGGTGATTCTATGATTCTATGATCTTCCAGAAACCCAGCATGGATTTTGGTCTGATGGGAAGAGAAGGAACAAGTACTGTACAAGTTGATGAACAGACTGGTTCTGGTAGCTACCGAGGCAAGACACTAATACCACGAACTACCAACATCTAAATTGCACAAGACATTTTTCAGCACAGCTCATTATAGCTTTAACAAATATATGCAATGCACACAAGACAGTTCATCTCAGCAGTGTGATGGCTATTACCCACATTCTGCTTCCACTCTTATTAACTTGTTCCCCTCCATTTGTAATAAATAGAAAATTGTTCAGTTCAATATTTGCCTTCCCCAATATCACTCACTGACTAATCGTTTATTTTTCACTCCCTCTTTCCCCCCAGATTGTTAGATCTGATAATTCATCTGATAAAACACTGTCTGTTCCGTTAATCCAGCAGACGCATGGAAATGAAGTGGTGAATTCAAAAAGCAATGATAGGTTTCACTGACTCTGGTAGATGTGTGATCACAAATTCATGAACCTGATCACAAATTCATGAACCTGATCACAAATTTGGGTGAGAAGAATATTAATATCAGTGAGCGGATGGTACTTCAGTAGTTTCAAACTGGTAGTTTGAAACCATGAATTTCAGCTCCCTGAGGATACCTTTGCAACCTCTTTGAGGGCTAGAAAAGGCTGGCAGCAGGTAAAAAAAATGGAGCATGAACAACGGTTTGCTTTAAAAGCAATGCAAAAGCAAACCCAAACCAAACAAATCACCCTCCAGTCTCAAAATCAATATGCAGGGAGTTCTCTCTGACAACCTGTGGAACCCATGTGAGGCAGAACAGTATTGATAGATAGACTCTTGCTTGAAAAAACCTCTAAGGCTAGGCATTTATTTCATAAAAACAGCAGTTGACTCTCCTTCCAGAGGAAGCAGGAGCAACAGATAAGTCCCAGAAAAAAAACAAAAAAAGAAAACCAAAGCCTTTTTTACAGTAGAGTATCATTACAGGAATTGTTTGCTTTGTTTAGACATGTAAAATATCTCTCACACAAGACAATGTGGTGACCTATGTAGAAGCAGGATGGATGGGAGCATTTGGGTAGTATAGGAGCTCCTTTGAAGTACTCACAGGATGACCAGACAAAGAAACTGCTATATAGCTGTAGACTTTATCTAATTGCATATAATCAGATGTGTGTGATGTCTTTTAGATGATGAGGAAGAGAAAAGACCTTTGCTAGCAAGTCATGATTCCTCCTTTAATAGAGACCAAACAAGCCGGAACATCTCAGGAAGGTGCTGGGGTCTGGAAGAGCTTCTACTCAGAGATGAGCACTTGAAAATGGGCTGTTCTCTTTAATGGCTGCTATGAAGAGCCAGATGAGTTCAAAAGCCACTGAAAGGGGCAGTGATTGGCAGATGCAGACATGCAGCACAACCCATGCGGCATCTGTTATTTTTTCTTTTTATCTTTCGGAAAATTGGGTAAAGCCGGGGAAACTATGATCTGTTTAAT
Source organism: Piaya cayana (assembly GCA_013389865.1). Taxonomy (NCBI): domain Eukaryota; kingdom Metazoa; phylum Chordata; class Aves; order Cuculiformes; family Coccyzidae; genus Piaya; species Piaya cayana. The sequence goes on from WAAB01003760.1 coordinate 22,887, forward strand.
AACACACTAATAATCTTGCCCACTCACAAAGAAAAACTGGAACAATGTGTTTGAGTGGTGGACTTGACAGGGAAAAAATATGGCATTTTTCTTTATTATAATGAAGAGTAAAGCGTATAACCTATTGTGCAGTTTAATAGCGCTATTAAACCAAAAAGACTGAATCTTGGCAGGAAGTCTGAACACGCTGCAGAATGACCAAAGCCTGAAGCCTGAGTGGCTGGAGAGTTTCTGATTAATCAACTGAATAAAGAAAGGAAAAACTCTTTCCCCATATGTGGTGGAATTAGTGGTACATTGTCAATTTGAAGAGAAATTAGAGGCACAAGGGGGCTACACTCTATAGGTATGTACTCTGCAGAATTAAGCAATCTAAAAATGGTTATTTACAGAGGCTGGCTTGACCCTGAAGTGTGCGCTAGAAATTGCCACATCAGTGAAGATGCATACTAAACATGCCAGGATGGGGCAGCATTGTAAGATGTGAGCAACAAATAAACTACAGGTCAGGCATAAATACAGCTCAGGCAGCACCCGCTGTGTATTTTTGCTGTGAGAAAGAGTTTCTCAATGTAAATGATGATCGATTTTCTGACAATCTTGTAGGAACTGCAATGAATTAGGGCACATACAGTAAATGCGGAGGTCAGTGCATAATCATGGCTTTCAAAAGATACTTCCTGAGGATTCTAGAGTCCTTGTTTGCTGATAATGGGCTAAGGATCACCGATAATGTTGTACAGGTATGAGCTCTCAAGTTTAAAGAATAAAAGCGAGACACGGCTGACAAATGAAAGCAATAAAGCTCAAGTGAGTCTGATCTAGGGTTTCTCTCTGAGTCGCACCGCAACAGGATAATCCAGCCACTTCAAAGGTGGGCGAGAACTTCTGCACTTCTAAAAACCTACAAATTAAATGGTTCTGCCAGACTTTAAGCATCAGATCCCATGACACCTGAGCTTCAGGTGGGCTAGGAGGCCACCAGCCTCCTGGCTTGGATCAGCCACAGTGTGGCCAGCAGGAGCAGGGAAGGGATCATCCCCCTGGGCTTGGTCTCCAATCCTGGGTTCAGTTTTGGGCCCCTCACTCCAAGAAAGACCTTGAGGGACTGGAGCAAGTCTGGAGAAGGGAATGGAGCTGGGAAGGATCTGGAGAACAGGGGTTGTGGGAGCGGCTGAGGGCCCTGGGGCTGTTTAGCCTGCAGAAGAGGAGGCTGAGGGGAGACCTCATTGCTCTCTGCAGCTCCTGGAAGGGAAGGAAGTTGTGGGGAGGTGGGTGCTGGGCTCTTCTCCCAAGGAACAAGGGATGGGATGAGAGGAAACAGCCTCAACTTGTGCCAGAGAAGCTTTGTATTGGATATTAGGAAGCATTTCTTTACTGAAAGGGTGGTGAAGAACTGGAGCCAGCTTCCCAGGGCAGTGGTGGAGTCTCCATCTCTTGAGGGGTTCAAACAACATGACTATGGCACTTTGGAACATGGTTTAGTAGGCACAGGGGCATTGGTCTGATGACTGGTCTTGATAATCTTAGAGGTGTTTTCCAGCCTTAATGATTCCATGACATCTCCTGAGAAGACCTGGCCAGTGCTAAATGAGTTATGACTTTATTTATCTAAATCTTGCAACCCTCCAAAGAAGGAGATTTCTTCTGTACTGACCTGTTTTGGAACCGCAGTGGCCTCCTCGTCAAAACATTTTCCCTAACATCAGTTCCACAACTCTGAAGCTAAACCTTGATGTCATTATAATAATCAATGTCTATAACATCTCATAATATGATTTAATTATGGTTTTCCTTCTTGGTCCCTAGTAAAACCCTTTGTTTCATTGCTTATAACTTTCACCAGTGTAACCTGTTCAGGTTCTTGTTTCTCTCGATGCCAGAGGGTCATGGTGAATGCACAGCAAACCTTCAGAGAACTGAAGGCTCCGCTGAACATGAGGGAGCTGATAATTTTCAAAGGTTTGCAAAATGTCACCGCTCTGTTTCTTTCATAATGCTCATGTTTGGTCAAAATTGTTTTTAAAAACATCCCTCTTGAACTGGATGCCTGTGCTCAAACATTTCAGCCTGGATCAAGGTTGTTTGGTGAATTATAAGCAGTTTACACAGAAAATGGGGAGTTTGGCAGTTTAGAAAAATATATATTGCTTTTGCATGCCTGGTCCTTCCCAGATGTGATGCTGAGTGCCTAGTTCAAAGGCAGCACAGTAAGGGCTGTGGAAGGAATACCTGGAGTAGTCAGAAATGCTGCTGTTCAAAGGGTGAAAGGTATTTACTCTGGATGGGTTATCAAAGTACTTGTTTTCTCTAAAAGCAAACAACTGTTCCCAGTTTGAAATGTCACAGGTGGGAGGTGAATTTAACCATCCAGCTTCCATTAAAGTCAGTGTGTGTCACCCAGCTGACGTCCCCCTGCCATCACTTGAGAAGCTGAAGCATTACCACAACCCCTATGGGAGAGGAGACTGAACAAGCCGATACTAAAAATAAATGCCTAAACTTTCTGCGGTCAAGTAAATGAGGGCAGTATTTGCTGAAGTCTGGCAGTTCCATGATGTGAAATGCTGGTGGATGTCAGAGGCTCAGGGGGGCTCCTGAAGCAGTTGTCTGAAAATCTGACTCTTAGGTACCTGTGGTGAGTTGGCAAGCTAGGGTTGAAAGAAACACAGCGGATAGTTTGGCTCTCAGGAGCCTCCTAGAAAGGAAAATCATGATGCATTGCGGTAGTCTGCTATGCTCTTCAGTAGAGTAGCAAGAAAGGGAGGATAGACTTCTATTTTTTAGATCTATTGATAGAATCTGGGTGGAAAACCTCTAAACTTGAGGTTCCTTGGAAGCTGCTTTTGGAATTATTTTCCCTTTTTAGCTCTTTGATACTTACCCATATTTACTGGTTTCTACAGTTCATAAACAGAAATGGGGAAGTACTGAGATACCAGCTATTTCCATGAGATGCTGAATGTATGAAATAAGCAATATAAATGAGCCCTTATACTTCAGGTGGTGTCCCAGGCTTATTTTGTGAGCATTTGTAGAGATGGACAAAGGTCCAGACGTTATTTTAGCCCCTTCCTCTTCTCGTTAACCATGCAAATCCACCACATGAGTGTTAAATGTATCCAAAGGATGTTTTTGCTGAGCCCTCTCTGCTGGTTTCCTGGCAGCCTGTGCTCCTGCACTAAACAGTAGCTCCCTGAGATTCCGAGCTCACGGGTTAATGATGTTGCAGGGAAAGGTTTGTATGGCTGCAGTCTTGTGTGTGACTGATGGGTCCCACCACTGACCCATGCTGGTGCTGCCATGAAGCCCATGACAGCAGCAGAAGGCAACTTCTGGCTTCAGAAAGCAATATTTTCATCTCTTGTCCTCTGACCAGGCAGGTGGTCTCATCATCTTGATTCCATTCACAGTACCGGGACATGAAGATGTGTGTGAAACAGAGTGGTGCTGGAAGCAGCTGTCTCTTGACTGGCATGATGGGTGTCCCAGTTGCCCCAAATGGACTGTTCTGGTGTCTGAGCTGCCCTGGGTCCTTCTGCCTGGCAGTGCATGTTGCTGGGAGCTTACATCCAGAGTGACCTGTGGAAACCAAGTTGAGCAAAGCTCTTCTCTGTTCTTCCTTGCTCAGTCAAGCTCGGCGGCAGGGCTGGAGCTGAACCAGTATAGCCAGAAGTGCCCACCAGTGGCTGCCTCCCTGCTGGGAGCTGGGGAGGACATCTGCTGCTGCCAAAATCATAGAACCGTAGAATCATAGAATCACCAGGTTGGAAAAGACCCACTGGATCATTGAGTCCAACCATTCCTATCAAACACTAAACCATGTCCCTCAGTGCCTCATCCACCTTGTGCATGTGAGTGGGAGGGACTAGATGTCCAGGAGGGACAGTGTCTCCATAGAGACACCTTCAAAAATCATGTAGACATGGCACTTGAGGATGGGGTTTAGCATGCATGGTGTAGTTGGGCTGTTGGTTGGACTGGATGAGCATAGAGGCCTTTTCCTCTTTTCCAGTCTTTATGATTCTATGAAATAGTTTTGCAGGTACAGTAAGACAAATGTCCTTTTCTCGCTTTAGCAAGAATCAGTGGAGGTTGTGAAGATGTTTGACTCATCTGGATTTATCTGGCCTTTGAGATTTCTGCTCTGGAAAAGTATGACCATTCCCAGCTTGGTCAGTGTTAGCTCTTTGCACCTCAATGATTCTATGATCTCCATGGACACATCCAACTCCAACCTCAGCTTGGGACCATGGGGGTAGAACTTTAAGAGCACATGCCACAACAGGACATTAGCATCACTCTGTGTGCATCTCAAGAAGGGAAAGATATCCTGTGTTGTGGGAACTCTAAACAAACACAGTGTTTCCAGACATTTAAATCATGCCCATCTCCATCTGCCCATGATCTTGTCCTGCCAAGCAGAGCCACGTGGAGAGTGGAGAACATGGTTCTCCCACATTCCCAGCACCGGCTGTAATTGCCGGGTCTCTCCCTGCCCTCTGTGGTAAGCAGATGGTATTTCTCACTCTCAGCTAAAGCATTTACCATGCAATCTCCACATTTAGATCAGATAAAAAGACCGGTTAACATCAACCGATTGTGGCGTTTGCTTTATACTTATTAAAAACCACTTTATTACGATGTTAACCTTCAGAACCTTGGAGCTGCCTGACACCAACTGTCTCGGGAAGCAAAAACCCTGCGTAAGCAAAAAAAGCCACCCCTCAGAGCAAGAGCAATGCTGCACTTTATTAATAAAATCTTGACGTGTGATATAATTCTCCCAACCGCCCTGCCAGAAGTGTAGCAGCACGACTCTTCAGTCAGCACAAAAGACAGATGCGGTATTTTCTAATTGAGGGGATATCTATCGAAAACTTATTTAGACCCTTTAATGGGATCATAGGAATATCGTGCCAATCTGTGGAAGCGGAGAGCTCATCAGAAACTTTAATACTTTCCACATGCACAGGAAAATACCATTTGCAGAGATTTCTTCCTGGTTTCGTCCGTCTGCCTCACCAACCTATTCAGTTTTGTCTCTTATTTATGGCTGTAATTTTGATACCACAGTTACTGTACACGATCCACTGTATATTTCTCTTATTTGCTTTGAAATTGCTCTTTTCAGCTCCTATCTCGAGTCATTTATTTGCCAACAAAATAACCGGGCCCTGAACTATTTCCTGGCAACCAGTCTTGCAGTGCCTAAATTTTTTTTCTGTAATGGTGTATATACATCCTTTATTACTGCACTTAAATGCTTATTAACAATTCATAGGAATCTTAAATAGCTGAAAAAACCAGATTCTTGAGCTAAATATTTCTAGAGAGTCTCTTAGCTGAGAGCCCTTCTCTGCATGTGTAAGCTTCACAGTGGAGGAGAGTATGGCTCGATGTTGGTATTTCTGGGTAATTACATTTTTTAATTAAGAGTATATTTAATCCATGCACAAAGAAAAGTGACTATTCCCAGCTGCTCAGGGGCTGCTGTAACAGGCTAAAAATAACTTTGCATAGTATATACTTTTATTTTACCAGCCTTCCTATTATGGACACTGGAGACTTCGATGATGAGCATCCTGATTTGAAAACTCCTGTGCCTATCGCCTTCATCACATTTTTGAGCCATTCTGAGCCCTCGCTCAGCAAATTGCCATCGTATTGAGGTTGTGTTTAGATTTAGTGGTGCACTAACACCCTCAGGACATGCTTTCTTCCTCATGCAATCATCTCCGTGGCACAAGTGAGGACGAGAAAGGCAGTGACAACCTCTGTGACCGCAGCTCAGGGCACTGACACTCAGGGGCTCCCTGTTAGCAGAGGGTGCCTGGAGAGGAGGGTTTGGGCTGACCTCCCCGTGGCAGAGCACGGAGAGATGTTCCTTTTCTGCTCAATTTCACAGAGTTCAAGTGTCTGAGTAAATAGCAGGAAAGCAACAATTTACAGGTTAAACTGTTCCTTTTCTGCAGAGGACTCAGAGAGTCCCCAGTGCATGATTGTGCACCAGCTGAGCGAACAAATATTAGAAATTTCTAAATATTTAGAATGTGGAATGTATCTAAATCGAAGAAGCTATATGCAATGGCCCCTATCAGCCTCCCCTGTAGGTCCCAGAACCAGCAGCCTGCTGCCACCTCATCTCTGCACAAACCCTTGACCAGCAGCAATGCAGGAGGAGTGAGAGGCTTTGCTTTTTAGTTCATTTTTCCTCCGCTTGATTCACCTGTCAGAAGCAAAAAGAGGAATTTGATGTTGCCCATACACTCATTGACCTAAACATGCGGCCCTTAAATTTCAAGTGCTTTCCAAGCAACAACTGAACCTTCCAAAGAAACAGCTTCTCTACAAGTTTGGTTTTCTCATGAACAGAGCGAGATGATGCAATCCAGAAGCCTCTGGGGCCCTGACACTAAATTGTGTTCCCGTTGAAAAGCCGATCAATTCAGATACTTTCCCTGGCGGGTCCTCTCTTTATCTTCATCTTTCGTTTCTTTCCTTGTAGCACAGCGTTTCGCACACATCCCTCCCAGCACAGTAAGCGCAGGAAAAGCATTTGTCTCCTGCTCCATCAGACTGTTTTGCACTGCTGATGTGCGAGCAGAGATTTGATAACTGAGGACGAGTCTGTGAGCAGGGGAAATCCGTGTTTACTTCCAGTGACTGTCATGCAATGCAAAATGCTTTACAGCTCCACTGCAAGCACAACTCCTGCTGTTCAGGGATGCTCTACAGAGATGAAGTCAGAGGAAAGAAGGAAGATTTTTTTGTGTCATTCTCTCTTGAAGGAGGGCAGTTCTAACCAGACTCCTGTTCTGGGAGTCCAGAAGGGACAGTTGAACATCACCTGTTCTTGTGTATGATGGAAAATAGGTGGTTGAGTCACCTTCCGTGGAGGTTTCTAAGGCATGGGTGGATGAGACGCTGAGAGGCATGGTTTAGTGATTGATAGGAATGGTTGGACTTGATGATCCAGTGGGTGTCTTCCAACCTGATTATTCTATGATTCTGTGATTCTATGATTACGATATTTCTCATGCAGCAGTGGGACTCGCTGGACAGGGAGCACAGCAGGGAGCAGGATAGGCAGAAATGGATTTGGTGACTGGGGGAAGGATGCCACAACCCATAGTGCTGCCAGAAACCCATCCTGAAAGATGGAAGCAAAAGTGGGGTGCAAAGGTTGTCAGTAGAGGTCTTTGATGTGGGTGGACCCAACTTACCATAGAATCATAGAATCACCAGGTTGGAAAAGACCCATCAGATCATTGAGTTCAACCATTCCTATCAGTCACTAAACCATGTCCCTCAGCACCTCATCCACCCGTCCCTTAAACACCTCCCTGGGCAGCCTGTTCCAATGCCCAATGACCCCATGAAAAATTTTTCCTAATGTTCAGCCTAAACCTCCCCTGGTGGAGCCTGAGACCTTTCCCTCTCATCCTGTCCCCTGTCACTTGGGAGAAGGACCCANTGCTGGTCACACTGTTTCTGATCCAAGCCAAGATGCCATTGGCCTTCTTGGCCACCTGGGCCACTGTTGCCTCATGGTCAGTCGCTGTCAACCAACACCTCCCAGGTCCTTCTCCTCCAGGCAGTTTCCAGCCAGACTTCTCCTAGTCTCTAGCTGCACATGGTTGTTGTGCCCCAAGGGCAGGACCCGTTATTATAAAAGTTGGCAAGAGTTGCTATCTTGTCTTCAGTGGCCCTGCCCTTGGTGATAGACTGGTGGGCTTCCAGCTCAGTTCTTTTGATGATCTCAGATGGTCTGAGGCAATCAGCTGTCCTGTGCTTTTGTGTTTCAGCTAGTGAAAGAGAAGCGGTGAGAAACACCTGGGAACTGCTCAAGGGCTCTTGACACCTCTCTGTCCATCGTGTGGGCATGGTGTGTTTAGACATCTGTCCCTGTTAGCACACGTACACAGCTCCAAACTACATGTAAAGGTGTGGACTCTGTACAGGGAGATGGGGCAGTCTGGTTTGTGCTGGGCTGTTCTCTAGGGCATCTCCTATTCTGATGGCTTTGATGCTACCCTTGGCATTTTGAGCACCAGCAAGTGCTGCCACACCAATGTCAATAGTTCTGGTTCAGGTTGGGCAACAGCTACTACATTGGAGCCTAAGTGGCCTGGACAAAGATAGAAATGACCACCAAGACAAGAATGAGGTTTAGGCTGAACATTAGGAAAAAAAAATTCATGGAAAGGGTCACTGATCACTGACAGAGGCTGCTCAGGGAGGAGGTTGAGTCACCTTCCCTGGAGGGGTTTGAGGGATGGGTGGACGAGGTGCTGAGGGACATGGTTTAGTGATTGATGGGAATGGTTGGACTCAATGTTTGGGTGGGTCTTTTCCAACCTGGTGATTCCATGATTCTATGAATAGCTTAGAAAGGAGACAGAGCAATGCGGTGCTGATCATGCCAAAGATGATTCAGGAATCTGATGTAATTTTGCTAATACAGTTTCTTTTGGACTTGACCTGAGCTTAAAGCGATTTGTTATGAAAGAAATATTTGATACCTTAAACAGAAAATATTCTTACATTGATTAAAAAAAGAGAGTGGTTTAGATCTTATGGCCAGAAATGAAGGAGCCATCAAGCTTCCCACTTGCAGAGGCTTGATTTCCTTCTTGTAAATCTTGTGATAAGACCAAGGGGCACCCACTTACCTTCTCCTCAGCAGTCTGATCCCAGGTTGGAACTGCGCCATATCGGAGCCATCCAGGAGCACACGGGCAGCCAAACCACCAGCAGTGGGAAAGAGACCTGGGTGATGTGGCTGGAGCCCTGAGGCCAGTCACTGACCCAAGATAATTGATGCTGGGAAGGGAAAACAGAAGCTCCCAAGAGATATCATAACAGCCACTCAGAGTCAAAATTATAGATTTGTGAGCTAGAACAGTTCAGACTTAGAATATTTAGCAGGAAGCTCTTTTAAAATGCTTTTTCTTCCTAACAGCAGTCATGTTAGTGGTAGATAATGGGGTGCACAATAAAAACGTGAAACCAGGTTATTGCTTGGATTCAGTATATGTGATTGAGTTGTCATCACAGCATAGGGCCAAACACTTGTCAGATTGAAACTGAAGCTCAAAGCTGACCCTTCTTTCCCTTTGCCGGTAGTTTGACCCCTAGGACCCACGGATGTGCCAGAACCAGTACCACGTGGGCTTTTATTAACAGACTGTTTCCCATTGAACCATCAGTCTGACTGTAACTGTCCCTCTCCCTCCCAACCTGACTGTCCAGGCATTGTGTCTGGGTCCACACTGGTTTGTTTGCACAGCAGCCAGCACTGAGAAGTCCTGCCCCGTGATAGGGGACTTCTTGGCTGAGGAATCAGTGTTAGTAAAAAACAATAAGAAAGACTGGTGCTTTGCAGCGCAGTCAGTGCAAACGCTCTTTTTAGGCTGTTAGCAAGAACCCCCAAAACCTCACTTCTTGCTCTTGTCTTCTGTAGATACCACTTGTCGTGTAATGGGGCTTTCATCTCAATAGGACTTTCATCTTCAAACATGTCAGATCTTTAAAGAACAGGAAAACGTTATAAGGCAGGGAGAAACTTTATTCTAATTTGCTAGATGGAAGGGAAAGAAGAAGATGCAGCCAATTTAATGAGCACACATTGCCTTTGGATGAGGGCTACCAGTCTTACATGTTTGCTGAGCTATTCTCAGTGCCATGGTCCACTCTTAAATCAAGAGTGGTCACTGCAATTTGCACTAGGGACAGGTAGCCAGGCTGTGTTAATATCACTGAGTGTGTGTTGGTGCTTTCGATAGATTTGATATTGATATTCTGTGCTAAACTGTAATCAAGAAGCCTGTAATGAAGGAGGCTGTGGAACTGTGACCTCCCAATGGGCAGCCCTGCCGCTCCATACTAATGAGCTGCAGCAAAATGGATCATTTAGAGTCGTTAAAGCGACAGGGAGGTAATGGTCACGCTGCAAAGGAAGCTGTGTAAGCAGGAACCTCTCTTTTTTGTGCCCGCTCCAAAAACTGACTTCTAGAAAAACATTTGTGGCTGTTATTTGTTTGCCCAAAAGTGGCAGGAGACCTTTGATATAGCCATATGCCATGTGGCATTAAGAATACTTAAGAGAAAATAGAAGGAAACTGTAATTTCTGATTTTGAATTGAAGAGCCATCTCAGTCACTAACTGAAGAGCCAACTTCAGCTCTGGTGTTCCATCAGCTTTACCAAAAATGTCCCAGCCTGGTGCCTGGCTGCTCACGGTGGAAAATCCCGGGAAGTGTCAGCAAGTTTTCCAAGGAACAGTCTCCCTTTGGAGAGAGAGAAAGTCAACTCTGAACACTGGGAGGGACTTTGCTACCATGGGGTTGGATCTAGATGATCTTTAAGGTCTGTTCCAACCCAAACTATTCTATGATTCTATGTTTTAAACCCTCATGCTATGAGCTTAAGCCAGGGGATAAAAAGAATCAGAGGGAAAAGAAGAGCTTTCTTCACTATGGAAGATTCGGATATCGAATAAGGAGACACTGTACTAGCATTGTATGTGGAGATGTCAGTTTGACTCCTAGCTCTTTTCATAATCATAGGCAAGTTATTTATTACGCTGCTGATTCTTTTCATATTTATCGCTCCGTTTGAAGTCCCATCATCTGGAGTCAAGTGAATGTCCTAGCTTTCATTTTTGTAATATTTTAGTCTCTGTCATTGCACAAAATGCTTGAAATGTAACTGCAAGTGAAGGTTAGGAGGAGATGAGGTAGAGGGAAAAAAAAAAAAAAGTACGAATGTATTTGAAGAAGAATGAAAAGCATATTGTAATTTTTAAATCACTCATAATTTGAAGGGGAGAATGAACTGACTGGTGATTTTAGGATGCTCAGGATTGGGAAAAGCATAATTAATCTCTTGTCTCCCTTATGCCTCTAAAAAGGGTATTAATAAGGCAGCATTTATCCATTGTCGACCCTAAATGCTTCAGGGCGCTACCTGGCTCTCAACAGGCCATCCCGTAGTGCCTAATGGAGAAGGGTCCTCACGGCCTTCAATTAGGCCTTAATACAACATAAATGACAAGGCCTGGTTTTATTGCCAGCTTCGGTGATAGAAATAGAAGGGAACATCTACATTTTAAGACGATAAACAACCAAATTTTAAATACTGCGAGGTAGTCATTTCAATAAGTCAAGTTTCTCAAAGCAGAATTATCATAATAAGTGAGGAACAAGGGGAGTGTAATTGGATTGACGTGAGATGCAGAAAACTAATTAATTTTCTTCTGCGAGGTCCAGGAAAGGTCACAGAGAGGCAACACAGATCATCGTAGAGGATGCTAAATGCTGTAAATATTTAAAGTGCTCAGAAAAATCAATGTATTCCAGACCATGAAAGTAGTTTAGCTTCAAAGAGACAGCAACGTCTCACCAGTTCCTTTGGCTTGAACACAATGTGCACCCCAGCTTACAGAGTTGGGAGTAAGAGGCGTTTGGGATTTTATGGTGAACTGCATTTAATAAAGAGAGGAGAAGGGAAAGAGGATTGGCCATCGGCTATGGAGCATTTCATTGCCAGGCTCTAATCTTGTCCAGGTCAGTAGAGATGGGAAGTCATTACAGGCTGATGGCTGTTCAATGGCCTGTGTGAAATGAGGAGGTGGTTTCAGTCCAGTTCCCTTGTGGCCAAGTGTCCTTAACATCAAAACCACCTCCTGCCCTGGCAGAGCCTGGCTCATCATCCTGCACCCTGTGAACAGGAGACAGGGCAGCAGCTCCACAGAGGCTGCGGAAGGACCTCCATGCAGCACGAGGAGCTGACAGGTTTGAGCGGTTTTGATACCGACAGCTTTGATCATCCATGCAGACATGGCTGATGCTGCAGCTGAGCTGCTTCACGGACCTGTAGAAAACCATCCCAGAATTCTCAGCACTCGTGTGAGCACAGCAATCTCACTGATTTCCCAGGAGCCAGGTTTCAGATCAGCCCAAATTCCAGCTGTAGCAGGTATTCCTGCCAGGATGGCCTGGTGATTATCACATGGCGAGCGCTGACATCCCGTGACACCTGCCAGGGCCATCTGGAGAGCTGGATATGGACCAGTGGTGGGCTGTTTGGTACCAGCACCACTGGGGGCCAGGAAGCTCTTGCTCCTAACACAGTCTTGCAGATGATTTTGTTAATCTCCAGGCTGTGAGATGATGTCTTTCCTGGAGAGGTCTGGCTCTCTTGTAAGTGGCTCTGCCTCACTGAGTAGTTGGTACTTGATGCCCACAGATGTTTGATGGCTCATGCTTGACACAGTCTGCATGATGTGTTGAACACAAGCAGGTGAGGGGAGAGCAACTGGCCATGAGGTCATGCAGAGACTGCGTTTGGCGATTATGGGTAAGGGCAGAGGGAAATGTGGATCATGATTTGGTCAGTCAGGAGCAGCAGCTGAGAGTCAAAACTTCTTCTCCCCTGGACCATGTCTATTAACTGTTCACTCCATCTTCATTTAGCTGATGTGTCTGTGGACTGTGACTGGCTGGGACTGGAAGCAGCATGGTCTGCCCAGCATGTGGGCTGAGCAGGCTGCCAGAATGTTTAGAGACTCGACCACTCATCCTCCCAAAGCCAACAACATCTCTGTGTGAATGCAGCCCTGAGGACCTGCAGACCAGGTCTCTACTTCCGTGCTGATTCATCTGTTGACCTTCCAAATCTGAACCTGACTTTGGTGCCTGAGGCACAGAAGGATTAGTCAGAAACTGTCTCTGGACTTTTCTGCATAAACTGAAATTTGCACTGTATGAGGCTTAGGAGACCCCTAACCTGCTAAGGTGAGAGAAAATGTGTACAAGTTTTTTATTGCCAGTCAAGAGGAATTCCAGAGACATATTGACAACCAGAGCTCCTTGTCCTCTGTATCACATACATGTTATCTTTGTCTCATCGCTTTGATATATTTTTATCTTGGTTCTTGTGAGCATGTGAGAGTACATGAAGTCAAGTTGCTGAGAGATTTTGTAACCAAATAGTTCTGTAAGATCACCCGTGGAATTTTATTACACTAAATTTCCCTAGAAGGACACTCACCACTAGCAAAGATTTCTTGTTCACAGTGTTAAATTCATGTGGCTTCAGTGAGAGAACAGCAAGGCACTTGACACTTTCCAGTTTCAGAATAACTTTGCAGCATCTGTTTTCACTCATTTAATTTCTCTATCCCATAGGGGATTCAGGGAAATGAGTGGCTTGCATGCATTCAGAGCTGACCTGATCTAATCTGAAGAAGAGCTGTGTTTGAGTTCTGTGAATCTGCTGAAGTTGGATTCATTAGCCTGTTCTCGCCCAGATTTTTCAGAAAGTTTCTTCTGTGTTTGAAGGATAATTACCATCTCACAGTCTCAGGGGAGGAAGAAACAAAGGAATGCACATTCCCCTTTTGTTTAAAACTCAAAGAGTGACAGTGGCATGAAAAAAAAAAAAGGAGTAGGTCCAGGAAATTCTTCAGTAGCATGTTAATAATGGCATTAAAAATAATGTGTAGTATTCCACAGGGAGCCAGATGAGGGGAAGAGGAGAGCTACGACTGCCAGAGCCTCTTCTGGTAAAAATGTCCCTGTGCTTGCACCTCTGTGGGAAATGAGAGGGAATATGCAACTGCCAGCCAAGTTTTCCAGAGCAGTGATTTGGAAGAGATTTCTCTACTTACTGCCAGAGACATTTATACACCTAAGCACCTTTGGCATCTTCATCCCACTGCAACCCTTTCCCTCGATGCCTGCCAGTTACCTCCCTCTACACCTACGAACATGACTTGTAAAGGTTAGAAAATCATAGAATCATAGAATCACCAGGTTGGAAGAGACCCACTGGATCATCGAGTCCAACCATTCCTATCAAACACTAAACCATGTCCCTTAGGACCTCGTCTACCTGTGCCTTAAACACCTCCAGGGAAGGTGAATCAACCACCTCCCTGGGCAGCCTCTGCCAGTGCCCAATGACCCTTCCCATGAAAAATCTTCTCCTAATGTTCAGCCTGAACCTCCCCTGGTGGAGCTTGAGGCCATTGCCTCTCGTCCTGTCCCCTGTCACTTGGGAGAAGAGCCCAGCTCCCTCCTCTCTACAACCTCCCTTCAGGTAGTTGTAGAGAGCAATGAGGTCTCCCCTCAGCCTCCTCTTCTCCAGGCTGAACAACCCCAGTTACAAAGCCTGTTTCACAGTGTCCTTGATTTTCTTTGCCCTGCTGCAGACTAGTGCCTTCATGTCACTGATTCTATCACTACTGTGACATGTTGGACCACCAACGCCTTCCCTTCCTGCTGCAAACCCAGAGGAGCAAGGCATCCTTCCCCCGGTGCAAGTTATGGAGAGAAACCTAACAGCCCCTTCCTTCCCATAGCCTTACACAAGCCAATGCCAACACTGGGGTTCCCTCCGACCCAGCAGCTCCTGTTCTTCTGATCTCACTTCTCCTCTTCCTTTTTTTGTGCAGGGGATTATCAGAGCATGGGTTATCCAACAACCTGTGGCCCAAGTGTAAGTGCTTCTGCAAAGGCAGGGGTTATCTGAGGTTCTCTATATACACATGAACATACAAGTCATAGACTCGTGGAATGGTTTGGGTTGGAAGGGACCTTGAAGACCATCCAGTCCTACCCCCCTGGGACATCTCCTACTGGATCAGGGGCTCCAAGCCCCATCCAACCTGGCCTGGAACAGGGATGGGGCAGCCACCACTGCTCTGGGCAACCTGGACCAGGGCCTCCCCACCCTCACAGCAAAACATTTCTTCCTAAGATCTCATCTCTATCTCCTCTCTTTCAGCTTAAAACTTTTTCCCCTCATCCAGTCCCTTCAGTCCCTCATCAAGAACCCCTCTCCAGCTTTCCTGTAGGCCCCTTTCAAGTAATTCAAGTCTTCATTCCATGTCAGAAAGCTCTCTCAAACTGAGCGAGTCTGAATTTCTCTTTTCTGTAGCTCAGTCCCCCACAAAGAAATGCCCACAGGTGAGTTCCCAAATACGTACAGTGAGAAAGTGAATGCATTTTCAACTCTGGATCATGACAAACCCAAAATGGAAAGAAGCTACACCCTCCATTACTTAAAAAGATGAATAGAAGTCCCTACACAAGGATTGTTTAGGTGCTTAAGGAGTTGCTTTTCTCTTCTTACCGTTACCATAAATATTTTCTATTTCATTACAGTTGAGATTTTCATCATGATTATTTAATAATGATACTATAATGAGATTAAATAACTAGCTTTTTAAAAACAAAACAAGACAGCTAAGTGTTTCCGGTATAACTTCACTTATGTCAACAAAGATGTGTTTTAATACTGTATTGTTTCTTGCATAATAGGCCTCTTAAGCAATGCAAGTGACACTACATCATGTAAGAATGTCTTTAATGGCAAATACTATTTCTTTTTATAAAATATTTAAAGGCAAAAAAAAAAAAAAGTCTTTTAAATCTGGGATCAACATCTGTCCCGAATTAAATATCAAAAGCTACATTTGGTGCCTCCCTCAGGTGCATCCAGTGACTACTTAGCATCCATGGGCAGTGTGAGACACACCTGACTTAGCATCATGCCAGCACCTGTGCCCCAAACATCCCACTTTCACCTGCTCTGTGGCGCTTCCACCCTGTGCTTTAGTTCCTTGAGACAACTTCTCATTTTGGGGTAAAGGTGACTCCGAGAGGGAAGGTAACACATCCCTAGAGAAAAATAAGCAACTCACTAGCTCATGAGTTGGAGAGAGAGGGTGGAGGTTGATGGATAGTCCATCATGTCTCAGTTTCTCGCTTGAGAAATTAAGCTTTTTGCCACATAAGAAGGTGGTGAAGGTCAGTGAGATTTTTAATGCTGTGGTGAAAGGTGTGAGTGATGAAAAGTAATTCAAGAAGGGGATCTTCACCATTTAAGGGCTCTTTCTGGAGCTGAAAAGCATTGAAAACAGACTTTCATCCTAAAACATAGGTTTGAAACCCAACTCTTTTCTTTTGGTTCCTTTGATCCCTTTTAAAGGAGCTTGTGAGAGAGGCTCCTTTCCACCCCAGCTGAACAGACACTTCTCTCATCTGCCTAAACCAGGAGGCCTAAGAAACTCTGGGCTGGAAGAATTTGTTCAAAATTCCATTGAGATTCTCACTTGGATCTTCTTGAATATCCCAAAGCCCTCAGGGGAACTGCCGGATCTAGTTGAAAACAAACTTTAAAGGCCTCAGCTGCCCATTGCTTTTCACTCCTCAAAGCAAATCACAGGTTGCTTGCCCCATAGCTGGCCTGAAGAATGAAATCCCTCACCTAAGTCCTGCAGAGAAAAGTGCTTCTGAATAGTGGAGAATGTCCTCAGTCTTCTGTGCAGGAAATTGGTTGGACTCAATGATCCAGTGGGTCCTTTCCAACCTGGTGATTCTATGACGCTATGATTCAATGCCAGGGAAAACAGATCCTGTTGTTGAGGATCCAGTTGTATTTGGGAGCTAAACTCATACCTGAGCCCATGCAAAAAAATTGTGAGCACTTGATGAAACCCAGGCCAAGCCACATCTCAATTACTTCCTCTGGGACTCCAGGACCCAACACAAGGACTTCTGCAATATGAGAACCTCCTCAGTGCAGACTGGGCACTGCATAGCTACGCAGGACTCATGCTTCTTAGAATCATAGAATCACCAGGTTGGAAGAGACCCACCAGATCATCAAGTCATCAACCATTCCTACCTGCCACTAAACCATGTCCCTCAGCACCTCGTCCACGCGTCCCTTGAACACCTCCAGGGAAGGTGACTCAACCACCTCCCTTCTTCTTCCCGAGCCTTTCATGCTTGCCTTAATTCAAGACAACGTGCTCCAGTTGCAGTAGCATCAAAATGTCTCATTTCACCAGGAAATGCATGAATCTTACAGCTTAAAATAGAAATTCAAGGAAGACCCTCTTCAGATTTAAGTTGCCAACAGCTGGTCTTCCTTCTTCTACAAGCAGTGTGCCCTCTGAGTGAAGGTTTTGTCCATACCAGCAGCATTCAGTGCTTGCTGGGCTTTAGAAATCCTTCAGGAACATCATGCCCGGGATGCATTCCTGCTCCCTGAACAAGACAAGCCTCCTGCTCTTTGCAAGAGTCCTCAGTGTTGCACTTTCTGGGCTCGCCCCATCTCTTTCCCTGCCCCTCCAGCCCCGTCCTTTGCCCCCTTCTCTCCACAAGGTGCCCTTGGTCCAGCATTCAGCAGCCAGGACAAGGCACAGGGGCAGTCTTGCACCCTTCCTAGTGAAAAAGCCCAGCGCCAACAGAGCAAGATGTGAACAAACAACAAGGATGTGTCCTTGTCACAGTGGATAATTTCAAAGACATCTTGTTCAGCTCTGATTCGGAATGAAGCCAAGTTTGAGGATGCTGAAATCCCCTGTGAATTTGGTCTCCCATCCTCTGTACAGCCCTGAGGCTGGCACAGCACGTAACAAAAGCAAAGGGATTTTAAAATTCAGTTTCTCATCCCTTGCATTAAGCTGCTTTTGCTTCCTCCTTCTTTCCTTTGCATCTTCAAGGGTTTCCCCCAGGTTTCACAGGACAAATAAGGAATAAATTTCTGATGGCTAAAATCTAGCAGAACTTGCTTTCCCTACTTTTAAGATCCTTATAAAACCTCTTTTTCACTCCAGCTTTTGCCCTTTCTGTGTCCTTTCTGGCTGCTTACAGAAATTCCCCAAGGAAGCCAGATGCATGGGGCCGAATGCAAGGGAGAAGCCACCCTTGTTTGTGGCAGCCCTGAATTTGGCTACCTCTGCTCCTGAATTCCATAGAAACACAACTATATTTGCAATTCGTATTAGGATGTGTAATTATAAGTACTGTGCATTTCAATTAATAATGTTATTTTTGTGAATCTGGATTTATATGTGGCTCCACCCTCACCCCTGCAAGTTGCAAGAGAGTCCTGGCTCTGGGAGGGGCACCCTGACAAGGAGAGAGGGAAGAGACAGTAGGAAAAACAGATGGGAAAACAATAGGAAGAGCAGAAGATGNTGTGGCAGCCCTGAATTTGGCTACCTCTGCTCCTGAATTCCATAGAAACACAGCTATATTTGCAATTCATATTAGGATGTGTAATTATAATTACTGTGCATTTCA